>OY720446.1:2933926-3025098 GCA_963082915.1 Dolichopus griseipennis | reverse complement strand
TTATCGTAAAAAATTTTGTTTTATATTACAAACATCGGAAATTTTTATGTTTTTTCGTAATAGAAAAAGCTTTTTTTTTATCGGTTTTTTTGTATTGTAGTCGTGAAAACGGTATTATGACATTGATAAATTGTCGGTTTTTTAATATTTTTAAATCGGGTTCAAATTTCTTACCGATAAAAAAAATTTAACAAGAATTTTTTTTTTTAAATTAAAAAAAAAGAGGAAATGTAAGTAAATTTTAAAGATAAATTAAAAAAAATGTAATTAATAAATTATAAATTTTTTAAGGAGTAAAATTGTAAGTAATAAGAGACAAATCGCTAGAATGGTTGAATTGTTGGAAGAAGATCTTAATCTTGCAAGAAATATATGTACCAAGGTTGTAAGTACTAAAAAATGGCAGCTTATAGCCCTGGAAAAACACATACCTTTCTATTACATTAAAAACTTCTGCAGAAATAATCGAAACTGTTGGTTGCGATAAACCTAAGTTAAAGTCATTTCCAACACTTAATTGATAGCTTCCCTGTGCGCAAAATTTCAAAACAGCTGCTAATTTAATTACATTGGGTACAGCGCGTGAGGTTTTAGTTAATTTTAATTTACCGGCATTTCTTCAAGTAAATCACGGAAAGCATCTTTAGATAATCTAAAATTTTGAATAAATCTGAAACAGATAATTACAACCCTTTCAAAACTAATTACAGTTTTTTTAATGTTATCTTACATTCCGCTTTCTAAATCTAAAGGATTAGATGAATCTCTAATTTGCCTTCTTATAATAAATCTTCCATTATGTTCAATTTCTTCTTCATCATCAAAATAAAAAAATTTGTTCGACATTTTTTTTTTAAATAAAAATACAATTTTTCAATTTAAAATTAAAAAAATTACTTTTTATTCAAAACACTTTTAAAACAAACAAACTTCAACTTTGAAATACAAAAAATATAAAAAAAAAAATAAGTGAAAAAGCTTTATAGCTTTTATTTTTATCGTTTGTAATAATTTTATCGGTTATCGGTTCGTAATATACAACTTACGGATTTCCGATAAATATGTTCAGTCGGATATCGGCCGATACCGATGTTTGTAATAAGGCCGATTAAATATTGTTTTGTGTTCATTTTGTTTTGCCTTACACTGTTGTATTTGTATGTATGCATAAGTGTATATGTATATATATATATATATATATATATGAATATTAACTTAAAAATGTTAGATTGTGTGTGGAATATTTGATGTTGTTTGCTAGTGTTTTTTTTTTTTTTTTATATTTATTGTCGTTCGTTACTTACTTGCTATGTTGTTCCTCATGGTATTCTTCTTTACTGTAATTTTTTCCTCTTTTTTTTTTCTCCATTATCTATTTATATTTTTTAAATTAAAAAATTTTTTTTTTTTATTTTTTTGGTCATCGTTGGCTAGTAGAGCATTTCAGATTTAGCGCAAAAATTATACCTAATTATAATTCATAAACTTCCGTTGGATTGTTATTTTCTTTTTAAATTTTTTTTTTTTGTTTTTTATATTTTAATTTTCTTTCTTTTGTGCCACTTTTTATATTATAAAATTTTTATATAAAACTTATATATTTATATTATATATTGTTTATGTATAATAATATATATATATATATATATATGATATATGTATATCAAATTTCTTTTTCTTTATTTTTTTTTTTTTAAGTTAAAAACATAAAAATAAAATTTAACTCTTTTGTACATTATGCGATTTTAAAATTATAATGTACATAATTATACATATATACATACGAATGCATGTTTAATTATATAATATAAAAAATATATAAATATATATATATACATAAATATCAATTATTTTATTTTAGTATAAATTATTAAATATAAGTATAAATTATTTTACCATTTATTTATTTTTTTTTTTTTTTAATAAAAACATAGATGGCGTGAGGCGGGGTGTTAAATGAAATTTATTAGAGTTAGAAAAGAAAGTCTTTAATATCGTTGTTGTATATATTCAAAAGAAGGAAAAGAATATAGAGTAGACAATATCAGTTCTGGGCAGTATTTTCAACTTTTGATAGTTAAAATATATATATATATATATATATGAAGAGTGCAGGCAAATAACAATCAACGTCACTTTTTTTAGAAATTGAGAAAATTCAATTAATATTTTCAAAGACTTCTTGCGTATAAAAATGTTCTGAAAGTGTCTGTAAACAAGCTTCATAATTAATGTTTATCCTATTCTTAAAGAAATACAATATAAAAAAATTAAAATAATTTAATATTTTCTTATTTTATTTACAAAAAAAAAAACTTAGTTTCAAAAAAATTCAGTTTTGTACGAAAAAACAATCAGCGCTTCGTCTCTGCAAAATTCTTTAAGTACCATTAAATCATTATATTTTCCAGATGAAAGTGGAATTAGGCTAGTGTAAGAAGGCTTTAAATTTTGTGAACTGTTACCAGTATTTTTATATCTGATTATGTACGAATTCCATGGGCCGTTATATGTGTTTCTTAATTGGAGTGTCCGACTGTGTTCCTTTGTTATGTAGATTTCAGAAATTGGCCTCGTTGCAAATGGAGATTTTTTTTTATAATGATTATTTTCCAAATAACTGCCCCAGTTTTTGAAAATATCTTGTTTACTTTTAATAATGACAAAGGGCGAGGGTTTGACCCGTGAAGATTTAACATGATCGTTCCATTCATCAGGCAATTCTATTTTAAGATTTTGTTTTATTAATCCCATATTTTTGTCACATTCCATATAACTATGGCCTCGAACGGGAAATGTTATTTTAAATTCCCGTTAGAACATTTTTATTTGTAATAGTCAAGTCAAGTCAATAAAAACAATTCAAAATTTGCCATATTAAAAAGAAACTGACATTGATTGTTTTTTCCATTAAAACTGTGACTCTTTCCCTGTACAGGAAATTTTGAACAGGCTAAAACTTTGATCTCGTTTGGTTTTACATTATTTATTGTTGATAGAACGAAAGATGTCATTTTTGCCTTTCCAATGATACCCATATTGCATTTTCGAAAAAAATTGACATTGATTGTTATTTGCCTGCACTCTTCATATATATATATAGATATATCTGCTACTTGAACCTGCTGAGCATTGAGCAAGCTAGGTAATTTCGATAAATAGATTTTTATTTTTAATTTTAAAATTTTTTGCAATTAATCTCTACAATAATTTATAATACCTATCTATATTGTAGTGGCAAATCCATCAATACCAAAACAAATGTGTTTCTGCTTGCCTGTCCATTTATACCTTCGAAGGTTTATATCATCAAGTCCTTTTATATATAAATTTACTCTTAATACCTATAAACTTTATCTTACATAATGTAAAAATATTCATATAGGTAAAACTTTCTCTTAAATAAAAATTAATACAAGACCTTACAAGGACCTTATAAGTTCGAATCGAATTATCCCAAAAATTCAAATATTATCTTAAAAAGAACAAATAATTTCAAATGAAAGATAATTCGAACTTTATGTACTTATTCCCAAAATAAATTCTTGAATGTTTTTTATATTTAAAATTCATTAATTGTTCAGAAAATAATAGGAACGCTAATAGGATATAGACTCAAGTGTATGGATCGGATCAGAATCGAAAAATAAATCGATTTAGGTCCGTCCGTCCGTCCGTCCGCACGGATAGCTCAAAAACTAAAGGAGCTAGGATTTTGAAATTTTCGCAAATTTTTTTTTTTTTTTTTTTTTTTTTGCAATAGTCGTCATCGCAATTTAAATCCAGCCACTTTGGTCCATGGGTTCGGGTACCTGCCATACAAGGGTTGGTCTACTGCAGGAGGATTCGAGTAGCTGTAGTCCTTCTTTTATATGAGTATTCCACTACATTTAATAAAGCTGTATGTTTGAAATTTTGCCAAAAGTAATTAACCGGATGATATAATGCATATGTGTTACGGTCATACGGGTATCCCAGAGTTGACATAGTCTACTCTACTACACTCTTCCTAGTTTTTATTCAAATTTTTTTAACGCATAAATTAAATAATAAAAACTTCCGCCATTGACGTTTTGACTCCCAATTAAATGTAATTACTAATAATGATGGAATAAAGGAACTCTTTATTAGGTATAAAGAGAACGATATAGAGAGTAACTGTACTATATTGTTGTTTTATTCATTTCGTGGCACTTCAGTAATGATTCACTACTTTTGCAGTACTGAATAATCAGCATTTAAATTTACCTGTACAAAGATAATTTTTTTTATTTATAAAAGTGTAAAAATTCATTTGTATGAGGTCGTAACTGCTGAATTCAGGTTATCAAGGTATATTCTATATGATATATTAATTCATATATTCTGGTATGATATATTAATGTATATATGTTTTAATGTGTGCGATAATTTTTAATAATTTTTAAATATGTTTATTTATTATTATCATTATATAGTAATTATGATCGTGTGCGCAAGAGATTAATAACTTAAATATAATTCTATATAAATTTTAATTACTCAATATATATATAAATATATTATATACATATATTATACATTATACATTTTTAAACCTAAGCTTAATTTATTTAACAGATGCGCTCTATTGCTTTTGTAAGAATAAACAACCGCGAAGCCACGAGCCACATGTTTTTCTTTCATTGTTATTATTTTATTTTTTTGTTTTAATGATCATATCACTATCATTCAACCACTGCTGCTGTATCCATTATCCATTATCATGCTTTGCTAAACGTAATCTTATGCAGAGATTGTTTGTATTTTAAAGAAGAAGATATCAAAAATTATAAATAATAAAAGAAAAGAAAACAAGTAATGGAAAAGATCAATGGTCTGGTTAAAGAGTATGTATATTAAAAACGAGGAAGAGTGTAGTAGAGTAGACTGTGTCAACTCTGGGATACCCGTATGACCGTAACATATACATTATATCATCCGGTTAACTACTTTTGGCTTTATTAAGTATAGTGGGATACTCATATAAAATAAAGAGTTGTATGGCAGCTACTCGAACCCTCTGTCGTAGACCAACCAAATTTTGCAGAAACTTTGGCCATTACACTAAACAATTTTTGGCAAAAATTCAGGCACCCAGCTTCATTAGGTGGAGAGTAATGCTTATATAAAATAAGGAGTTGTATGGCAGCTACTCGAACCCTCTGCAGCAGACCAACCAAATTTTGCAGAAACTTTGGCCATTACAATAAACAATTGTTGGCAAAAATTCAGACACCCAGCTTCATTAAGTGGAGAGTAATGCTCATATAAAATAAGAAGTTGTATGGCAGCTACTCGAACCCACTCCACTAGACCAACCAAATTTTGCAGAAACTTTGGCCATAAAACTAAACTACTTTTGGCAAAATTTCAGACACGCAGCTGTAATAGGTACAGAGTAATGCTCATACAAAAAAAGAAGTTGTATGGCAGCTACCCGAACCCATGGACCAAAATGGCTGGATTTAAATAGCGATGACGGCTATTGCAAATAAACGAATTTGCGAAAATTTCAAGATCCTAGCTCCTTTAGTTTTTGAGTTATCGTGCGGACGGACAGACGGACGGACGGACGGACATACATAGCTAAATCGATTTATTTTTCGATTCTGATCCGATCCATACACTTGAGTCTATATCTACCCCCCCTCCTTCTCTGCGTCACAAACGTAATGGCAAATTTATTATACCCTTTGACTATATAGTCATACGGGTATAAATATTTTAAAGTTAAACTTAAATATATATAGTTCCCTTTATACGAGTAATTAAAAAAAATTGTCAATACACGTAAAACTGTTGGAACTTTAATTTTTTGTATATTACTTTTAAAAAATTTTAACAGATATTCAAGTTACAGGTGTTTAAAAATAGCAAATTTTCTTGTTCTGACTCTTATAATCTCCAAACGCGGAGGGTCGTACGAAAAAGTTACCTAAAAAAGCTCACAATATTTTTTAAGATCTAACTATATTTACAATTTTAAGTTGCTACCTCAAACCTTTTCGAAGAAATAAGTCTTCAAGAATTTTGCAAATATTGAAATTCGAGTAACGGTATGTTAAAGTACCGTATGGTAACGTTAAATATTTGTGTAAGATATAATTAAAGCTTTCAAACGCAGACGTAAACACACAGACAGACAACGGACTGACACAGTTAAATTAAAAACGAGCATTTATTCAAAATTTTTTTTTTTGAAATTGTGCTTAAAAGTACAATAAAATAAAAAAATATCTGAATGTTTGTAAATAGGTATATATTGTATAAACGTACAAGTAAATGCCGGAAAAAAATTAATAATTTATCAGTAATTAAAAGGAAATATGAACATTGCAGATAATTGGATTGGTTGTATCGGAAATAAATGGTTCGACTATTTTCGTTCTTAAAAATTATTTTATACCTTTTTTGAATGTTTTTCTTAACATAAGCTTTTAAAACCAGTTAAAAAAATTTTCTTTAGCCCACTAGAACTTTTACTATATAATCTCCTTCTGAACTCGGATTTTAGATATTTATTTTTTATGTATTTTATTATTTATTGCTTTTCTCGGTTTTATTTCCAAACCATATATAATCCAAGTTTTTGATAGGTCTATAACATTTGGAACACTCTATTGAAGATTTGTTTTTCCGTTCCCGTAAACCCGTTCTTTCTAGAAATACTACAAAAAAAAATTAGAGGCCGTCAAATCTGATATTTTTCAAAAAGTTTGCATTTTCTATCGAAAGCAAAGTGAATCCATTGTTTCATTTTAAAGCCATTTCGGTGCAATTAGGTTAATTGAATTTTATATGAAAACATCCTCAGATATGATCGGATAAACCTTAACCGATTTTTGTTCTGGAGATGTCCAATTGTGCAGCATGTTGACTAGTATACACGAATTCGTGTGGACACTTTTTCGTACAGCATGCACAGCTTCGTCGAGTAACATTTGTTTGTGATTTATCATCTATTGCAAATTCGGTCCTTAAAACGGATAACTGCTGAACTTTATGAACTTCTTATTACGTTTACGCTAAGAGCCGTCATAGTATTTAAAATGCTAATGGTTTTTTCTTTGTGTTGGAATAATTAATCATACAAGAAAATAATGAAAATTTCACAAATTTTCCACGCCTTTATTAAAAAAATAATATAAGCATTTCAAATTTGACAGTCCAAGTTACAGATACAGATATTTTGAGCATTATTACGAAGATTTCTAAGTGTAATAATAATACATCACTGCCCCATTTAAAAATAACTACATTCATGCCTACCATATAAAACAATAATGGACAAATATATAAAAACGAAACATATGACTTTGATATATGCAAATAGTGTTTGAAGCCGCATGGACTTTAGCATACCTAATTTTTCGGATTCAGATATTCCGCTTCGGGCTTCTGCATAAATACCATAATAAATAAAATTATTCTTTATTTATTTGTAATAAAAATTTATATATACAGTGGCGGATGGAACTTAACAAGGAAATATCATCTATTTTTCTACTATTCACTACAAGTGGCACGCAAATAAAAAAAAAAAGAAGGGAAAAAGAAGCATGAGAACAGGTGAATGGTGGCGAGAAAAAAAAAAAAAAAAACAACAATTTTTTTATTTAAATTGTGCATTTTATATGCCATGAAACATCCCTTTCTTAACTTAAAACTATTTATATATACATATAAAAATTTCATTAATGGTTATCAACATTATAATATCAATATCATCCAGTATTCATCAGATTCACTTCCAACATACAGGGTGTATCGGTTATATAATTATATAATAATTAATAACAATATATAGTAAAGTATTAATAAAAAGAGATCAATCATTCTTTATGGAATAAAATTAATAGCTTAATCAATAATTAATAGAACTGATTAGAGGGTTGAATTTTCAGTAGAAGGGCTGGGTTTCGAATCCCATAGTGAAAGTGACAGAATTTTTATTGAACACTTAATGACATTAGAAATTAATAATCCAATATGAAAACAAATAATATAATCGAATTATATAAATCACAGATTCAGGAATAATCCATTGTAACTCAAATATATAAAGTTGCTTCTACAAGATGCATGAAACTACTCAATCACTCACTGACTTCGTATCAAAAATATTAAGCACTTCTAGATGTGGAAGAGACTTGCGGTAAAAACCATTTGATATAATTTATCGTGTAACCATCCAGAAAATTCAGACATTTAAACTTTTCGATTTCAAAGGAGTCTTTTTAGACCATTTTATAAGTTATATGGGGATTTCATTAATAATACCCTAATGTCTTCATGTGGGGATCCACTGCTTCAGGTCGCCCTATTTGGGTACTGAGATCGTTTATAAGCCTTTACTATAAATTTAAACAACTTTTTTTTTTGGGGATGATGGATCCAGATCGCTCCGCTTGTGTGCCGAAGGAATTTTTAAGCCCTTACTATAAAAGTCAGCGATATACTATAATGTGGGTATCATTAAAAAGTTATTGACAAGCACGACAACTTTTGTTTGGGAGTGATTGTTCAAGATCGCTCTGTTTGGGCACGGAGACCGCTTTTATATATATATATATAATTATGTGAGCTATCATTGAAAAGGTATTAGTCAGCTTTACAACTTTTGTTTGGAGATGGTTTCAGGTCGGTCTGCTTAGGGGCTGAGATAGTTTTTAGGCCCTTACAAGAACTATCTCATGTATTAATTGAATGTGAAATACATTAAGATCAATTCTATATTAATAAAAATATAATATGTCTCGTACCTTTCTTTTATTGTGTATTGTGTCACCCTGTGTATAAAAAAAAATTAAAAATTTGAAATAAAGTTTTTTACTTTCAACATTATGTTACCTGTAAAGGTGCAATAACAAAACAACTGTATATCTGTATGTTAATAAAACGGAATGAAACTAGGATTATTATACCAATTCAAAATAATGTAACAAGTGTTTTCATTTTTCTTGTTTTTGTGTTAGGTTCTATTTTGGTTATGGGTATGATGTTTATTAGTATGAGTTTACTGATCTAGGATAATAAAAGAAAATATAGGGTCATTTATCTTTATACGATGGTTTTTTTTTTATGATATAAAAAAGTTCCCTTAAAAAGAAAATAACTTAAGAAAATTAAATTCAAAATGTTTTCTGCATATGTTGGATATAATTTTTATTTATAAAATACATTAATTTTGCGCCATTATTTGATTTCCTTATTTTGGAATACAAAAATAAAACAAATGAGTAATTTTAAACAAATTTTTTAAAATTACTAAATTATTAAAGTAAATTCAAGTTGTGTATGTTAAAATATGGTTTATTTGAGATTGTTACAAAAAATTTATTTGTTCAAAATATAAAACTTATATTCCTTTTACATCATTATATATGGATTTCAATTGTATAATTCAATATAGTATTAGATAAGGGGAGGTGTAATGGATGCGATTCGAATTTTTTATCATCATATCAAGGAAAATTTGTAGGAAAAAGTTATACATACCCTGATATTGAAACAATCTCAAAATCTATTCCTTATAGTTTCTTAATATAGATATATATACCCAAGAAAGCGTTCAAATTACTAAAGACTGTCGCTTTAAGTTCCTCGCTAACCAATTTTTGGAACTCTAATTTTGTAAATGACTCTATATAATATATAACTACCTTCTATACTGATTCTTTTGAAATACATATTAAAATAATGGGCTTCTGTGCTCAAATATTTGCTAATTATTTAAAGTCTGATCTTAAATTCAATTCTTATATATTAACAATCTTGTATATAAACAAATTTGTTTATGTTCAGAAAAAGGGAAAAAGGGAACAACCCAAATTTAATAATAAATTCCAACATCTCTCCTAGTTCAAAATCTGGTGTATACAATAGTTAATAAATTTTTTGGAAAATGAATTTTCCAAAAATTCTTATTTTAAGAGTTGGTACAAAATCGGGTATTCCCCTTTTCCAGAATTTTTGTACGAAATTTGTAATTACCCGTAGATAGAAGGAAGATAAAAATTGAAAATCATTTGCTCTTTTTGAACTTTTTTCAAAATAAAACTTAAAATACAATTTTTAATACGAAGTTAGGCAACTACAAAGGGTTAGGCAACTGCTTACTATGCAAAAGTGACTTGATATTTTAGACAATTCCTATCTATACAAAAAAAAAAAAAAAATTTTCAATTATATATTCATTCATATAGAACATAATAGTAGAAAGGGGTTGAAGGAAGGAGCTATATAATTTCATTTAACACCCTTTTGTTGATTAAATATTCTTCTGTAAATTTATGAAGCATTTCTTCTATAAATGGTTTTTGTATATTTTTTCGTATATGTGTTTTTGATTTCTACGATTCTATATAGTTAATCAGTATTGTTTGATGTCTTATTTCGAATCTAACTGCAGTTCGATATTTTCTAGAGTAAATGACAATGCTTTGAGTATTTCCAAATTGTTACCCCTCCTAAAGATAGCTTTAACAAAAAAAACAGAGTATAAATTATAGAAGGATTTTGTGTATGGCATCATATTTATTATACCCGTATGACTATAGTCAAAGGTTATAATAAATTTGCCATTACGTTTGTGACGCAGAGAAGGAGGGGGGGGGGGGGGGGGGTAGATATAGACTCAAGTGTATGGATCGGATCAGAATCGAAAAATAAATCGATTTAGCTATGTATGTCCGTCCGCCATCACGATAACTCAAAAAGTAAAGGAGCTAGGATTATGAAATTTTCACAAATTCGTTTTTATGCAAAAACCGGAATCGCTATTTAAATCCAGCCATTTTGGTCCACGGGTTCGAGTAGCTGCCATACGACTCCTTCTTTTATATGAGGTTTACAGTACACCTGATGAAGCTGGGTGTCTGAAATTTTGCAAAAAATAGTTTAGTGTAATAACCAAAGTTACTGCAAAATTTGGTTGGTCTACTGCAAAGGGTTCGAGTAGCTGCCATACAACTCCTTCTTTTATATGAGCATTACTCTACACCTAATAAAGCTGAATGTTTGAAATTTTGCCAAAAATAATTAACCGGATGATATAATGTATATGTTACGGTCATACGGGTATCCCAGAGTTAACACAGTCTACTCTACTACACTCTTCCTCGTTGTATTTGTTTTCTAATTTAAATCCATTTTATAAACCTGTTAGATTCACTTTTCTTTCTTATATGTACATATTATCGAATAACCTAACATTTGGTGGACTTATATATTTCTATATATGTAAATTATATGCATAATTTTTTTTTTTTTAAATAAGCCAAAAAAATTAGATCAAAATATACTGAAGTGCGCTGGTCAAATGTGTCTTTATTTTTTCCTTTTCCCTTATTTTAGTTTTTGTTTTGGATTTTTTTTTTTTTTTTGTTATTGTGAATATTTTGAATCACGATCTGAAGTTTTTTTGTTGGGTTGCGTTTTTAAAAGTCACGATGTTATGTGTGTATATTTACTATAACTGAAAAAAAAAAAATTATTAATAATATTGCATGTAATACAATTTGCTTATATTTTATATGTTAAGATATTCATTTATATATATAAGTTTTACTAGATATACTATACACTTTATTATGCTATTATTAAATCTATATTTCTTGGTTGTTAAAAAATTCTAGGATATTAAAAATAGAAGGTTAGATTTTTTTTTTTAAAAATTTCTGGGCCTTAATATGCCCGAGTTACTGCTTCAATTACTGCATGTTACTACATGTTTCAAATTCAGAATTCAGAACTTTGAATTCTATTATTAAATTTTAATTTTGAATTTTGTTTTTATTTAAATGAGACATTTTGTCATTCACAATTTTTTTTAACAAATGTCATTCACAATCAAAAAAAAAAAAATTTGTGGTGTTAACCAATCAAAAAAAAATGTAAAAATGATTAATATGTCAAATTCAGGCTGTCAAAGTTCACACCTAAACGGTTTTGTTTCAGAAAAAAATTATTAAAGTAAAAATTGTCTTTAAGTTCTTAAATTTTCATAACTTCAAAACGGAAAGATACAATGGTTGGCGCGTATTATAATTCTTTTAAATTTTTGAAATTTTTATTTAGGTAAGTGAATATTGAATTGAATATTTGTACCTACCACGCGCTTTGAGTTTCCTGATATGTGCTTTGTTTAATGAAATTCGTTTTCTATTAAACCTCAAGAGTCCAGTGTCGCGTGATTTTAATTCAAAAAATAAATGTAACTATATAATTAGAATCCTTCTATAACTGTAAAAACAATAAGCGTTGCGTTGTTTTTTTTAGTTTAAAAATTGAATTAAAGAGGGTAATAAATTTCAAAGATTTCCATCTATATACCATAGAAACTTATATTTTTGTAGTATATTTATTCTAAATTATAAACTTTAAATCAATTTTGTAATTGAAATTTTATATGTGCGCATATGTTCGACATTTTCATTTCAAGTATATTAGTAAACATTTATATTGTGTATTATTTCATGATTTAATCCAAATCTATGAAGAATGTGAATTGTTTTTTATATTCACAATCTACATATTCAAACTTATATGTAAATTCATATCTCATATATATAAAAAAAAACATAATATATTTAAAATAAAAAAAAAAAAAACTATTTTGCAATATAAAAATAATATTGATTTGAATTTGGTTAGTCATTTTATATTTGGGATAGGAATATATAGAAATGACCTACGATCAACTCTTCTTGAATTTGGAAATTATTGTCAAAAATTGATGCATTAAGTCTCTGAATGTCAATTTAAATAAAAAATTTGACATTGAAAATTTGGTTTTTTTTTAGCTATTGTGACAATATACACATACTTAAAGCTTTGACATATTTTTTGCTAAATTTTTGCCAATAATTGAATACTTTACTAAAACTCCCTAACAAATTATTGGTTAGTTATTGTATGTAAGTATATTTTGGCATTTTCTTTTAATTTCTCTAATTTAAGTTGTTTATTACAGGTGTATTCAAATTGTTCACATTTATACAAGTATAGTATATATTTGAAAAGTGAATTTCGTGCGTTTTAAATATAACGTATAATGATTTATATATACAATGAAGGGGAAAAAAAAAAAAACAGGATACACACTCAGAGAAAATATCAGTTGTTAATTTAAAAGTAAACCTTTTATATATTAGACTTAGAAAAATATATAGAAACTAGCTGTTGGCCCGTCACAGAATGACGGAAGGTCAGTTGAAAAAAGAACTTTTTCTAATTAAGAACTATTTCTAATTTAATTACATATATTACATATACATATATTATATATCAATACCATTTTCTTAAATAAAATGGTAACCGTTGCATTCTACGTAATACAGACTATGCTTCAATTCTAGTTATGTACAAAAAAAACAAAAACTTATATGTTGTTGTATCTTAAAAATTTGAAGATGAATATTTTATTTAGTCTACCTTTTTTATGTTTTGAATTTGATAAAATTTTGGGGCTGTTAGTTCAAATCCCTTCTTGGTGAAATGTTTTTTTAATTTCAATTAATATTTTTTTTTTTATTCAATTACGTACTTTTTAAAATTAAGTTCGATAAATTTGTGTTAATAAGAGATGTGAATTAGATTTATTTTGTTTCAATAATGATTTATTTCTCCAACTATTAATGTTTGTATATACATTTTTATAAAATGTTGTTATACATTCTATATTGTTTCCTTTGTTTAGATTCAAATCAAAATACTTGTTTGAAGGCTAACCGTTCTATAATTTACCTATTCAACATGCTAAATAATGTATCTATTTATATGTACGTGAAATTGTATTAAATAAATGTTGATTTTTGAATTGAGTTTTGCATTATCAAATGCAAATTATAAATTTTATTTGAAATTTTTTTAATATACCTAACCCTAACTAAGTTTAAAATCTATTTTGTCTGGTTTTTTATGGTGCATTGAACTCAGAGGTATTGTATACCTGAACCCACTTTGCCAACCGTCAGTTGTTACATAATTTTTTTCCATTTTAACTTTTAAATAGATAAATAATTAAAAAGTTATGAAGGAAGGGATGAGAGATAGATGAGGTAGAGTTGAGAGCGAGATGAGGGGAAACTTTGAAATTACTTTAATACATTGCTTGGTTTATTTGCTTAAGCAAACCAAGCAATGCATCAAAGCATACATTGGGCTTTCGCCCTTATTTCAGATTTTTACTGAAAATTATTAAGATTTACTGCACACATGTTCCTGTGAAGCATTGTCTTCTTAGTTTTTATTTACAAAATGTCTTACTATATATTTAAAATTTCCAGAAAATCTTCTGTGATTTTTAAAACTGAAATTAAATTTTTCATAAACTAAATAAGTAAATTTTATTTAAAAAAAAAATTTTTTTTTTTTATTAAAAATAAATAAAATATTTTTTGGCCTGCTTATGATAATTTATGATATTTTATTTTCTAAAATAAAACACATCCAACAAAACGTTAATATTTTATTTTTTTATAATTGAACACATCCAACAAAACACATTTAATTGAATGCGTTTGTTACACCTCATTCTAGACAAATATATTAATAATAATAATAATAATCCTAAAATAAAAACTTTGATGAAATGGTCGTCTAACTGATAGATAATAAAGTTTTAGTTTTTATGTATTGTAATCTTTTAAAAATCTTGTTGGAAATTATTAACACAATAACGAGTTCTTTTACCTTAAAGAATATAGAATTCGATAGAGTTAAATAAGATAAACAAAGTTTTATTAAACGTTCATTGGCTTTGATAAAAATTACGTATGTAAATAAAAAATTTTGAAGAGATTTTACATTAGGCTTTTCCTGTAGTAAAAACAGTGAACATTTTTTTTTGAGTTGAATATATAATTTTTTTTCAGTGTGTATAAAAAAAAAAAAAAAAAAAAAAAAAAAAATCATAAAGCGGTTTTTATAGATAGTAAATATGTTTTCGTATATCATTTATTGTATTTAAAAATTTTTTTTTATAAAAGTTTAACTTGTATGTTAAATATATATATTTGTAAAGAATATTTTATGCAAAGTTAGTATTCCTTTTGTTCCTTAATTTTTGTTTTTTTTTTTTTTTTTTTTTGCATATTATAATAAAAGTTACAATATTAGCAACAATAATAGTAATAATAATAATAATATTTAAAATAATAATGATAAAAAAAAAAGCGTGAATATTGTGCAACATTCAGGAGTGATATTGGAATAACTAATGAGTATTTTGTTTAACATTTTATGTAATACAAGAATGTAAGACACGTGGTGAATTATTTATTTATTTATTTTATTTCGGTTATAATATTGACTATTATTTGTATGTTAATATATTAATACCTATATATATCTTATATAAGGTTTGTTTAATTTTAAATATACAGGGTGTCTATAGATATTTTTATAAGAATTATTTATTATTATATTATTGCATATCATACAGCTAAATTTTTTTTTTTTTTTTTTGTTGAAGCGCTAACTGTTAAATTGTTAGGCTAATAAGCCTGTCGATTCCACAGATACATGTTGAAACAGGGGTCATATTATATTCGTGTTATTAGAATATTGGTCTTATTGAATTCCCACATACAATGTAAGCATGAGATAGTACTAGGCCTTATAACATGTAACAACATCTTAGATTTTCAATATTTACAATTCTATTTTTTTTGTTTATATTGTAATATTTTGTATTTGAGATATATGGTATTCTTTATCTGCGAGTTATATTATTCAATTAAATTTTTTTGTTTATATTGTTATTATTAATGTATTTTTTATTAAAGATATATAATTATTAATTATTGATTATGCCATTAATTTGACCCCAATGGCGAATGGTAGCTGAGTCGAGTCGAAAACCAGAAAAGTTTTTTTCTGCATGAAAAGTGGGTATTCAACAACCACCTGTGCCACCCAGCCGTCCGAGACATTGGTTGCACAAACAACTACTGGTTAGTAACAACTCCTGCAGTAGAATGTTAACAGGCGTTTCACTAATAAAGTTTTACAAAAACAGAATAGATTAAACGCGAGTAGCGTTCATGAGAATATGTATTAAACACAGAAGAAGAACTAAATAATGATATTCAACTCATTTGTGGAAAATTCATTCTAACATATAGCAGCATCGATTTAGGTTTGTTTACTAATATTTAATGAAAAATTTCTGAAGAAACCTAGATAAAGATCTACAATGACATGAAGGAGAAGAGTGCTAAATTAAATAAAAAAATTGGCCATGTCTAGAAATGGTATATAGATATTAATTCTAAAATATTTCATAAGATGTGTTTATTAATTTTGAAGAAATTTGCGTACTGAATCTTGTTACAGCTATCCAAACCACTACTTGAATTCATATTAAATTTTTGAAACGTAAAGGAAACATGTTGAGAATAGCCTTTAACAATTTCAAGTAGCTATTTTTATTAATGTGGATGAGACGCTTTTTAGATCTGTAGAGGCGTTCGAGAGGTATATGTTCAAATCTCCATTCTAATTCACCTAAAATTTGAAAGAGGAGATAAAGGACACAGAATAGAACACTTATCTCATAAACTCCCTATTATCACTATGAATGTCATAACTAAAAAATCGTTGGGTTCAAATAATAATTATCTAATAAGGAAAATCCTAAGTCCTAAAACCTAAACTAAACAAAATAGTTTTGTATAATTCAAAACACCTTGTGTAATAATACATTGGGGTAATGCATGATATATATACTTTTAAGCATAATAAAATTTTTCTTTTCAATTCATGTAAAATTTAAAAATTTAATCTCATATTCTTCATATTTAAAAGAAAAACAAAATAAAAAATAAAAAAAAAATTTTATCGTGAAATTTAAGCGATTACATTTTACGAGGAAGTAAAAACTTACTTAAATAAAAAAAAAATTTATTTGAATTTTTATATATGATGACCTAAAAATTTGCAACTTATTTATTTTACGTTAAAACATAATATGAGATACAAAGAGTTTTTCAATATTGAGATAGCCATTTGCCCAATATCCCATACAATTTAGTATATTAATTTAAATATAAGAATTATATGAAGAGTTATTATAGTTTGTTGAACATTTTGTGCTGTACTTATTCACAAGATTTTAAAGCGGAGGAGTTTCAGTTTCTAGTATGAACGAATGGGTATTTGGCAAATATAATATTTGCCAAATACCCATTTGTGAATGTAGCTAAAATCTTGTTCCTTTAAAGTCTTATAAAGTGTGGAACAGACCATTAAGGCGTTAATTTTTCCTATAGATCGATGTGGAAAAACGTGAATATTTGCATTCAGTTAACATTTGTTATATGAGATTAAAGCCTTTGACACTGTAGACCATGAGCTGCTACTACAAAGAATTATTGATGATTTAGGTATAAGAGGATTACCAATTAATTAAACAGAAATTATCTGAGAGACAAAGAGGTAGTAACCAAGGTAAAAAACAAATGTAGTTAATCCGCAGTACTCAAATATGGAGTCCTTGGTTGAACATTGTACCTTCTTTACATACACAACTTCAAGTATGCAGGTATCAAAGCAGCATATACAACATTTTTTGCAGTTGAAACATGTCTCTTATTACATGGCCAAAACATGATAAATCTTAAGAATGAAAGCAACAGCAACCCTACTATATTTTCACGTTGGGCAGCAGCGAATAAGCTAACGGTTAATGAGTTGAAAAACTAGGTTAATTATATTTCGAAATAAAAACAAATTTGATATTACAAATTTACAGCTTTAAACGGCCAAACATCTATAATGCTTATTGATAATAAAGTGCTTTGGAATTCGCATGTAGAATTAGTGTGCTCCAGGATAATCTTATCAATTGGTGTATTTAGAAGAGCTAATCTCCACCTAGCCCCGAATAGAGCAAGGATCCTGATTCTAATTAGTCGTAGTTCACTTAAGATATAACGTAATTAATTGGCCATTTTTACTTTGTAAAACGCATAACATTATTTTTTATACAAAAAAAAATTACAAAATAAATAATTTTATTGTTTCATAAATTCTTATATCTTCTAAACGTTTTTAATATAGACATACACTATGTATGCACAAATTATAGAAAAAAATTTGAGCTTTCCAACGATGCAAAAACATTTAGGGATTTTCTTGGCCAAATTTTGTAAAATATGACTTTTAGAGAAAGACATGTTTTTTGCAAAAATTTTCATCTTTGAACTACAATATCTCCAAAACGGCAGCACCTATCGTCATCAGATAAATGTTAAAATATTCCCTACCGTTATCTTAATTAATAGCATTAATTGAATATATATAGAACAGATTTGTAGATATAATGGTTTTTATAAAATAGACTAAAATAACAAGGATACTTTCAAATGTTCTTTTCGTCCTTAAAGGATAATATGCGCCATTAAACCTATATATTTTTTGAAATCTGACAATACCAGCTATCTTTTAGATATAGTCATTTTGTCCTACGCTAATACTACTAAAACATCAGAAAATCCAAAATAAATAAATAAATGTAAAGTGAATCAATAAGTTTAACTCCTATAAGTATGCACCCAATAATTCAGGAAAAACTTACGAATTATTAATTACATCATTATAAATTAATTCACTAATTTAAATAAGCAAATAATTTTTTTAAATCTTTTTAAAATGGATATTTTTTTTAAACAATTTTTAAAATTAACACATTTACACATATATTCATATACATGCATAGATTTTATAAACCGTAATTAGTTAAAAAATTTTAAGTCATTAATTTTGTGATTAGAATTAAAACAAATTGTAAAATAAACTAATGAAAACTTTGGTTTTTTTTTTAAATTGATTTGTATTGGTTTTATTTTGGGTGGTGTTCTGATTTTTCCTGTACATTAAACAAAAGTGGTCCAGTTCATTTTTATAAACAAAAAATAATCAATGCTTATATATTTATATGCATAAAAAGTATGTATATGTATATAAGAAAAGTATGCAAGAACATCACTATAATTTTAAATATTTGTATAATAAAACTCTTTTTTTTAAGGTTTAGGTAAATGAGTGTTAAAAATTATGTTAATTCAAGGTTTTTGTAAATGCTGGACCAGTCGAATTATAATTTACTTTAATTAATATTATCTTATGAACTTTTAAGATAAACACAAAACAACAAGTTTGAGACTTTTACACACAAAAAAGAACACCGCCATAAGCATCGGATAATCCCCTAACCCCCCTAACAATCGGATAATCCCCTAACTCCTTGTCCATTACAGTGGTTGACAAAATATGGATTGATAGAAGTAGGGTACATTATGTTCATTAAGGTTTGAATAGGAAACCCAGAAAGAATAAGTTGATTTCTTTTTTGAATTTTTATAAGTCATAAGTATTGAAGAACACATATGGTGGTAAATGTGTTCCACATTTTGGTGGTACCATACTTATAAAATTTCTTATATATTTCCGAGTTTTAGTACGAAAAGCCTCTATATACAGTATTTAGAGGGACTGAGTTTTTGGAATAATATTTTTATTATCTTCTGAATAATTACGTATACTGGATATTTATATAGAGATAGGCACAAATTTTCTCCATTTTGGCGGTTATTTAAAGACGCTAAGGCTTTTATGACGTTATATTATCTTTAATTATATGACGTAGCTCTATTTTCTATCATTTTCAGATATTGAAGAGTACTGTACTGGGTGCTTCAGAAAATCTGTGAAAATTTTTAATACATTTGGAGCACTAATATTAGGAGTATTAGTCTGAACAGCTTACTAATGTATACGGAGTAAGCTAATGTATGCACAGGCAACGAATTATAACTAGATGTTCTGAAATGATTTATCTTTTAAAACTTTTTTTAATTGTTTAATTAGATCCTTACTTTAAATCAAATAATAGCTTAACGGTCATACATTGCATACATTTATTTCTTTTTATTAAATTCAATTCAATTCTACACAATTTTTTACCTATCGTTTTTTTTTTTGAAGCCGTATCTTAAAATTAAATTTAATTCTTATTTTACCATATGTATTAAAATTAATTTAATACAAAGTTTATGTGTATATGTATATGTAAACATATGCAATAATAAAAAGTTAATAGTCTAAATACCAACTATTAATAAATTCAAATATATATTGTACACAACTACAAATATTAATATTGCACTATTTACTCTTAATGTTTTTTTGGTTATTTACCTATACATTTATTTCGATTTTTGAAAGAACGATTTTCCACCCAATTGATTTTTAGGGAAATCATAAAACACAGATTTTTTTATATCCATATGAACGTATATCAAAGGGTATGTTAAATTTGCCATTCTGTTTGTAACGCTTTTAAGAAGATATAGACTCAAAGACGACATGAACTGAATCAGAATCAACGTTCGTTTGTTCTTTTGTCTGTCCGCACGATAACTTAAAAAACTAAAGAAATTGAGTTTCTGAAATTTAAAATTGATTTTTTTTGTACAAGAACTGCCATTGCTATTGAAATTCAGCCAGTTTGTACATACAACTTTTGTTTTAATATGAGCATAACTTAATTTATAATGAAACTGGGTATATGAAATTTTGTCACTTTAATGGCTAACCGGATAATATGATGTTTATATTACGTTCATGCGATATCCTAGAGTTGGCATAGTATACTCTATACTCTTCCTCGTTTTTTTATAAGGAATATTAATGGCGATATAATCTTTGTTTTATATATTTATAACAAAAAAAAAACCAACATGCGATAATTTGAATATATGTATACATATTATGTATACATTTATAGGTATGTATAGTAGTTATATCCTGAATCGGTTTAATACCTGTACAATTTTTAAACAATTTTCACACCAATCATATGATTCGGTTATATTATATACTATTATACTTCTATGAAAAAGTTACAGATTTGCTGTAAAATAATAGGGATATATGTATCTAACGTAACATGTGGGGTAGTGTGAAATCACAGGAAAACCGATTATTTGAATCTGAATATATAATATTAAACCCAATTATATTTTCCTAAAATTACAATATTGAGAATCTTGATCATATTTAACTCATCAATAAACACCAAATCAGTTTCATTTACTAAGAACCGAAAATTATAAAAATATCATTGACACGATTCTATAGTTTAGGAGAATTAAATCTCTAAATAAAATCAGTTTATCGATATAGGATCCGAATTACAGCAAATTAAATCAATAAAGAGATATAGACTCAAGTGTATGGATTGGATTAAAATCGAAAAATGCGTCTCCTGCAACGGATTCGTGTAGGTGCAGGATAAAATCTTTTTTAATATGAGCTTAATTTAATATCTAATGAAACTGAGTATCCATCATCCGTAACATTTGAACAAATGCAGTTGGTTTGGGGCAAGAGGGTCAAATAGCTGCCAAACAACTTTAATGTTATACATAAGTCAGAGTTTAATAAGTTTTGTCAAATTAAATGAATGATATTATTCATTCTTATATTAGGTTTTGTGCGCGCGTATTCCAGATTTGAAACAATTCCTAGTTTTTATGGTATTTGTGTGTTCTTTCTCTAAACTGCAATGGCTGGATGGCAGAGTGGTTAGAGTGTCGGCTTTTCATGCGAATGGCCAGGATTGGAATCCTAATGGAAATAAAAAAATTTTTCTGGTTTTCGACTTGTCTCAGCTACCCTTCGTCATTCGTCATATTATATTAGGTTTGTGCGCGCGTATTCCAGATTTGAAACAATTCCTAGTTTTTATGGTATTTGTGTGTTCTTTCTCTAAACTGCAACGGCTGGATGGCAGAGTGGTTAGAGTGTCGGCTTTTCATGCGAATGGCCAGGATTGGAATCCTAATGGAAATGAAAAAATTTTTCTGGTTTTCGACTTGTCTCAGCTACCATTCGTCATTGGGTTCAAATTAATGGCTTAATCTGAACCCTTAATAAACAAATTCAAAATATAATCAAATAATTTAATTGAATATTATAACTCACAGATATAGAATACTATATAACGAAAAATTGAATTGTATATATCGAAATCTAGGACGTTTCTATATGTAATAAGGCCTAGTTCTATCTCATGTGCGAAATTCAATAAGATCAATTCTAACAATACGATATTATATATCGCTGTTTCAATATGTACCTGTGGTATAGACAGGCTTGTTATCTTAACAGTTGAATATTCTTGTCAATCATATACTTGTTGATTAATTTTTTATACACTTGGTAAAACATTATTTTGTTTTAAATTTGTTTTATTAATTTTATACTTAAAAATTACTTTCTTATAATAATTTGATTTATATTTTTAAAATATACAAGAGGCAAGGTGTTTGTTAAACTTTAAATCTAATTATGACTAATATAATAAGAGAGTACAGATATCTTATAGATATCATAACATATTAAAATTTTTATGGTTTTAAATTAACAGCGTTTTCGGCCTTAGCAACGTTGTGAAGCCAAGTGGCAGTGGGCGGGCGAGAAAAAATATTCATGCCCCTTTCTGCGTGGCTAAGGCCTTTCTAATTTACCTAACAGCATGATATTTGATACTTGAGATTATAAGTTTCTATTTTGATGAAATTTTTATATACTGAAGATTAAAATAACTTATGAATTTTAAATTGAAATTGAATTTTTTAGGTTTAGGTAGGGTATTACTAAGTTGACATTAAAATCGACAATCAACTGCAGTTTGAACTCATTCCACGATCATTTTGTTCTATGTTACTCAACTGTGTTGTTGGGCATTGTTGGAAATCTATTAAATATTCTCTAAATTGTTATGATGTTATTACATGACTCCTAAACTACAGCAGATTGTAAGTAAATTTTTATATTCGAAAATTTAATAGAACGTTCACGTTAGAACACTCTGTATTCTGACTTTTTTTTTTTCTCTATACATAAATATATTTACAAATTTACTAAATTTCATTGTAAGATAATTATGAGTTTTCTTTTTGTCATTATTTTCCTCTATAGATAAAATTGTGGTGCTTTCATAAATTTATAAAATCGTTAGTCTTTACACAAGCGTACAAAATAAAAAATTATTATAAAATGTTCAAAGCTGAATTTTAAATTAAAAGAAAAAGTTCAAAGTTGAATTTTAAATTAAATTATTTAAATTCTAAAACAAATCCTCAAATATAGTACTAGAATAATATACCATAACTACGTATATATATATATATATATAAAATATTATTTCTATTTCGTTCTATTAAATATATGGAAAATTTTTTAAATATTTTATAAATAAAAAAAATTCACCGTCCTTAAGATTTTGGCTTTTAATATATATATATATATATATATATATTAAAATTAATTGTAATGGTGATTCATAAACATATATTGTTCATATAATATATTCGTTATATATGTATGTTGTTAAGAAATAATTCTAAAGGTCTACATGTTTTAATTAAATATAAAATTTTAAAATTTTTTAAATATATTTTTATATTTCATAAGTAATAATATTAAATACTTTTTAATATATTATTTAAAAAGTTTTTTGTAGTATGGTTTTATCCAGGGTTTTTCAAAAAGCACACTTTCAAAATTTTATTATAGTGTCTCACACTGAGTTTAATTTTGGGTTTTTCTATATATACTGGTGACTAAGTTACTTATTTATTACATATGAGAAAATTTTAAGTTCAATTAGTCCTTCAATGGGAAAGGTTCCCAAATTTTTACTAGGCAAACTTATTATGATTTTCGAAGTTTTTACGGGAGTTGAGTTCTTTCCAAAATGTTCAGTAAATTCCTCCAAAATTTGGGATTTTTCTTATAATTTCATTATCTAAACAAAAATGGTCAAAACTGAGAGACACTTTTTTCAATTTTAAGAACCCCATTTAAATTTGAAAAAAAAACCTTTAACATATCTTAAAATACAATACTGGAACTTTAAAATTTGTATATTACTAAAACAAGTTTGGATGGGTATTTAAGTTACAGATGCATAAAAATAGCAAAATTTCTATTTTCGACCTCTTACAGTTCCTAAAAAGGGAGCGTAAAAAAAACTAATTTCTTAACTTACTCCTACTAATATCTGACGATCGAACTTCTTCCAAAATATCAAGTTTTTAAAAGTCGTTCAGAAGATATTTAACAAATTTTTGCGAAAAATTGAGTTGGGCATAACGGTTATTTATAGTATCGTATGGCAACCTTACACATTTGATTTTCAAAAATTTGTAAAGCTTATAAAAACAGCTGTCTTTTACTGTTTTCAGATTGAAAATATACCTAACAGAACTTTTGTTCTGACAATTTAAATATAGGGCTTTTTCCGACTTTGCGGGGTTCTAGTTCCGTAACGGATGGGGCTACAGAAAAGAGTTTTTCCATGAAATTATTTTGTTTACAATACATACACGTAGTTAAAATTTCTTTTCTCTATTTGAAACGGTGTAAAAGTTTTTATAAACATTCAGGTAGACAAACGGACGG
Organism: Dolichopus griseipennis; assembly: GCA_963082915.1. Lineage (NCBI taxonomy): Eukaryota > Metazoa > Arthropoda > Insecta > Diptera > Dolichopodidae > Dolichopus > Dolichopus griseipennis. The sequence continues at coordinate 3,000,603 of OY720446.1, read as the reverse complement.
ACGGACTGATTGACAGAGTGGACTAATTTACATATTTTTAAAAATTTTTTTTTGCAAAAGGAAAAAAATGCAACCAAAACGCACTCTTAAATATATATATTGCTCCTAGAGAAAATAATTGATATATGTAATAGAAAATAAATGACTTTTAAAGATATATAAGAAAAGTCTTGGAAAAAATAATTGCCAACAGATTGGCATGATGGATTAACAAAAAACATCTATACAAATATACAGTGATTTATGGAAAAATGTATAATTTAAACAATTTTGCAAAAGGTGCACAACTGTCTGGGTGAGACACACTGAGCTAACATGTGAACCTGATATCCTGCAATCTTGAGAAAACATTTGTTAGGGTTCATTACGTCAATATAGAATGCAAACTCAGAAAATGGGGCACTAGTGAAAAATACAACATCATCATAAAGAGCTTTTATAGAATTTTGTGAGCTATCAAATTTTGTTTTTTTTTAAATTTTATATATATATATAAAATCGGAACTATATAAGATAAAAATTAACTCATCTATCTATCTATCTATATATATAAAAGCGAAAGTTTGTTTATTTGTTTGTTTGTTTGTATGTTTGTTTGTTTGTTTGTTTGTTTGTAGCGAATAGACTCCTAAACTGCCCAGCCGATTTTCATGAAAATTTGTATATAGGAGTTTTTGGGTACGGAAAGAAATCGTGGCCCAAAAATTTTGCTCTAACGGACCGCCAAGTTGGGGCTGTGGTGCAAGTATTTAAACTTCTTTGTTCTAAAATGAAAACGGTTTGACCGATTGACTTCAAATTTTGTATACGTGATGCTCCTTGAGAATTGAGTTGACAATATAAACAGTTTTGGAATTTGTTAACACATGTTGAGCCGACGGGTGTTAAAAAAAAATTTTGGGTCCAAATTTTGTCCGATTTTACGAAATTCTGCTTTGGCTTTAAAGAAAGCCCCAAAAAAAATTTTATTGTATTGCATTAACCCATTGGGGCCCAACAGCTTTTTATAGGTTTTTTCAATACTTAACTCTAAATTAAAAACGGTTTGACCGATTTTCTTCAAATTTTGTATACGTGCTCCCCTATGAGAATTGAGTTGACACTATTAACAGATTTGGAATTTGTTAACCCATGTCGGCCCGACTGTTGGTCAAAATAATTTTGGAAGCTAATATTGTCAAAATTTGCGAAGTACTGCTTTGGCTAAAAAGAAAGCCTCAAAAAAATTTTGTTGAGTGATTTGGAAGCAAATTACGTCCAATTTTGCGCAATACCGCTTTGCCCAAAGAGAAAGTGTAGTTCCGTTAACCCAGTGGGGCACAGTGGCTTTTAATAGATTTTTGCGTTACTTAACTCTAAATTAGAAACGATTTGATCGATTGACTTTAAATTTTATATGTGTGAAGCAACTTGAAAATGGAGTTGAGACTGTTAACAGTCGGTCCTACGATTGGTCAAAAAAATTTTTTTTGGAAGTAAATTACGTCAAATTTTTGGAAAGTAGTTTGTACTGCTTTGAATTACAGAAAGTTTCAAAAAATCCTAGGATAATCCTAGAAAAATCGTTTTAAAAAGATTGATTTCATACATTTTAAAATTTACATGTGTAAACCGTGTGTAATTTTTGTGTTAACTTTTTGCAGTAACATCAACTTCAGTTAAACCTCCATTGAGAGGCGCAGCAACGCGCACCGGGTACTAGCTAGTATAATATAAAATTAAAAAGTTTGCTAAATATTCTTTCTAAAATTTTCACCGAGTTTTCTAAGTTTCTTAAGGACGAGAAACTAAAAATTATAAACTTTTGTATTTGAGCTTCTAAAAGATATAGTTATTTAAAGATCAATCTCATAGTTGTCTCATCACAGATGTCGAAATCTCATAGTTGAAGCAGTTATCTGCTGCAACAATTATTCCATGTTGGATAAATATTCTTTTTATTTTATTTGATCTCATTAAAGTCACATAGAATTTGTACATTACTATGAACCATATAATATTAGGTCTTATCGAATTTTAAAAAGCCTTAAATATTAATCGATGATAGAATTTTTGACTTTAAAAATTAGGTATACCCTAACGATGGCAACCATGATAGAAACATCAATCCTATAAATATTGATCTATTCAGACGGATTTTGGGTTGAGTAGTTTTTTCTCACTTTATTGGAAAAAAATTTCTTGGGCAACCAAGAGGAGGGACTGAGATGTAGGTATATTATAAAATTTAAATATGAATATTGTTAATATGATTTTAATAAGATATTTTGTGATTTAATAAGAAACTATTGTATTTGAAAAATGTTTAAAAAGTTATATTTTAAAATTATATATTGTTGGCATTGATATAAATATTTTTCTAATACGAGTATTATTTATCTAGATTAAGATAATATTATTTTCTTAAAAATTTTTTTAAAAAGAAAAACCTCTACACATTCAAATTTTAAATAACGGTTTTTTTTTTTTTTTTTTTTTTTTTATATTAGATTACTGTTATTAAAATCATTTCAATTTGGTTTATGTTTTTTTTTTTTCATATAAATTTTTGTCTTTGATGTTTCTATTATATACACATATATATATATATTTACATAAATTTAAGCAAATTTTAAATAATAAATGACACAAAAAAAAACAAAGAGAAATTTAAGGGAGGATTCTTTTAATTATATAAAACAAAAAAAAAAAAAATGTTAAAAATATATCTACAGTTATTTTGTTTCAGTATATTCAAAACAATTTTTAACGTTTGTAATACTATTGAAAATTTTAAATTTAAAACGAAATACATCTTAAAATTTATCTGACCAATGGCGTAGTGGTAAAGACGCCGCCTTTCATGTGGAAGGTCTCGGGTTCAAACCCCGGTCAGATCATATCTAATAAAAAAATATCGTAAAATTGTATAATTATATCGTAATAGTTTATATCGTAATATAAAATAAGATTAAATAAAAATATATAAATAATTCTTGTGTAAGATTATAGATGGCGCACAAAATTAACATTTGTGCATTCATATTTCATAACCTTATTCAATAGCTACAGCCGGGTAATCAACGGCTTATTGAATATTATGATTAAAGAAACTGAAGCCTTGTTTAAAATAAACTTGGTGAATGCCCTATACTCCTTAAAGGAGTGGAAAAGGAATAAAAAAAAAAAAAAAAAAAAAAAAAAAACATCTTAAAATTTAAGGCAATTACATAAAATGGATATGATATATGTATACATTTTGTATTTCTCTACTACGGTATACCTATTATCTATGCATGTTCAAGAGTTTTGTTAGGTGCAATATACGTTAAATATATGCCTTTACATATATTTTTTAGGATTATTTTAAGCGCTAATTATCAAAAACTATTATAATGTAGTAAAGTTATTGTATATGTTATTGTATTCAAGTTAAAAAGTGAGATTTATAGAAAAAACGACATTTGAAATTTACATATATTCTAGTTTATAATCAAATGCATCTGTATAATGTACCTTGTATCTCCCTTCTATTTTAGGTACAAAATTTTAACTATATATCCTATGTTTTAGTTTAGTATAACACAACTACATTATGTAAATTAAAAACAGTAAATATAAAAATTTCTAATACTTCTCACAAGAATTGTTTTAGTCTAAATTTTTACTGTTTTATTATTCGAATACAATAATACTGTCAAAATATGAAGAGTTTTCAAACGGTTTTTTAAATGATAACAGCTGAAATACCACAGTTTTGAGTTTTTCAACTTTTTTTATATTCGGAAGGTGTGAGTTCGAATTTCATTGAAACTGAAAAAAAAACTTATCTCGTTTTCGATTGGACACCAGGTGTCATTTGCCATTGGATTCAAATTAATTGTGTAATCAATATATGTATATATAGGTATCTACTTTAAAAAAAAAAACCATATATATAAATACAAATTGTGTCTATTGAAAGTTACGACGTTTCATAGACTGAACAAACTTTAACGTTGATTTGAATATGAATTGAACGCGACTCAAATAAGATTATGTTAATTATGTATTTAAATTTTAGTATAATATATCTATTTTAAAACTATATTCTTTGATTTAAGTTGTACTAAATTCACGATCAAATCAAAATTTATGTAGGCCCAACCTTTTGTTTGCTTAACATTTAGGTTGGCTTAATATTTGAGCGCATTGTATGCGCGCAGCTTAATCGGACTTAAAATCGTGAGTTGAGCGCGCAAAGTTGAATTGAAATTTCAACTTTTTACTATATTTTGTTTTGTCCAAGTTTTTGACAATGACTGTAAATTTTTGTGTAAACATAGATAAAAAGAAAATGTAAATTTTTAGTTTGCAAAACAAAAACCCAAAAATTATATTTTATTTATATTTAAACTTTATTTTTGGTTTATTTTTTATTTTTTTTTTTTTTTTTATAAAATTTTTGAAACTTTTTTGTTTCTTTGAAATAAGTACTTAACTAACCATAACCATGCTTTTAAAAGCTCTTATCTTACCCATTATCATGATTTTTTTTTTAATTTTTAGTTAATTTTTTATTATTGGTAAGTGGGTTTTGGTACGTATGTGGTTGTTGTATGGTATATGTGTGTTATGTATTTATATATATTTCAATATTTTTCATTTCAAGAAATTTATATCCAAAACAAAAATGGTTTTAAGATTTAAAATAAAAAATAGAAAAAAAAAAAAAAAAATTGCATTTTACACTTAAAAACAATCTAATAAAACTTGATTTTTTTTTCAGATATTATATAGTATATATATGTGTATATATTCAAATAATTTTGAAATGTTTTAGTTGTATGCACTATATACTATCCTCCTTGTTTAACTATAGAACAGTGGGGGAAAAATACTCGAACTGTTTGTGTAGCATAATGCACTACTGCTAAAAAAGGATATAGGTATTAAAAAATATATATGTATAAGTATTAGAATGCTTCTGAAACAATTTCATATTATATTAAACACTATCTTCGCCTGAAAACCTGAGTTCAGAAGTTACGACCAAATACACAAATGATTTTTTACACTTTTAAAGAATAAAAAAATTGTCTTTGTACAGGTAATTTTAAATGCTGATTATTCAGTACTGAAGAAGTATAGTGAATCACTCCTGAAGTTTCGCAAAATGAATAAAACAACAATATAGTACAGTTACTCTCTCTTTATCGCTCAGTTTTTATACCTTTAATACCTATGGTGTTACTTTATTCCATCATTAGCAATTAAATTTAAGTGGATTTTTAAACTTAAATGACGGAAGTTTTTATTAATATCAAAATAGCAGAACTGAGAACTTCTTATATTAACTATACTGAAAAAGTATTAAAAAATATGATAAAACAACTACTTCCATTCACCATTGAAAAAGTGCTGAAAAACTACTCTATTCACCACTGAAAAGTACTGAAAGGAAGTAAAAAAAACTTTCATTGTATTTAGTGCAAAACGAATAAATTTTTTTTCCCACCATATTCATATTAAATTCAGAAGAAAAGAAATACTTTCATTCAGTACTACTGCACTATTTCTGAGTTATCAGGGAGAGTTGTCATCTAAAAAATTTCGAATAATTTGATTAATGTATTATAATGCAATATTTACTACTATGATAACATGATTGAATTTTACAATATTTGGTATAGTAGATGCTATTAAATTAACATCAAGTATTAATCAGGAATGAAAATTAAACAATGTCCCATGATAAGTTTTAGGTATATATTAGAAATTTACGTATATAAGAAAAATTGTAATAAATGAAGAGACCACTTACTTTCTTCTTTTTTAACTGTTAGTGCATGTTAAAATATAACGTTGAATTCAGGTTTCAACGGAATTTTATACTAAAAATATTTCTTAAAATACTTCAGATCAGTTTTTAAGATTTAATTCTCTTTTAAAATTTCGAGTTTCTAACTTATATTGTTTGGAAGATATAAGGGGTCAAAAATTTTGCAAAAAATCAAATTTTTAAACCATTATAAATTTTTAATAAGTAAAATGGCAGGGGGGAAATAAAGCCTATAGACAGTGAGACCTAATACAATTAAGTTGAAAAATTAAGTCTTATTTGGTTTTATTTGATTTTACAAATTTGTATTATTATTTTTATTATTATATTATTCCAATTCCAAATTATATAACCGACTGCAAAATCCGAATTTTGATAACAGGTTTCAAACAATTTTCTTTAATCTAGTCGGTCCCTTGCTTTCGCACCCCCCCATTCGACCAATTCTTCGTCTTTCCGCAGCCTTTCTCTTTACAATACCCCTTGCGCTTCTTTTGAAGTAAACTTTATGAAATCCAGTGCCGTATTAAAATGAAACAAGGCCTATTAACACCTTAATTCAGTAAGCTTTGTTTTCTCCTGCCATTAAAATTTTATTAATTTAAAAAAAAAACACATAACAAACTAGCAACGTTTGTCAAAATAGTTACACACGTATATTCAATCAATACCGTTAAAAATTGTATATATATATAAAAGTGCTTCATTAAGTTAATAATAGCTGTTTGCATTTAATAAATTATTTGGGGTCATTATGTTATTGTGAGAAAAAATTATCTTGAGTGGACAAAATCTTGAAATTTGTTTTTTGTTTTATTTGGGAAATTTTGACAAAAAATTAACACTTGGATCAAAAATTTTTGAATTTAATGTGGCATCCTTTATTAATTTAAATATTCAATTATAGAAATTTGTATAGATATATAGATATAGGTGTTTTGCAAATTGTAAAAATGTGTTTAAACGGAGAATACCGTGTTTACCTTATTCAATAAGGACGAAAGCTAAAGCTATATATATTGTTAAACGGCTGGGTGGCACTGTCTTTGAGTGCCGATCTTTCATGCGTAAGACCCGGGCTCGAATGCTATAGTTAAAGTGAAAACACTTTTCTGGGTTTTTGATTCGACTCAGCTACCATTTCCTATTGAGGTCAAATTAATGGCATAATCAATAATTAATAATTATATATCTTTAATAAAAAATACATTAATATAATAGTATAAACAAATGCAAAATATAAACAAATAATTAAATTAATTAATATAACTCACAGATATATATAATACCATATAACTCAAATACAAAATATTACAATATAAACAAAAAATATAATTGTAACTAAAATCTAAGACGTTTCTACATGTTGTTATAAAGGCCTAGTATTATTTCATGTTTAAATTGTATATGAAATTCAATAAGACCAATTCTAATAACACGAATATAATATTGACCCCCTGTTCCAACACGTACCTATGGTATAGACAGGCTTATTAGGCTAACAGTTGAATAGTAAGCGCTTAAAAAAAAAAAAAAAAACTATATATATTTTGTATTTGTATGACAATAAATCTATTACTCAATTTCTAGAAGAGCTAAATTTAATTAAATTTTAAGATTTTTCACGTTTATTTTTGTTAACTTTTTTAAGAGATCAGGAAATCATCCAAAAATTTTGACGTGCATTTCGTACACCCCTTTAATTTTTTTTTTTTTTGACAACGTTTTATTGTATTTGTATATAGGAAATATATAATATGTTTTCATTTTTACTATTTCATATTTTTAACCCCTACTATATAAAATATAATACAACCACCTGCTGCTACTTGTAACTGCTCTTTTCACAATTATTATTCACTTATTGTTCTTGTTGTTTATTACTGGGTTTAATATTCTTATCCTTTATATTTATTTGAAAATTCAAGTTAAAAAGTCAAATTTACTAGTTGCATTTAAAACCATTAATTTATTGTTTTGTTCCGTTATTTTTTTTTTTTTTTTATTATTATTTTACCTTGTTTTACGGTTTTTATTCCCACATTTATAATTAAAGGTACTTACAACATTTTTTTTTTTTTTGTGTTGGCAATGCAAAATTTATTTATTGTTAATAATCGTCGTTTCCATCTCTATATTAAAAAACCATTGCAGACGCATAAAAACTCAAACATTATTATATTTAAACAAAACGATTGTTTTTACTTAATATATACACAGGGAGAAAATATAACAGAAACGATTATTTCGAGAGCGCAGGAAGTTATCTCTTACCTTTAACGCGATTAATATGTTAATTTATAAATGTATGTAATATACTACTACATCACGTATATTCAAAATAGTAATATATGTGTGTGTGAAGGTGTGTGTATAAGAATGGTTAGTGAAAATAAAATTAACACTGCCAAATAAAAAATTTTACCATTAATTCTACACTTGTTTCTAAAAAAAACGAGGAATAGTGTAGTAGAGTAGACTGTGTCAACTCTGGGATACCCATATGACCGTAACATATACATTATATCATCCGGTTAATTACTTTTGGCAAAATTTCAAACATTCCAGCTTTATTAATGGGGGAATATGATGCTCATATAAAAGAAGGAGTTGTATGGCAGCTACTCGAACCCTCTGCCGTAGACCAACCAAATTTTGCTGTAACTTTGGCTATTACACTAACCAATTTTTGGCAAAATTTCAGACACCCAGCTTCATTAGGTGGAGAGTAATGTTCATATAAAATAAGAAGTTGTATGGCAGCTACTCGAACCCACTCCACTAGACCAACCAAATTTTGCAGAAACTTTGGCCATAAAACTAAACTACTTTTGGCAAAATTTCAGACACGCAGCTGTAATAGGTACAGAGTAATGCTCATACAAAAAAAGAAGTTGTATGGCAGCTATCCGAGCCCATGGACCAAAATTGCTGGATTTAAATAGCGATGACGGCTATTGCAAAAAAACGAATTTGCGAAAATTTCAAGATCCTAGCTCCTTTAGTTTTTGAGTTATCGTGCGGACGGACGGACGGACATACATAGCTAAATCGATTTATTTTTCGATTCTGATTCGATCCATACACTTGAGTCTATATCTATCCCCCCCTCCTTCTCTGCGTCACAAACGTAATGGCAAATTTATTATACCCTTTGACTATATAGTCATACGGGTATAAAAATAAAATTTGGTAAAGAACGAATAAACATACCAGTGACGTTACATGTTAATTATTATGATATTTTTTATATATATTTATAGATATATTCTTTGTGGATCACAAATAATATTTGAAAATTGTTTAACATTATCCGCATTCAGTAACATGTAGCGCTACAAACATAACTGTAGCGCTCGCTATACGAGTACATGTACATTTTGCAGCAAAAAACGAGGAAGATTATAGTTGCCCTTGTCAACTTTTAGATACCCGTGCTTACCCACTAACCGTTATTTATTTTCCACATGCTATTATAAATATTACAAAAAAAATATAAGAAAGTAAAATAGTTAAAAAAAAATTTAGCTTATTATCCCATAATTTTTGCTTAAAAAAAATTAAATAAAAAAAAAAAAATATTAAATTTTTAATTCATTATACCATAATTTTTGCTTAAAAACAAAAAAAAAAAACCATAAAAAAAAATAACCATAAAAAAAAATAGCCCACCCCAAAAGTTGGCCCGAGCGATGTCCAACTTTGCCAACTAACTTGCCCTATTACTTTACCTGCCCAGTTTTAATTTTAACCTCGTAGCTTTATTAGATTCACAGTTATCGAATTGACAACTTTGTATGGCAGCTGCCCGAAAATGGGGTCGCAACATTTTGAAACTCCATATTAGTGCTCGATTCATTATATAACTAACAGTATGTAATTTTCATCCTCGTAGTATACTCAGTTTCCAAGAAATTCATATTGGTGCAAAGAAGTTGTATGGCAGCCCCCCGCAAATGAAGCCGTAAAATTTTGAAACTTCATATAAGTGCTTGATTCATTATAAAACTAACCGTGTGTAATTTTCGTCTTTCTAGTATAATTACTTTTGAAGAAATTTATATTGGTTTAAATAAGTTGTGTGACAGCTCCCCGAAACCTTGGTCTGGTCTTAACCAAAAAGAATAGGGAACCTTAAAAATGTCCAAAAAATGTTTTGTGTGAATTTCAAAACTCTAGTTCTAATTTTTCAATTCTATCTCTTTTAATTAATTTTTAATTCACGAATATATTAAACCTAAGCAAGTAAGCATCATATAATCATATTGATAAAATGATTCATTCAAAATATTACACATATACATATTATATGAATATACATATATAAATAATTTATGAAGCCATTTACTTAAAAAAAATCTTTGTCTTCTTTTTTTTTTTGCTTATCTTTAATAAACTACGCATCATTTAAATTATATGAAATTCTAACTCGAAATCGTACAAAAAAAAAATACAAAAAAAAAATAAACAAAAAAAAAAACAACAAACAAAAACAAACAAAATTCATATAATTTCATGTTACAAGGTGCATAGCTATATTTCAAATTTTTGTATGAAAATATTGGAGTTAAAAAAGTTAGCTGTTCGAGAGCTACCCGAAGTTTTGGTCCGATCTTAACCAAAAAAAATAGGGAACCTAGAAATTGATTGAAAAATATTTTGTGAAAATTTCAAAACTGTAGCTCTTTTAGTTTTTGAGTTATCGTGCTGACACACAGACGGACGGACGGACGGACGGACGGACGGACGGACGGACGGACGGACAGACACACATAGCTAGATCGACTCATTTTTCGATTCTGAGCCGATACGTACCCTTGACACTATATCTAGCTCGTCTAGATCGATGCGTTACAAACGGAGGAGCAAATCTAATATACCCGATGTCATATATATATGCACGGGTATAAAAAAATGAATACGAATTTGATTAGTTTGAATTAAATTTAAAAATTTTTAAATAAAATCAAATAATTAAAAATTTTTAAATATAGTGAATAGAATAAGAATTATTGTAATGCTTAATGGAGACCTATATAAATGTAATATGTACAAATATAGTTCGAAAGTTTTAAATAAAATAGAAATATATGAAACGTCATACAGAATCAAGCAATTGTACCAAAGAGCATTTGAAGCTCTGTGGACCAGGATATTTTGATAAAAAAGAACTGGAGTGTTTTTGATACTGAGCTGTTTTGGTTTACATCTTATCTTAAAGGCCGATTTCAGAAGATGAAAATAAAAAAAAATTGTCTTAGATCCTATTATAGTTAATGTTGGGAGTTTCACAAGGCTTTTATTTTTATTGTGTGGAAAAAGTAGTTGAACACTCAAAATTGGTTCTGTTTGTCGATGGACGCTCTTTTCCACGTTTGTTGCAAAAGCCTTGACGAATGTGTACGTGCTATCACTAGGGATCAAGAAAATCCAAAAAATATGGTTTTAAATTAATAATTTGAAACTGAATACAAAAAAAAAAAACTAAATGTATGATATTGAATATGAATATAAAAGCTAAGAATGAAAATATTGGAATTTAAATATATTCGGGAATTATTTACACAATAAATTTGATTTTAAAAGTCATCTGAATATTATATGTAAAAAAAATAATTTGATTTCCTAAATCGTCCTAGAGTTTAGTATTGCGCTATAATTCTCCTAAAACGTAACCAATTACTCTAAATTGTACAAATTCAAAAAATATAGAAGACAGCATATTGCGTACAAAAATTAATTTTGTACATCCGAAAAGTAGAAAAGAACTATTATAAATGGTTCATTCTCAATTTATATTGAGGGGGTGTTATAGGATCAAGATAAATATTTTTGAATTAACATTAAAGCAAAATAATTATAGAAAATCTATAAATTGAATGATGGTAAACTGTTTTAAAAATTTTTTTTATTAAATTATATTGCAGTAACATGTAGTTTCGGTTTACATTTCGTTCAATCACTGAATCGATATATATATATGAACGCTTTGTCCCTGATACACATGTATCGAAAACAAGTTAATAAAAAATTTAAATAATATAATACAGGATGTATACTATACAAAAAAAAAGACCTCTGTTAAATATTGAATAAAATTACAACATTTTAATACAAAGGTTTTAATTATTTTTGTTTGTATCGATTGAGAAATCATATGAAAGTTTTTTTTTGTTTTACTTTTACTCTAATCACTGTTATATCAAACCGTTTATATATTTTAGTCTTATAAACGATACCCCAAGTCCCAATTCACTCAGTCAGAGTCGCCCTCATATCGCCATTAAACTTGTTTTATAGATATCTTATTTTGTAAGGATTAACACTAGTTCTAAAGAAATAAAACAGTTATTATCTTCATTTAGAGTTTTTCAACTAGAAATAAGGAGAGCAACAGATGCTCATACCTGTACACTTGAACTAACCAGAAAACACAACACGTTTTGTGTTACAAGTGCCAAGCTAAGGTTTAGTTTGAAAAGGTTCACAATATTGGTGTGTTTCAGATACATATTGCCAAAGCGAACACCGCCACAGTTACAAATGGATGGTTTTTGAAGTTTTCCACTGCTCCTCTTGAGATGTCGTCAATTTTAATTTAAGAAGTTTTTGGATACTCTTACTAACCTCTTATATACCAGCCAAAAATTAATTATTATAATTAAAGATACCCTGTACACCCTTCTATTTAGTTATTATTATTTTAGTACTTTACTTTTTTTTTTTTTTTAGAGCGATGTGAACATTATATTGAACGGTATACAAATTAAGTTATACAAAATACAGCACAAAAAGACAGGATTAAAAACTATTTAAGGGTGTAGGTAAAGTTAGAAAAAAACAAATAAAGGGGAAATAGACTTAATTTACCTATGAATTTTTTTTACCTTTGGTTTTGTTTCCGTTTTTGAGGTAATGTTATTTTTTTTTTTATTTTATGGCAATAAAATATCTATGATTTTTGTTCCTTTAAATACCTACACATATAAATGTTGAAGACCATGAAAACTTTAATTTCCTTGCATTTTCATTTACCATAGATTTTTTTTTTTTTTTGTTTTTTTTCGTATTTTGTTTTTCGCTGAGTATAAATTAAAAACAGGTATTATACGGTACAGGTAACATATCGTTTTTTTTTTTCAATGCGTTAAAAAATATTTATATATATATATATAAATATATATACACTGGAGAGAAAAATTAAAGCAATGTGAAAGAATTCAAGAAATAATAGTTATTTTCTTATTTAATTTTTGGATTTTTTAATAATAAAAAAAAAGGCTGATTTTGCTTAGAAATACCTTAACAAACCATATTGGAGTTCTGGAGATAAGTGTTATGGACAGATGAGACTGCCACTTCTTTATATGGTACTTACGGAAAACATTTCTACTTTTCAGTTTCAGAACAAAAACAGAATCGTTCTTTAACACAATCCCTAAACATCATTCGAATGGGGGCAAAATTATTTTATGAGGTTTCGCTTCAGATTACGGAATCAACGGGGGGCCACTTGTTAATTGTCCAGAAAAAATGGCAACACAACATTATTTACATATTATAAATGTGAAATCGATCTTTCTGCAGGTGTTAGCTTAATCGGCCGGTGACTTTATATTGCAGGAAGATAATACACCAATCCATAAATCCCGCGCATGATGAAAAAACGTTTTTATCAGGAATTTATCAAAATGCACTGGAGTGGCAACCGATCAAAATGCATTGTAGAGCCCCGATTTAAATATAATTGGAAAATGTATGGCACAAACTAAGGCTCGAAATTCCTCAAAAAAATTTGGAAAATAAAAGGAAGAAGTATGGAAAGATGCACCTAGCTTCTTGGGAGCAAATTTCGATTGAGAAGTTGAAAAATTTGATAGATGCAAGATGCCTTGATGTTTACAAGTGGTTTTTTCTATAAAAGAAGGCAATACAAAATATTGGGTTTTATTAATTAAATAAAATACAATATTATTTAACAATAAGTTTAAATTCTTCTCAGATTTTTGAGCTTGTTGTTAACTTGTCGAAAAATTATGAACAAAATTTACTTGTCTAAATAATTATGAAATTGACTCTATATAATATAAACAAAATAAAATAATATTACTTATAAATTGATAGAGAAAGTATCTGAAAAATGGTTACAATGGGCCGCAAGGCCTACGTATTTGAATAGCGAATGCTATCCCCCAAAATTCTTTTGTTATGCGTACGTTGCAAATTGTGTAAACTACAAAGTAGTATTTCAATTATATTGTTAAAATTTTATTCTCAAATGTATATTTTGTGTAGGAATGATATCTGTAATATAGTACAATTAAATAAATGTGGTTTTGGGGTTTTTTTTTTTTTTTTTTTGTTTAATCAATTTCATGATTAAATATATAAAATATAATTTTTGAAAAATAACGATGAAAATCATGTTATTCATCTGTTGAAAATTTAAAATTAATTTTGATTTTTGCTTTTTAAATTCAGGTGTGTTGAAAACCATCTAAATTTTTTTTAATTTATTATATTTTATTGTTTAAATTTATTTTTAAGGGGGCAGCGCCAGTAAAAAATAGGATAATGGTGGTAGAATTTATATTGAAATATATATATATAGGATGCAAGAATAATAACAATTATATTTTATCATTTTTAAGAAATTAAATTGGGTTTTTCAAAGGGTTGATCAGAAGATTATATGAATATATATATTTATATATATATATATTGAAAAAGTTTATTCAATGATTGATTTCAAATCATATTGTTCAAAATTTTGATTGAGAAATGTATTTTGTATACAGCTGTACTTTTAGTTATTTGAATATTTCTTCTAGCTCCATGTTAAAACAAATTTAATTGAACTTTTGATATTTAGTAGTATAAAAATTTATCATATTGAGAATTTCAAATAAATCACACAAAGAAAGTTGGTTCTTTTGGTTTTGGCAGGGGGGAAATGTATACATAACCTTTATAAATTTAGCTAATTAAAGTTTTAAGTGCGTTTAAATTTTTTAACTGTTTTTAAGCTCTGACTCGCTGTCTTAAATTAGGCTCTGTGCTAATTAATATAATCTTGCTTTTAATTATTGAAATCTTGTGTGTGTGTCAAAAGTGACTTATGTGTCAAAATTTTGTTTCTTATTTTCAAATTTTACAAAATATTGTTTTCTCAAATAGCGGGATAACTTTAAAACACTCTCCAAAATGTAAAAATCGTGTATTTACTTTGCGTTGCGTTTACTAATCTTAAAAATATTGTAAAATTTAAGGATTTGACTGAATTTTGATAGTCAGTATATTATGTATAGCACATTATTCACGCATTATTTATAAGTTATTGTAATCACCTGGATATAAAACTTAAAAATCTAAATTTCTATTTAATGTTTGACTTTAGCCTACGGCTAATGTATTGCTTGTTAACACAAATAAATCGAAGCTGAAATCTTTTACTCTTTTACATATAATAAACTACTCCTACAAAATTAACATGTACAATATGATGCTACTTGCAATATATAGCTACTTATTTCTCATATACTTTTTTGTTGATACCTTTTTATACAAGACGATTTTAAGCATATTTATGTAAAAATTTTTGAAAATAATATGCCTTCATAGTTTCACTCTGTCCATTCGTCCGTATGTTTACAAAAATTTTACACAGTTTGTTGGAACAAAGAAACGAAAATTAGTTACGGGTAGGTATTGCGAAAAAACTAATTTCACTGAAGAACTTTTTTCTTTAGTCCTACCTCTAGTTACGAAACAGTCCACAGTCCACCAAAATCCTGGGGCAGGCTTTTATTTTCCCTTAATTCTATAAAATATTTTTATTTTTAGAATTTTTTTCTATCTAGAAACGTCAATCAATTGCTGTTATTAATAAATTTCATAAATGTATAGGGTTGCCATACGGTTCTGTAATTCTCAAAAGCTGTCAGGGATCACAACTAAAAAACTGGCAATTTTTAAACCATCTAAAACGTGAATACTTGTCAACATTTTGTTTCTTAAGTAATATACATAAATATTAAAACTGCCCTGCCAACATTATATTTTTAAGTGTTCTGACAGATTCAATACACTGTTAACACTCAAAACTTATTATGACACATTGTATATTTTGTGAAAATGTGTTTTTTTAAAAATCCTTGGTTTTTTCATTACTTGTTTTTCCGTATATATCTTTAAACAGAAAATAAGGCACGCGACTATGAGGTGATGCCACGTGCACTCACCATTTATGTTAACATGTATAATTCTATTATATATATATATATATATACATGTATATATATAAGATTTTTGATATATGTATATCTATTGTAATAACGAGTTTTGTTGTTCAATTTTAAAAGAAAATAAAAATTAAGAAGACAGTAAAGAAGTTAAAAAGAAACCATGCTAAAAAATAACCATAAAAAATTCGAGGTTGAGTTATTCTGGATTTATTATTATTATTTTTGTTTTTTTTTTTTTTGATTTAAGCAAAAAGAAAAACAAAAACAAAATATCATTCCAGCATGAAATTTGATTGCTTTTGTTATACTTTTGAAATTGTTATACTTGCATTAATATAAAATTTATGTATGTAGGTTTGTCATTAAACAGATATAATATGGGTAAGTAAGTAATTGATGATGAATAATTGTGGATGCAGCTTCAAAATTTTTCATTGAAACTAGAAATCAATTCAAACAAGGGTGTTCCTCCATAATCAATACCTTAATACTTTTACCAATTTTAACCATGATATGAAGAACGTGTAAACGGTATTGGAGCTGCTTTACTCCCATATAGAATTAAGATAGACTATTAATAATTCCTATATGGAGTAAACATAACAAAAAAAAAATAGTATATATAGCATTCCAGGTGAAGTTTATTTACGAAGTTTCTTTCAAATGAACACATATGGAGAAATAAAAGTCATGTTAAATAACATCACCAATGCATTCAATGCACTCGCTTTGATTTTGTGCTATTTTGCACAACGTCTTTGAAATAATAAACTGTTCGAATTAATATCTAAATGGGTTTTCTGGATCTATATTGAGATTGATATACATAGAAGATTTGCAGTATCAAAAGTTTTCGTCAATTCATTATTATTGATCATTCGTATGATTATTGTATTTAATATCTTCTGACTTACATCCTCCTTATCTATTATTGCATGGGAGGTAATATTCTTCACATCTCCAGCAACATGAATATTTGGTGTATTCGGATGTTATTTTAAGAGCGTAAAAGTGCGTGCGTATCTATACTTTGACAGATATTCAGAGTTTTTCAAAGTAAAAGGAAAAACCATTTAAAAAACATTAATAAAGATCTGCGAAGACTAAGTGAATATGTAAGTGAATGACTCCTCTGATATTGGCTAACACGTAACAAATAATTTTTAATCAAAAACGCAGGTAAAAATACGTATATTTCTAAATTTTAGTTTCTATCTTAAACAAAAAAAGCTTTTAAGGATCCAGCTTAAATAGCGATATGATTTTGTTTAGATGCAGGGTGTATTATTGATTAAAAATTCAAGTTAACTTATTAAATTTTCTTAGTTTAAATATTCCTATATCTACACCCCTTTTTATACCGTACACCTAAAATAGGTATAGGGGTATATAACCATTGAAATTCCATTTGTAACCATCGAAAGGAAATAAGATTGATATGGATCACCGTGATTTTCTGAGTTGAAACTTGATGAAACTTATACTGTATTTTATTAAAGACGAAAAAAAATAAGGGAATTGAAAATGAAATCAGACAATGGGTTCGGATTCTAGAAGTTTCCGAAGGAGTAGAGAGCCATGAGCAAATCTGCACTTTCCGGAACCAAGAAAGATAGAACCTTCAAAGATTGTATTAGGGTGTTCTTTCTAGTTTCTCTAATGTGTCTTATTTTTGGGATAAATTGGAGTAGTGATTTTGGTACTTCACACGTACCTCGCAAGATCTAGCATATATGTCCAAAATAATAAGGCTTGAAATTGAACTATCTATAGAATTAGGGTATTACTAAGTCAGTTCTATCAACTTACTGTTGTTTCACTACTTGTTTTTATCAAATGTTTATATAGAAAATTGTGAATTCTTTTGATGTTTTTAATTAAACCTTCAAGTATTTTTTATTTTTGGTTTTGGTCTATAATTTTTTGTATTTTTATGAGTTTTTATTCATATTTACCACATATATGGAGATATTTTTTTTGTATTAGTATGTAAAGTTTTAAAATTAAATTATTTTAATTTTTTTTTTATATTTACATACCAATGTGGATTTAATGGTAATGATAACTTACTGTAGGGAAAGTAGTAAAAAGAAAATAAAACACATTTTTTTTTTTTTACTTTGTTTTATATAATAACTTCAAATTATATACTTTGAACATATCACGATATATGCGCACATATGTGTATGTTATATATAATTAATTTAATTGTGACTTTTCCTTTTTCGGGTTTGGTTTAAAGAATTGCGGAGAAAATGATATTTTATATTCTAGACTCCTAACTTTTTTATTTTTTTTTTTGACGAGGGAATGGAACGCTCGAAAGCATCCCATTAAAACTGTGCCATGTTTCTTTTTGGGTAGTGTGCGACTTTAACGCATCAAAACCACACACTTTTTGAACCAAACATTAGGACGGAACCTGTGATACAAATGTTCAGATTGGTTACAGGGATGTGGAATATGGATGGATTTTGGGATTATGGGGGATCGTGAAAATTTGGAGGGATATTGAGAAGAAAGATTCAAACATTCCTTTAAATTTAAATAAGCCGTAAACATATGAATTACCAACTTTAGAAAATATGGTTCCATAATCTGCGACATGCGCATAAAAAATTCCATAAGCAGTGTTTTTTTTTTTTTACATAACTACATAAACTGTTACAGCAACTTGTACATTATTATGTCATTAAAATAATTTCAGAACTTATCAAAGTTTCAGAAAGCCAAAAAAAAAAAAAAACAACCTTTTATAATAGATTGTATTAGATTATCGAAATCATATATGTGCGGCCTCGTGGCACTTTAATGGGATCTTCTAATATTCTGCCATTTAATTATTGGATATTTTGGAAATACAAAAGATCTGATGATAAATTTGTTAGTTTGTTGATGGGTACAGTCAGGTGTCATTTCCATATAAAAGTATTCATTGATTTGTGTTAGATATTTACCAATTTTCCGAAGACTTCTTTTGTGCATCAAATGCAATCTTGTAAAGCCTACAATTAAATACCTTTAAAATTATGCAATCAAAGGTAAAAGAAATTACATTTTCTCGACCTCATAATTTTTAAGGTATAGACTTTTGAACCGTCAGTTGTATAAAAATAATGAATTTTGTTAAACGTCAAATTGTGTAAAAAAAATTTCTGAAATAATATGGCAAATGAAATGTTAATTTGTATACTTATATTTTATTATTTTTATAGATCATTATACACCTACAAATAAATGTGTATATGTATATATAACGGTATTAAAACCAAACATATTTTTTTTTTTTTGTTTAAAATTTAGTTGTAAAAAGCATAGTTTTGTCATTTTCCCCCCTTTTTCCGTAATTTCCTAAGTTTTTATTTTTTTGGTGGCTTCTTTTTAATGAAATCCGTGAACCGTGATATATGTTCGAAAGATTTTATTTAATTTTTTTTTTGTTATTTTCTTGTATTAGGGTGGGAACTAAGCAATTTAAATTAAAAGGGATAAAAAAAAAAAAAAAAAAAAAACTTATTTTTCATATTACAAAAAAAAATTGAATAGAAAATTGTGTAAGTACATACCTATTAATATAAATCTTACCGTCATTTCATTGTTGCGCTATACTGAAATTACTTTATATTAAGGCTACATATATGCAAACTTATTTAATAAAGGGGAAACAATAATTGGTTCAGGTTTTTATTCATCATATACTAAAACAACTCCGAATTAATTTTTCTAAATTTTTTTTTTCTGATTATTTAAGTTTTAAATTTAAATAAATACTATATGTGAAGTTAAATATTATAAGAAGGCAGATTCCTTAAAAATGTAATTTTAAAAAATAACTAAAAAAAATTGGTTCTCCCCCCTTAAAAAATGCAGTATACACTTATTTGTAAAATATTAGTTTAACAATAAAGGTACTTTTCAAAAAACATCAAAAAACCCGACGACGATCAAAGTTACAAATTCATTTCACTCTTTTTTGACACGTCATTCAAAAATTCGAAAACTGTTTAATTTCCAAAATTTTGTAAAGATCAACGCAAATTTTGTAAGTAATTTATTGCTAATGCAAAAGTCCATCAACAGATGATCGTCAAATTGTTGACGTTTTAGAAAAGGACAAAAGAACTTCAATTCGTATTTATTTTATAATAGACTATAATATTTTCAAAGTGAAATACAAACTTAGACTTATTTTCATAAATTGACAAAACTTTGGCTTACAAAACTTTAACAACGTTTATAAAAAAAGAAAATTAGTTTCAAGTAAACAAGTAAAGGTATATTGTAAAATAAAATTAATTTTATGTAAGAACCATTTTTCTGTAGCCGATTCCAAATCGGAGGTACAGTCCCACAAAGTGCAAAAAGCCTAGTTATTTAAACTATTATAGCAAATGTTCTATAAGGTATATTTTAATTTGATCTGATTGAAATCTTCAAATGTTAGCTTTTTTTTTATAAGCTTTATAATACATATATTAACATAAATATATAGAAGGTGTTGCAAACTTTAATTATCTTGGTGTACTAATAAAAAATGACAACAGTATGCACTCGTGCATACAAGAGAGAATAAACGCAGGCAACAGAAGCTATTATATTAATAAAAAACTATTGCAGTCAAGAATCCTTACAAGGCAAACAAAACTTGTAATTTATAAAACAATAATAAAGCCAATAGTAACATATGGATGTGAATGCTGGACGCTTACACTGAGAGATGAAAAACAGCTACGTATATTTGAAAGAAAAATTATCCGAAAAATCTTTGGCCCAATAAGATTAAAAAACGGAGAATATCAAAGAAGAAGTAATGAAAACATCATTAACATAATTAATGGCGAAGATATTGTAAAGTTTGTAAAGGCACAGCGGCTACGATGGGCAGGGCATATAATAAGAATGAATGAAAATCGCTCTCAACAAAGAATTTTCAAAACCAGACCACTATACAGTAGAGCAAGAGGCAGGCCCAGAACCAGATGGAAAGATAACATCGAAAATGACTGCCGAAAAATGAGCGTGGAAAACTGGCAGAGTTCTGCGCAGGATCGATCTACCTGGAGGAGTATTACGAAGAAGGCTTTAGCTCACCCCGAGCTGTAACGCTAAATGAAGAAGAAGAAGAACATAAATATAAAGGGTTGCCATACGGTATTTTAATTTACCGTTCGTGATGATTGATAAATGTCATAGTTGTTTTTTTTTTAGATGAAAAAATAAAAACACGAAGTATTTAATAGAGTTTTTAATTCTAAATTGAACCTTAATAGAACAGTGACTAAATTACGTGCAAAGATCTAAATGTTTTAAGTCTTATTAAAATCAATTTTTTGTGATATTTTTTTTTTAGAATTTATTGAATTATGTTTAATTTTTGAGAGTTATTATTTTTATTCTATATTGGTAACTTACACACCTAATTTAACTTATTAAATACTATATTTAACATGTTGTGAGTTAAGTTTAAAAAAAAAAATAAAAAAATAAAAATGCAATCCAGGATGTTTGTTTACAGTTAAAGGAGTGGCATCCTCTTCTTCACTCTAAGGAAGGGGTTCAAAGAACATATATATAATTTTATATTTTATGTATATTATATTGTTCAGTTATGGTCAATTAAATTGTAGTAGGGCATAATAGGATTTTTTTGGGTGAAAAAATTACATATTGACATTTATGTATTAAAATATAATAATATTTTTATAGAAATATTCATAAACTTTTTGTCTGTCCATTTCCATTTTTTTTGACAAAATATTTTTAATTTAAAAAAAAAATGGAAGGAAGTTGGAGTATATTGCAATAGTTTGTTGGAATATGGTTGAATTGAATCTAGTATCAAATATAATGGAGAGACCTGGAGTCAAAAGTTCCAAAGTTAAAAGTCCATCGATGGCCTATGACTGAAAAAATAAACCCAAAGTCCTCGGGGAATTATAGCTTTAATAATTGAGTCTTAAATATTATTCCTAAATATGTAAAAAGGGAATCTTGTTATTATGATGATGAATAGAGAGGCGACAGGCACACAAATAACTAAATCGATATACTTTTGCATTGCTGATCATATTCTCCATACACTAAGTCCGTATCTATTAAGCTTAAATCTATACGCTTTACTAAGGGAGGAACCATTTTTGTTTCCGCGACTAACGATCACATGGATACAACAATTATTTTTGACGTTTAAAATTATTATCTTTTAATTGTGATAACGTCATAAAAATCAACTTATAGCAAGTAATGATGTATACTATTGTTAAACTATTTACTTTTTTTTTTTGTTTTTGGAATTTAATGTTTATTTATTCGTAATATGAGTTCCAATTATAAAACATGTAATGAAAAAAACAAACCTAGGGTTTTAAAAAAAGCTCAATTGGAAAATTAAATAATTTTCTACAATAAGTTATAAATTTAAAAAAAAAAAAAAAAAAAGAGTTGGAGTTTGTTGTTCGAACAGATTGAAGATTAACTTTATAGAACTTGTCATATGAATATTTAAAATATGCGGCTTGTTTCCAACTTAAGAGACCTAGAGCTACATTAAGTAATTTTTTGGCACACAAATTTTTTTTTTTTTTTGGGACACCTACGCGTATAATGAAAATTTCATTATAATATTTCAAACGTTGCTTAGAGGTTTTGCAAACATTCAGAGTTCAACAGACGAACAGAAGGACATGCAAAGCACAAAAAAGCATATTTTTTTTCCAAAAAATTTTTTGTTAAATTTTGATTTTTGAAAAAAAATTATGGAATATTAGTGGAAATGATCAATAAAGTTTATTTTGAAAGTAAATTGATTGGACTTCCAATTATTGTCCCTGAAATGTAGCAGTAGATAGTTCAGACTAAACGATAAATTGTTAGCACCTAGAATTATTTTCTAAACCTTATGAAAAATTCTTCGGTACCAAGTAAAAAATTGTTGGGACCCAATGCCAAATAGCCAGCATACAGGGAACATTTATTAATGAATCCAAGAATCTAATTGCTCTTTCAATATTTCAATTTTCTAGTAACACCATTGTTAATATGGAGTACAACAAGATCAAAGGATGTCGTTACAACTAATGAGAACAAGGTGGTTACCAACCAACCGAAATGATGTAATGAAATTGAAAATTTAAATTGGGCGGAAACTATATAAGCCTAACCTTAATAAGTGATACCTTAATTTAAAAATTATTGGTCCGGTGTCTGTAGGACCAATAGTTATATAATTTTAGCAATGATCACACAGTTGATTACGCAAGATTACATATACAGGAGAATAAAAGCTAATATGGAATAGGAAATTAACTGAATGATAAGCTAAAAGAGTTTTGGTCAGGAATGTCTTAAGGAATTGGTTTAATAACCAATGCAATGTGTGACTTCTTCCTATATAGAATAAAGGTTTTTTGAAAGAAGCTTAATGGAAATTCTATTCCAAAAGTCATAAATTCAGTTTTAAATAGGAAAAACCGGATTTTATCTGATAATATGACAGAAATGTAATATTTAGAAAATTAATTAAAAAAATATTAATGTCCCCATATTATAATTAGAATATAAAAAAAACATTCTATCGAATAAATCTTAGGAGTCATTATGTTATTATGTATAATATGAATAAGTAAACAATAGAAATATTCAACTTAGGGCGTTATGGTTACATGAACTCATATTCGGTTTTATATTTTTACGTATATTTATATTCAAAATTTACATATTGTAGGTAGAAAATCTTATTTTTTTTTTATCATTGGTAAATGAATGGTATTTATGAGTTTGTGTTTTACAGGTTTATATACCTTTTAAAACATAACTTGAGTCCATTTTTCTACATAAAACTTTGGCTTTAAATTTAAATCAGGGAATTTTTTTATTTAATTTATGAGTTTTGGAATTTTAGAAAGCTGTAATCAAAAAGTGTAGTAGAAAAATTCCTCCTCTGTGTTTCTTAAAACTTTTTTGTCGGTAGTGCACACACATCCTAAATAATTTCCTAAATAAATGCAATAGAGAGGAGACATACCCATTTTCATACAAAGAGATGATAATTTATGCCGAGATGTTTATTATTTTTGTACACTTTAATTAAATCAAATTCAAAAGAACTAATTTGTGGACCTCTCTAAATCTCTCTCTTTTTAATTTGTAGAAATGTATGTGGTATAATTGTACTGTTAAAGTGATGACAGTATTGCGTGTTAACAATGCTACCACCAAGGAAAAAAGGTTAAAAAAAAATAAGCAATAAATAAAGTAAAATTAAGTAAAAATTATTATAATATATTTTTTGTTTACGTTTTTTTATGGTGGCAAGGTTAACAAGACCTTAAAAAAATTCTAGGCTTCTTACTGACTGATTTCTCTCTCAAAGCAAGAAAAATGTCATACCACTGCAAAGCAAGCACCGATAAGCGGAGTCCAAACATTTCAAAAACTTCGAAAAATTACTTGCCATTTTATATTAAATACTTATTTTAATTTTCAACCGCTTCTTGTCTTATTAGTACTCTGGTTCTAGCAACCTCGGTTGTTGATTTATACCGAAAAATCTGTAAATTTATACAAACGAGCTTGACTTTACTTGCTTACTTTTAATTTGAACTTCCTAGTTTAATAGTTTTAAAAATATGTAAATGGGGCTCAAAAATTCCTATGGCAGTTATTCGAAGCCTTGATCCGATTTTACCTAATAAATAACTTACTTTAGCTTTGTGTGTGTCCGTCTGTTTGTCAGCAGCATAGCTCAAAAACTATTTAACTCGTTTTTATACAAGATGCTCAATGTTTTTGGGTAGTTTCTATACAATTTCTTGTTTTTTGTATGAGCATTACTTATTAAATATTGAAGTTGAATATATGAAATTTTGTCAAAAGTAGTTAAGTTTAATGGCGGTGCCATGTTGGTGGTGACGATCAACTAAGCAACGAATCATTGCTTCAGTGGCCGAAATTCTGACGTTAAAATGGCGATGATTGCTTTTTTCCTTAAAATAATTTATCGCTGATTTAATTAATTAAACAATTGTGAATCTCTGCATTATTTATTTTTCAGGTTTTATTTATATAATCTGAAAAAAAAAATATATATATATATAAACAAATGAGTTATTAAATTTTTAAACCCCAAGATCACATTTGGGCCATCCTGTACTTGATTTCAACACCAAAAAAACCCAATGCTGTATAGTCTCGCGAAAAATAGTTACAACTATTCCGAACCTTTCTTTTCAAGGAGAAGCTTTACACCATTCGGAAGACTTGAACATTTTGGGGATTGAGCTAAACCAAAAATTGACTTGGTCAAATCATATTTTTGTAGTAGCTAAGGACGCTGCTAAATGTTTGGGTTTCTTGTATCGCTGCAAAACTTATTTCTCATTCTCTGATCTCCTTAACATCTATAAAACTTATATTATTAGGCCGAAAATAGAGTATAATGCACATATTTGGGTTGGTGCACCCATTACGTTGGGTTATGCCTCCATTCAAGATTTCCCAACGGGAAACAAGGAGGGCAACAGATGCTCATCCCTACACAGTTGAGCTAGCCAGATGGCGTAACACGACTTATGAAAATTCGTTTGTCATGCGCTCATCTCGTTTATGGAACCATCTTCCACCAAATGTGTTCCCAAAAGTTGATAATGTATATATGTACGATTTAACCAAATTTAAGAAGAACATTAACATCTTTCTTCTAAATATCCAATCCAATTTTCCCCATCACCCATAATCCAGATATTCCAAATAACTTCCACGATAATCCTTCCATATCCTCATCCCTATAACCAAATTGTATTACAGGTTCCCTCCTAAAGTTTGGTTTAAAAATGGTGTGGTTTTGGTGTGCTAAAATCATATACTACCCAGCGAAATACCGCATAGTTTTAATGAGTGGCTTTCGAGCTTTCCATTTTCTCGTAAAAAAAAAAAAAAAAAAAAAAAACTTTTCATAATTCATGGAGGAGGCTCAAGAGAACAATAAGAAAAATTTATTTTATAATAGCGAAGAAGTTCGAATAGCTGTCATACAACTTATATTTGCATTTTTGAATTTAATTGGCAGAAGTAGTTGACCGGATAATATAATGTTTATATAATAAAATCATAAAGGTATCCTAGAGTTGACACAAACTTTCTCGTTATTATATTTGAGTCTTCACACCTGATTTTCTGTAATTTTTGTTAGCGTTTTTGTTTTTGTTCTTAGATATCTATAGATTATTATCTAAAGATTACGTGTCGTTTGTATGGACGCATTAATAAAGTTTAACAGATGTTTTATTACCTAAAATTTTATCTTCAGCTGGAACAAAAACAAAAAACATCCAATTCGAAGATCATTTTATAGTTTATTTTGAAAAAAAAAAAAAAAATTAAAAAAAGATGCGCCTATATAGTTTTATTCTGTCCGCCTGTTCGTATGTCGGTGGTTTACAAGTTTTGTAACACCATTTGAAATAAAGATTTGAAAATTAACTACTGATGACCTCATATTTAAATTGTTAGAATACAAGGTATACTTTTATTTCGGAATTGCCAAACGGCAGGTACTTTTTTAAGTCTTATCCAATTATATAGAGTTGCCATGCGGTTTCTTTATTTTCTGATTTTTTTTTATCTTCGCAACGGTTCAAGCTAGAAACTAGAAGTATTAATGGTATATAAATCATAGACACTTGGAAGTTTTTAAAATTTTTATTCAATCGTGTAAAAATGAAAATGTAGTGTTTTTTAAAACCCTTGATTTTTTTCATACCTTTTTTTCTTTTTTTTTTATTGGTTATGGACATTAAATACAAATTAATGGATTTTAATGTAAGAGTTTTTTTCATTTTTTTTCATCCTGGATCATATCACTTCCTAATGCAAATCAATTCATTCAAATTTGTTCTGCTGGAAACAGACAAAATTTAAAAAAGAAAAAAAAACAAAAAATAAATCAAAGCTATTAAAACCCCAAAACTCTAAAACTAAAAAACAACAACAACAACAACATAAAAAAAGAGAAGTTGAATTACAATTAGCTTACACAAGTGTTTTTATTGAAAATTGGTATTATGGGATTTACCAATTTTTTTTTTTTTATTTCGTTTTTTCCATGAAGTCCGTTCTTTAACGTTTCGATAATCATTATACTCTTGGAATATCGATGTTTCTACAGCTCTATATATATATACATATTTATTTATATGAAAATTTATATGAAAAAGAGGAAGAATGTAGAGTATGTGTCAATTTTAAAGGATACCCGCATAGACGAATATAAACATTAAATATCATACATTTAAGATGGTAAAACTTCCAATAAACAACTTATAAGACTATGAGTTATGCATGTAAAAATATAAGTTATGTATTCGAACCTTTTGCATTACACCAGCTATATTGACCACTATCACAAACTATTTTTGACAACTACTAGACGACGGCTCTAGTATAAAAATGACTTCATAAAAATGTCAGGATCACAGCAGAAGAATCCTAGTTTTGAAGTAATTGCACGAGCAGACGGATCGACGCACGACGCATTAATTTACTTTTCCATTCTGATATGATCCATACAAAAATTGTGTAATGATTGTAACTGCATCAAACTCTAATTTTGTGCAGTCTATTTATATTATGTACATTGGTAAACACTATGAACCATTTCACTGAGCCTCTGTACTCATGTATTTAATAAAAGAAATAAATTTAATAGAAAATTAAAAATATATCGCTTAAATATAATCTTGGAAAATTTTCAAGTGCATCAAAAATTAAAAAATAAAAAAAAAAAAAAAAAAACAAAAAAATTAATTTACTGTCAAGAGCAGAAAAAAAAAAAAACAAAACGATTCGAAATTAACTATTTATGAGTTTAATTCTCAGATATTGAAAGGTTGATTTGATTTACTTTGTTTTATTTATTTTTATTACATTTTTTTTTTATTACATTAAAAGCTTTAACGTAAGGAAACCGGAAGTGTTTTTCTCTTAACTTTTTCGTAGATACACATATTTATATATACATGTAAATATATGTACATATATAATTTGGTTTTAAGAAAGATACATTTAACGAAAATGTTAATTCTGAATTACTTTCGGAAGGGAATATCGACTTCTGATAGATATGGTAAAAGCAAACATTTTTCAAATGAGTTCTAATCCAAAACCTTTACATTTAAAATCGTAATAGGATTTTAAGTGTTAAGAAATAAGACAGTGGGGAAAAGGCCTAGAGCAATAAGGCCTATATTTATTTCATTCTGGAATTGTAGTCGATTCATTCCAATTTGTAGTCGACTTATAAACTTCTCATTGTTATATTGCAATGTATAGAAATAAATACTTAGACGTACAACTTCTTGCTTTTTATGAAAAAGTAGTATTTTAGGGTATTAGACAGACCCCCAAATATTCGGCACACAATGAACTAAAGGGTGTAAACAATGTCTTTTCAGAAAATTTTTTCAAAATTATAAAACTGCGTCCAGGACGTGGGGAATAGAGCTCGCAACTCCCTGATGGGTTAATAAACAATATATTATAACCTAATATTTGGAGTTTATTCAAAAAATTAACAACGTATCTCCAGATTTTGTCACGATTTCAATACTATTCCTAGTTAGAACGCGGATACATAGGAAAGGAAAAGAAAAAATGTATTAGTTTTTTTTTTTTTTTTTTTTTATTTCTTTTTACTTTTTCTTTTTTTTTTTAAGAAATTAAAAATTAATTTTCGTTCGGAAGAAATTGTAAACGCAAATGATATAATAAGTAATTGTGAGAATATAATTTTAATTTTTTTTAAAATCTTTATTAGTTTTTGAGTATTTTATTCGTTAATAGAATGGGAGGGGAGGGGGTCTTAATGGGGCTTACTAATGGAGTAAAAAAAAAAAAATAAATTCAAACATTGTAATATACGTTTAGAGAGATTTTCATTTGTCCGTGATGATTTAAACTAAAAAAAAAAAATTAATATTTCAACATCTAATTGTATATTAATAAGATGTTGATAAATTCGATTGTTTGATTCTGTAAACATTATATATTATATGATAGTTTCGAAATTTGTTATACAATATGTTTTTGAAATATTTATAGATACATATTAAAAAGGTACATAACCTTTGATCAATGTTCCTGTACAAATTTAAATTAGATAAGAAAACTTGTAGGAAATTAACCAATTTAAATTTATTTTGTTCTATTAAATACCCCTAACCTCTATTGTTTTTTATATGTTCTACCAAATAGCGTAATAGCTAAGATATCAGTATTTCAGTTAAAAGCTCTTCAAACCCATATGGAGTCAGGTCCAATAAAAGCATTCTAAATTCAGTTTAGAATCATTATAAAAAAAATAATTATATACCTTTGATATAAATCAATAATTAGTAAATTATTTATATTAAATAAAAAACTCATAAATAAAAAAATACATAAACATGTAATTTAATTGAATAATATAACTCACAGACGACATATAATATCATATAACTCAAATACAAAATATTACAATATAAACAAAAATTGAATTGTATCTATTGAAAATTTAAGACGTTTCTACAATTTTATAAGGCCTGAAATAGTACTCTCATGTTTAAATTGTGAGTGGAATCCATTACGATCAATTCTAATAACACCAATATAATATGATCCCCTATTCCAACATGTAGCTATATGGTATAGACAGGCTTATTAGCCAAACAGTTAAACAGTTAGCGCTTAAAAAAAAAATTTAAGTCTCTTTGAGCTTCCTATATATTCTCCCTCATGGTTGTTTAGAGTAATTGTTATTGACATTGTGCAATAATTAATTGTTGGTCATTGTAATTGGTTCCCGAAGTCGGATTTTTCTACGTCGGATATCGGATTTTCTTAAGTTTTCTTTACTCATCCATATCCTTAAAATCAAAACTCTTATTAAAAGCCTCAGCTATCTAAGGTTTGGTTTAAGTGTTTAAAAAATTTTACACCATATGTACCTAAGAAAAATACTGTGTAAACTTTAGTTTTAATAGATGATTTTCCAATACTTTTCACTGTCTCTTGTAAAAAAAAAGTTCTAAATGAAGGAACTAACTTTTTTTAAAATTTAATCTGTTTTGTAAGATTAATTTCTTTTCTGGCGTAAGTTTTAAATAAAAAATACATTGTGAAAACTTTTCCAGATCAAACAATTTTATTGTCAAAATATATATAGAACAATAATAAGGAATTGACAATGTGTGGAATATTGTGAATTGTTTTAATTTTAGTTTTTATAAGTTTATAATTCTAACTTTCAATAATTTCATATTGTTTTAACACAAATACATACGCATATGTATATATATACAATCATTCAAATAAATAAATACTTTTTTGTTTTTTTTTTTCATATTTTATATTGGATATTTCTTTTTCATTATTAATGTATATATATATATATATATATATTTATTTATTATTCTTACACAGGGGGGTATACTAATAATATTTAATATATAATTTTGTTTTTTTTTTTAACAGTGTAAATTTCATCCACAATATACCTGTATATTACATGGTCCGTCACATCATAAAATGTAATTAATATAAAGAAGAAACTATATTTTAAGACGAAGTTGTTGTATGGTTCGCTTCCTTCAAACTTACCCGCTGATTCTCTCTTTCAATTTGATTTTTCACCCAAATTCATTTTTTCTTAGCTAAACCTACTTATCTCTTTGCACATTTATGTACAAAGGAATCCGATCCTAGAGTTTAACTAGTGTGTAAAAAAAAAAAAAAACACAATTTCAACAGAAATTTGATGTAACCGACGTTGGTTAAATATAGGGAAACATATGACAGCTATGCGAACCACTACTTTAATTCCTTTAAAATAAACACAAATATTAAAGAGACAAAACAGAACATTTTGTTGTACCAAATTTCCAAGCTTCTATCTTTATCAGTTTTGAAGATATGGTTTTTTGATTCTTGGGAAGTGCGTGCGAAGAACCCGAACCATCACTCTAAATATAATCTCCAAATCATCCACCAGCCACAAAGACATAATGAAAACAGAGCGCAGAACATTCATGTATAAAATATCAAGTTAATGTTTTTTACTAATTTCGAAGATGTGCTTCAAAGTTTTGGAAAGTGGTGTAGCCAGCTGATTCCCAAATCATCATTCCTTTTTTTTTTTCCAAAAATTTTCGAGAAACAAAGGAAACAGGAAAGAACACCATATTGTGTACCAAGTTCTATCATTATTGGTCGCAGAGATCTACTTGTTTGTTTTTTTGATGCGATCAGAAGCAATCCAGAATCTGAATACATGATCCGATTTTGTCCATCGGCAATCAATTTACCATTTTACTTTCATCATTAGCAATCACACACTATATATTTAATTCAAGATAGCATCGTTATTATTTTCAATTAACGTATTTACGAACGAACGGATTTCGTCAAAATTGACTCGAAAGTAGTGACGGTCATTAAAAATTTGTATACTTTTCTATTTCTAGCTTGTTTTCTTTTAATTGATATACGAAGGTTTAATATACACCCATACCTATTTTAAATGTATGCGGTATAAAAATTTAATAGAAAGTAGAATTTATTTATGCCACCCTGTAAATACAGAAAATTATAATAATAATAATAAAAAAAAAAAAAAAAAAAAATCTTTTGTTTTTTTGAAAACGCTTTTGAAAACCAAAGTAATCAAATCTCATAAAAAGAAGAGGTAAAGTACAAGTAAGCCACAATGTAAATTTTTATTATATATTTTTTTTTTTTAACTTCTTTTAATGGTAATTTTTTTTTTTATTTTTTTTTTTTTGTTATATATATAAAAAAAAAACTTTGGATGTTCCACATGGACAACCGAGCGTTACAATATGTGAAATATTCTCTGTTTTCATTTTAATTTTTACGAGAAAATATATATATATATATATATATAGACTATAAATATATATATAAATATTAAATAAATACAGGTTGCTGCATTAGAGTTATGTCAGCAAATATGCTTATGCTTATTGTTTTTTATTTTTTAATTCAGGCTTTTTTTTTTAGAAATTACTATTATATTGAGTATCTTTTTACGTACGGACGGATAGACGGACAGACGGACATTCTTAAATCGAGAAGGTGGTTATGCTTAATTTAGTACTATTCAGCTCTATATGCTACTTGCAACTACTCGTAAATACGCTCCGATAATTGAATTGTGCGTTCTTTACTAAATCTTGTGCAGCTTACAACTGGTTTGATTTTGACATCTTTTATAGATCTGTCATTGGAGTCACTTGTCAAAGGAGAACTGGATTTCAAATAATGAAGGGTTAAAAATAAGAAAGGTCAAATATATAGTATAATAGCTAAAGAACGTTGATAAAATATTTATATATTGTAAAGTGGGCTATATACGAGTACATACATATATGTAAAATAAAAATCCATAAACCATCTGTATTTTAAGTTTAACTTATGTTTTGTTTTTGTTTACGTTTGTCTGTCTTCATTTTCGGTGATAGTGTGACTGTTATAGTTTTTTCCTGTTCGCTAAATTTATGTTTTTTTTTTTTTTTTTTTGTTTTATACAATATAATTTACACACATACATATAATTTACCTTACTTACTCATTACCATTTGTTCTGTTTTAATTTTAATTTCTTTCAGGTTTTCCTTTTTTTTTTTTTTTGTTTGGAAATTTTTTTTTTGATTGTGACCCTACTTAGAGATTTTAGTTTTTTTTTTTTGGAGGCCATTTTTTCCCTATACTAATATAATAAAACCTAAAATAGTTTTATAAGTTACTTTTTTTTTTTATATAAATCCAAAAAAAAAATTATTTTTATAAAATATGGAAATGTTTTAAATTACAAATGCTCAAAATTAAATTTAAAGATTTACAGAGCTTTGCCAAGAGAAGTGTAAAATATTGTTAATGAATCCTGAAAACTTCAGGGATATAAGATTAAATATAGGAATTTTGAAGGGCTATAATTGATTCCTGATTACCATAATGTTGTGGTTACTATTGATCCTTGTATTGAGATTCTTTGTAAATGTACTATACATACGACTTTGACCGATAGGAAATTTTAATTAATAAATCACTTCGTAAAATTAGCAAATATGTTCTTATTTTATATACATTCCCTTTAAAAACCCAGAAGTAATGCAGTAGTATAGTGCAGAAGTTCTGAATGAAAGTACATAGTTACATTCTACTGAAATTAATATAAATGCGGTGGGACAAAATTCATCAGTTTTGCACTAATAACATTGAAAGTTTTTCTATTTCCTTTCAGCACTTTTTCAATACTTTTTCAGTGGTGAATGTAAGTATGTAGTTTTTCAGCACATTTTCAGTGGTGAATGGTAGTAGTTCTTTTCAATACTTTTTCACTATGGTGAATCACTTCAGTAGTGATTCAACCATTTCTCAGTACTGAATAACCAGAATTTAAAATTACCTGTACAAAAACAATTTGTTTATTCTATGAAAGTGTAAAAATTCATTTGTTACATATAAGTAATTGCAACTGATGAATACATGGTTATTCATGGTCATTCACATTTTACACATTCACAGATACTACCATATACTGATTACTGGTCACACCCAATACAGATACTATACAAAATTTATATATTAATACCTATATATGCCAAGATAAGATTTACACAGATCGAAACTTTAACTTATCTGAACATATGGTGCTAAGAATGCGTTCATTCAAAATGGATAGAGTGTGAATTTTTTTTTTTACATATTCCCTTTTTTTTTTTTGTTTTACATCAAATCCTAAATCCCTCAATACTCATTCACGCCTGGATGGAACACTGGTTAGAGTGGCGAACTTCCATTCAAAAGATTCGAATTCGATTTCTAGCAAAAAGAAGAAAAAAAAATTATCTGGTTTTTGGACTTGGATCAGCTACAGCATTCGTCGTCAATTTAAAATAAACGATATAATCAAAAATGAATAATTTTATATTTATGATAAATGCATTCAGATCAGATATGAAAAATTAAAATTTAATTAAACATTATAACTCACAGATACAGAAATCCCGTAATCCCGCAACTCAGATATAAGATAATTACAATATACATATAACAAATATAAGAATTTTATTTATTGAAAATTTTATTTATTTTCTACCATTTATAAGGTCTAAGACTCTAGTATACTATCTCATATGTTAATTGTATGACGAAATCATTAAAATCAGTTCTAATAATCAAGTAACAGCTCTGCTGTTTTATTGGACCGATTTTTGCTTATTAGGCAACAGTTGAATAATTAGCATAAAAAAAAAAAAATATTACCTAAGCACAAAAGTTATAATAATACATGGTAGTACAGATTAATTTTTGTAAAAAAAATCAAACCCTATCTATTAGTTACTAGTAATAATTTAATTTAAATTAAAAACCCTTTGGTTGTCTTTTTTTTATATGTTTAATTCGAAACAGATACAGCACATTTAAAAGTTGTATGCTTATGGAAATATTCTTTAAATTTGATTTAAAAAAAAAAATTTAAAAAAAGAAAAAAGGGGAAAAAGAAAACAGGAAACACACACCAGAATAAATAAAATGGAAACAGTACTTATTTCTTTTTTTTTTGGTTTTGTAACATGACTATAAACTTACAATTGGATCAGAATATGAAAATATTGGTTTTTTTTTTTAGTCAGAATTTAACTTTACAACTAGTTTGTTTTTTTTTTTTCCATTTGAACTAAAACAAATTAATAAAATAACGTGAAAAAATACGCCGAGGTGGTGTTGTGAGACTTTTGCTCACGTAAAATATCTCCGTTAGCATAGAATTGTTTGGGCATTCCGGAAAGATTGGTTTTTAGCTCTATATTTTTAATTTGTCATCAGATTATCTAAATATTTTCAATTTAACTCTATTATATTCGTAATATAACATTGTACCACCCCGGTAAATTACTTTTGGCAAAATTTCTGATACTCAGCTTCATTAGATATAGCAACTACTCGGATCGTTTCAGCAAATTAGCTGGGAATTATATAACAAAAAGGATGTTTTTTTTTTTTTTTTTTTTTTTTTTTTTGGGCCGGCACCTCTACGTGCTAACTGTCCACTGGTTATATTATGGTATACAGTCTGGCTATATATGTGCATGTCGTTACAGGGGGAAATATATTCATATTATTAGAACTGATCAAATAAATTCCATATAAAAATTTAAACATGGGATAGTACTACGCCTTATAACATGTAGAAATGTCTTCGATTTTAAATAGATACAGTTCTAACGTTTATATTGTTATAATTGTGTATTTGAGTTATATGGTATTGTATATCTGTGAGTTTTATTATTTAATTGAATTATTTGTTTATATTTTTTTTATTAAAGATATATAATTATTAATATTATTGATTAAGCCATTAATTTGAACCCAATGGCGAATGTTCGGCATTCTAACCACTGTGGCACCCAGCTGATACATAAGAAACGAACTTATTAAACCTTTCGAATTCGTAGATAATTTACTTTTACATCTCAATAGTTAATTCTATTTACTTTTCCATCTTAATTCGATCTATACAATTGAGTCTATATCTCTACCTCTTAGATTTTATACACATATGTATTTGTTTTTATTACAAAATTTATTTTCCTACACTGTAAAAAAGTGTGTCAATTCAAAAAGCCAAAATTTGAAGTGAATATGTACACTTAATTTGTTAAGCTCAAATACAATTTATTAAATAACTGAATAAACGCACAAATTATCAATTCATCATCAATAATGAAAATTCTGTTAGAATATGTTTTCTTAATAGTTAACGATTGTTGGATAAGCAGCCTAAAGGTTCCAGGATATCATTGTAAAATTAATTATATTGCATCACTTTCATTTAAATATTTAGTAGTAGAAAACATGCCATAATTTTTTCAATTTAATTTAAATTGAAATCAGTGTTGCCATTTTGGTAATTAATTACCTTATTTTGTATATTTAAATTTATATTATTTAATTTTAATTTTAATTTTTTATAATTAATTATAAATTTTAAAATTTTGTCATAGATTTTATACTGCCAGTGAAGAAGTCTGTATGTCGTAGACAAAATACTGATAATTCTAAGTGTATTGATAATTTACTCATTTTTTTATTTTTTCCATATTTTGTAATTTTTTTTTTTTTTTCTTTATTTAAAATTTATAATTTTCGGTAAAAAAACTTTGGAAATATTTTATGTTACTGATAACTAAATACTAAATTTTAAATTTATATTTATAAATGACTTTTGGAAAAAAGTCAGTTTTCTGAAAAGTGTTTTACACGAATACTCCTTCAAAGAGCTTTCTGATTATATACTTTTATATGAACTTGCCTGTGTCCATGGTATTATTTTTCATTCTGTAATTTAGTGATACATTAATATTAGAAATCTGATAATAAATTTATAAAAATTGTATGGTTCAGTGGTTAGCGAAGTGACTTTGGGTGTAAATAGATCTGAGTTCGATCCTCCTTAATTTTATATTTAATTAAATGTCTTTACATCATAGCTCAGTCGTTGTTGACTTGAACTTAAGTCTAATTTAGTATAAGTTTAAAAACACACAACTTCAATTTGAAATAGTCAACATTTTGTATTGGCTTAAGTACTATTTTTATGTACTCACAAAAATTATATAAATTATATACTTTTAATTTACTTACGTTGTAAATTAAAAATTTTTGGAGTGACAACCCTGATTTAAATAAAATTTTTATTTTAGCATTCAAAATTCAAAAATATAAATTAGGCGGGAGCGCATTCAAATTCTAGTTGGATTTTGTTATATTTATTTTAATATTATAAAGCAGTGATTTTATTTTTTAATTTCAAACTAAATATATAATTAAACATATAAACTGTAATTAGTAATTTGTAATTTTTATGTAATTATAATATTAAAAGATTAAATTACAATTAGGAATGGAATTATTTCCAAAATATTAAAAATTAAAAAAAAAAAAAAAATATACCGGTATATTATTTTATTAGTATGTGTAAGAAGCTGTCAAACTAAAGTAGGTACATAGTTTTGTAATCAAGAAATGAAAAAAGAATCAATGCATATTTTTTTAAGGTAATTAATATATATTTTATATATTATGTATACACTTACCAAAATTCAACATTCTTAAATAGGTATCTTTTGTGTTAATTAAGGGAATTCTATTGATGCTATAGATTATAGTAGATCAAGTACTTGTGATTTTTAGCACATTTTCAAAAAAAATTTAAAAAAAATATGCCTGTATAGTTTCACTTCCATTACGGAGCTATAGTCCACGAAATTTGGTAAAAATCTTATATTTAAAGTGTTATAACAAGAACTCTTGAAGATTTATTTTCAATCGAAATATTAATAGACAGATGATTTTATAAGCTTTATAAATATATGCAACACAAATGTATTGGGTTGCCATACTAAAATTTACCCACCCCTCAAATCTTTTGAACGGCTTAAGTTAGAAACTTGAATTTTTTTTGAAGAAGAAGAAGAAGTTAGGTCCTTAGGTATGAGTGATTATATAAATTTTTTTGAAGACGGCAAATTATTTTCAAAGTGAAATAAGACCTCATTTCTCCAGCCGTTCCAAGGCATATGAATTATTTGAAAGTTTTTTAAAATTGCATTTCGCTACTCTCAATATTTTACTTATCTGCGTTATTATTAACACAAAAAATTTCACAATATATTCGTATACATCTATTTGTATATATATATATTTATATATACGCATGATGTAAGTTGAGGGATTATATTAATAGTAGAGATATAATAAAAGGATGAAGTCAGTAAATTACATGCAAAATTGGTAAATTAAAAAAAAATGTTTATTATTTTTTTGGTAAATGTGGCAAATCAACAAAAAATTACAGCCATGATAAACCGTTGAAAAGTGGTTTTGATTTATATATATATTTGTATATATATTTTGTATTAAGTGTTAGCGGAGGGGGTTTTTCGCATTGGCGGATCTAAACCTATCTGATGGAGTGGTAATTGTGGCAAAAAAATAAATTTGAATATAAATTTTTGACAATTAACCACTAGAAAGTAGGTAACGTTGATGAACATAAAATTCGACAGTAATATATTGTAGTAAAATTGATATTTTAGAGTAAAATTAGGACTGTACATTGATACATTATTAAGAAGTGGTAAATTATTTTCTGAATTTACTGCAGTAGTGTAGTTGATTCGAATATAATGTGCCAAAATTGACGAATTTTATTTATGTAATTTGTTAAATTAAATAATTTATAACTATTTTTATGGTTTGGCGGATTACCCTGTTACCACCCCCCTTGTATCCGTGCTTGGCTTTTCGAAAATTTTAAGGCAAAGAAATTGTATAATCGGTTTAGATATACAAAAATTTGAAAAATACTTTTTTTTGAAGACAAAATATGTAATAACAATGTAATAAAAATGATATTGTTTAATGATGATGACTTTAACACGTGATGTGTTAGAAAATGTAATTATCAGTATACTTTTCCCTTCTATAAATTACGCTGTCTCGTATGTACGAAAAAAAAAGTGCACGTAAACGCAATTTTAGTGGTTTTTTATCCTGCATGTAGAAAAATTACTTCTAGGAGGAGTTCACAGTTTTGTATTTATTTGTAAATAAAACAATACTATGTATTTCCTTTTTAACATTACATCTGGAGAGTGCAAAAAGATAATCCATATCTTTTTTAAGTTTTTCATTTTTATTATTATGTCGTTGATGAACCGATGTTATGATTGGATTTGTATTCCTTTTTTTTACATGAAAATAACTCTATACTTGGGTAAAGCTGTTTAGTTTTATTGTCAAAGCTTGTGCAAAGTTTAGTTGGTGGGGTAGTGCAGTGGGTTCGAGTATCTGTCATAAAACTTCTTCTTTTATATGAGCTATACTTTATATACCTAAAGTATATTCCTATTACCTAATAAAGCTTGGATGTTAGAAATTTTGTCAATAGTGTAGTTAACTTTAATAGTCAAAGTTTGAATAAAATTTCGTCGGTGTAGTGGAAAAGGTTCGAAGGGCTGCCTTTCAATTTATAGTTTCTTTTTTAAATAACTGAAAGTAGAATAAATTGTGTAGTAAAAATTTTGCCAAAAGCAATTAACCGAATCATATAATTTATATATTACGGTTATACGGGTATCCCAGAGTTGACACAGTCTACTCTACTTTATTCTTCCTTCCTTGATTTCCTTCCTTAAATACTCTTCTAATATGTTAAATGTTTTGGTTCAAGGCTTGGATTATCTCTTCGATTGGTATTATCAGCTTCTGTATTGTATTGTATCATTTTCTGAATTGGGGATTAATTTGTAAATTCAGTTTGCGATTGGTCAAGTTCCAGTCAAGTTTTGGTCTTTCTTTAGATTCTTCGATTGGCCAAGGTAACATTGTAATACATAAGATAATATATGATAATGTTGCCTATGCAATATTACAAGGCGAACCTGACATATATATATATATATATATATATATATATATATATATATATGTGAAATTAAAACTTTTAGTTTATTATAATTTCTAGGCCCCAATATCGGTGGTGTTCGGGTAAGCCTGCGATTCTGATCACCTATATGTATTTAATAACGCGTATCATCATCGTTTTAAAATAACTTTTAATGGAAATACTATTTAAATATGTGGAGATTAGTCTTAGGTCTGTTGTGATAAGATATACACAATACTCTATTTAAAAGAACAAAAACAACAACAGATCAATATTAGGAGGTTATTTTGTTCAATAAAACTAAAGTTTTATTTACAGTTTTATTAATTTATTTTGTCACCTTTTTCCACCATAAAAACTTTTTTTCTATTTTTAAGCTCCACCTTTTTTAATAATATAAATATGTATATATATATATACATTTACATTTAAAATATAGTATTTTTTTTTTTCATTTCTTCTTTAATTATTTGTGTCATCATATTTTTTATATATTGTACATTTAAAGTTTTTTTCCTTAACTTTTTTTTAAAATTGCTTCCTTTGCTTTTTTTTTTTCAATTTTTTGTTTAGTAAAAATTTTATTAATTATTTTTTTCTTAATTATTGTAATTTATGCAAAATATATTGTTTTAAGTATATAGTTTTGTTTTTGATTTTCCTTTGTGTGTAGGTATTGGTAATTTTCCAGATTGTTCATTTCTTGTACAGTGTATAAAATTAGCTTAAGGTTATCTTCTATACTTTCTTGAAAACTTAATTTTTTACTAATTCCTTGCATCAGTTCTTTATTGGGATCATAATCCTATCCTTTATTCAAGCGTACGATTAAGTAATTAGAAAAAAAAACTTAATTTTTTACGTATATATTTTTTTTTCACGTGGACAGTGGAAAGATTAGAAAAAGTTACCTATTGGAAATGTGCGGAGTTGCTTTGAGAATAGTGTGAGACTTTAACACACCAGAATAATACGCCATTTTTTTAATTAAACTTTAGAATGGGACCTGTGATAGAAATGCTCAGTTTAGTGCCAAAGATATGGATATAGAAAGGATTTTCGATTATATGGGATATTGGAGATGGAAAAAAAAAATGGTCGGGGAGGTATCTTAATGTTCTTCTTCAACTTATAAGTTAAATCGTAAATATATAAATTATCAACATTTAGTGGAGAACATTTAGTGGAACAATTAGATTTAGTATGCGTCATAAAACCGCAAACCATACGTATTTCCACAAACCGTGTTGCATCACGCATGGATAGTTCAACTTTTTAGAAATCAGTATCTGATGCTGTTGTTCTATTTTTCCGTATATGCAAAACTTTGAGTGAAGGCATTAA
Organism: Dolichopus griseipennis; assembly: GCA_963082915.1. Classification (NCBI taxonomy): domain Eukaryota; kingdom Metazoa; phylum Arthropoda; class Insecta; order Diptera; family Dolichopodidae; genus Dolichopus; species Dolichopus griseipennis. Next base: position 2,959,709 of record OY720446.1, on the reverse strand, counting down.
TTTTTAAGTTTTTTTAGAATAGGTGTTAATCTTCACTTTATCAAGATATTTCAGGCGTTGTAGTAGGCGTTTTAGTTCAACATGTGTAAATTATATTCCATTTTTGTGGCTTCCATAAAGATCTTATACGGAGATCTTATAGTGAGAAGCAATATTCTATTCAATGGAAGTTCCAAAATCCTTACTAAATTTTCTTCAGATCACCTGCATTAGATCAGTTCCATTATTTAATTAGATATTTTTATAACTATGCTTTTTTAAAATATTTTTACACAAGTTTTTGGCTTAGAAGCAAAATTTAAGTATCGCACTATACTAAAACAAAATTGTATACATTTCTGTTATTGCGATTTTCACCTACCTACCAACTTCTTTTAAAATTTTTTTTAATAAATTGATTTTAAACATACATATGTATGTATGTATGTATGTATGTATGTATGCATGCATGTCCATATTTTAATTTCGGAGTACAATGTTTCCCCTATACATCTAATTGGATTTTTTTTTACAGTGTAATATAAAATAAAATTAAAAATGTTATAAAAAGTTTTTTAGTGAAATATAAAAAGTAAATAATAGCAACACATTAATTTTAAATAAAGTAAGAACAACAAAAACAAAAATTGAAAAAGAAAACAACGGTAATAAAAAACAAAATGATTCGATTGGATAAACAACGCACTCAAAAACAACATAAAGAACGTAAAAACAAAACAAAAGAAAAAAAAAAAAAAAAAACTGTACAATATCTACATAGGTAAGTATATGTATGTATGTATATAAAAAGTTAAAACGCATAAAATAAACCGCGTTAAAGAATTAAAAAAAAATAAATACGTGCGTCATAACACCCATACATATACATTAATAAAAAAAAAAAGTACCAATCCAAAAATATTCATTTACAATTACATATAAAGTATAAAACGTTGTTAATCTTCTCTGTAAATCTTAACTTAACTCAACAAATAAAGCACACAATCAAAACTATTTTGTTTTTTCAACTTTGTATAATTTATAAAAGTTTAAAAATCTTTATTTTATGTATATATTATATATTTGTTTATATATTTTATTTATGTAAAAAAGTGATAATATAAAATAATAAGTACCTACATAATTTCAATAAAACAAAAAAAAAAACCTAAATATGTACATATATATATTTCCAAATGTATAATTTAAATTCAACTAAATTTTTACTATCTATAATAAATCTTTTTCTATAAGATTAATAATATATATAGGTATATATATATATATATAAATCTGAATTCATAAAAATTCTATATCTAAATTCAATGAAACATCTATAATTCATACAAAGATGGTTGTCCAAACTGCGTGGTCCATAATGCAATGTACTTATACTACATGGTTTCCATTTTAACAGGTGACTCTTTATTTAATAAAAAATCATTAATCATTATCTAATTTATAATTTAAAAATATTTTGTACATATACTTTAGGAATTTTTTTTTTAAATCAGAGAATAGATCTGAGCACGGTCTGAGCAGAGCATGAACAGAGTACGCTCAGAGCGTTCAGATTTTTTGAAAAAAACTATCATTTTTATTTTAGTTACATTTTAGATTGTCAAAAAATTGAATTAAATTATTAAAATTAAATTAAAAATGGATAACTTTAAATTAACAAAACATGTTGACTTTTATTTTACAAGTAAAAATCTTAAACATAATGTCAAAAGGTCTTTGTATTTTATTTTGCTCAGCCGTGCTCAATATATGTATATCAACTGAGCAACGTAGAGCACTCTCTGAGTTTGCTCTGATTTAAATAAAAAATTTTTTTGACAGTTCTGCTCAGATTTAAAAAAAAAAAAAAAAAATCCTTTTTAGTACATATATAGTATATTTTTATGTTGTATGTCTTAAGCACAATGGCCGCTAAATATCACGCAGCTATCGAAATTGCAAAATGTAAAAAAGAGCGTAGCTATCAAATTTTTCAAGCACAATGCAAAACGTTAAAGTGACATTTATGTCTAAACAAATTAAGTAAATAATCATAATTACTTTTTCAATCAGAGTGAACTGCAAGTAATTTTAATTATTTATTTATTTATGGATAAATGGCTGAAAATAAACATAAAAAATTAATTGTCAAAGTTGAAATTAACCGTTAAAGTTAAAAATTGAGAAACTTTTGTATCAAAATTGTGTATATTTATATTATTTTCCATTTCTCAGCAGGACTCGAGGTACTTCCCTTAGGTGAGTTTTATACATCGAGGTCATAGGAGTTAAGTGTACACTTTTATTCTTTATTCTTACATGCAGTTAGAAGTACGGTTGCATTACCTAGAAGTTGAACTCTAGAAATACTTTTATTCAGAAGTAAAGGAATAAAAGTAAAAATAAATGAAAACGAGGAAGAGTGTAGTAGAGTAGACTGTGTCAACTCTGGGATACTCGTAAGACCGTACATACAGCTTTATTAGGTGTAGAGTAATGCTCATATAAAAGAAGGAGTTGTATGGCAGCTACTCGAAACCACTGTAATAGAACAACCATTAGGAATCATTAGGTGTAGAGTAATGCTAATATAAAAGAAAAAGTTGTATGGCAGATACTCGAACTCACTGCTGCACTACCCCAAGTAAATTTTGCAGAAACTTTGGCCATTAACTAAACTACTTTTGGCAAAATTTCAGACACCCAGCTTTAGTAAGTATACAGAGTAATGCTCATATAAAACAAGTGATGAAAAAAACCAAGGGTTTTTAAAAAGCACATTTTCAAAATTATATAGGATTTCTTACTGTGTATTTTATCATTTATTTTTTTGTAAAAATATATATAAAAATAAATGATAGTATTATAATTTAGTTATTTCATAAATTTATTAATTATGAATAATAGTGAAATCAATACTTAGAACACAATCCCTGTTACAAGTGTGAAATATAATGTTGAAGCTTAAATGTTAACGTTTAATTTTGGGAAAACATACACTGGTGAAAAAGTTACTGTTATATTAAAACATAAAAATTCAAATTTAATTCTTAAGACCTAGTAGTCCTTCAATAAGGAAGGTTCAGAAAAATTTTGTTAACCGACTCCCACTAATTATAAATAGGGCTTTTTTGAAATTTTCGGGGGCTGTAATTTCGTCACCCTTCAAAATTAAGAAGAACCTTTGACACATGTTGAAACATAATTAAAGGGCTTTCAATTTTGAATATTACCAAAAAAAATTTTGAACTGGTATTCCAGTTACAGGTGTTTAAAAATAGCAAAATTCCGATTTTCGAGCCCTTATAGCTCCTAAATAGGAGGCTTGTTAACCGACTCCTACTAATTTTTATGGATCTAACTTCTCCCAAAATTTCAAGATCCTAGCTTGAACCGTTTAGAAGATATATGTGGCCAAAAATTTAGCAAAAATTGAGTTTTGCATAATGGTAAATTTTAGTAGACTATGGCAACCCTATACATCTTAACAATGTCTTCTTGTGAAGCCACCTATCTTTTGCCGTTTTCAGATTGAAAATACACTTGACAGAACTCTTGTTATAACAATTTATAAATAGAGCTTTTTCCAACTTTGGGGGGCTTTAGCTTCGTTACCGGTGGGGCTACAGAAAAAAATTTGTTCTACGAAATTATTTTTTTTGAAATACCTATCCGTGGTTAAAATTTCTTAACTCTATTTCAAACGATGTAAAAGTTTTGTAAACATAGGTACGTACGGACGGACAGATTGAAGCTATTTAGGCACATTTTTACCAAATATTTTTGAAAATGTGCTAAAAAAAGTTGTATGGTAGGTACTCGAACTCGTGGACCAAAATGGATGGATTTCAATAGCGACGACGGCTATTGCATAAAAACAAATTTGTGAAAATTTCAAAATCCTAGCTCCTTTATTTTTTAAGTTATTTTGCTGACGGACGGACGGACGGACGGACGAAAATACATAGCTAAAGTGATTTACTTTTCGATTCTGGTCCGATCCATACCCTTGAGACTATATCTACTGGTGGATAATGGACGCGCAAATGGGCGATCAAACATATACTTCCAAAGCTAGTATTGATAGAACTTCTAAATCAAATTGTTTTCTACTTTATGTTCCTGAAATGCGGTATGAATTGCAGTGGCGGATTGCTGACTATCCAACAAGAATACATCTGAAATTTAAAATTTTGTACAGAAGTGGTCACAATATATGCCTCTTTTACAATCTTGGGATACCCGAAACAAATAATGATAAAAATTTTTTTTTATGTTCCTTAAAGGTGAATTGTAAATAGAAGGTAGTGATTTGATGTTACCGTCACACATCTTCCAAAACTAAAAATATCTCCGTTTTTAAAATCTCTTTAATCAAAATGTCGAAAATAAAAAAATCAAGATTGAACCTTTAAATTAAGTCAAACGAATATTTCTCAGAAATTTATAGTCAAACATTGCAGACTTAAATTAACTTTAACTTTTTAAAACTAAATAATATATATATATATATTCATTAAGCGGATTTCTTCAAATATTCAATGGTAACCTTATATTAACATGGAAGTATATACCTATTCAAGTTAAATTAAGTTGAACAATATGAAAAATGCCATATTATATACATATACATAGACACTTAATACATCTTTAATACAATCATGTATATCAAAATTTTTATTTATATATATGTACATATATATATTTAATTTTTTTTTTAAAACTATAAATTTTATTTACCTACAAAATAATTAAAAATTATTATTTTACCTATGCGCACATACCTTTACACATTTTACATTTACTACACAAAAATAAAGTGTAAAGAAAAACAAAATATATGTACACGCCCGAATTCTTTTTTCTCTTTGTGAAAATCGTAAAAATATTAAATTACTCTCTTTATTTACAAAATATTCAAAAAAAAAAAAAACAAAATCACTCCTAATAAAAAAAAAACTCAAAATAGCAAAATAAATTAAACATCTGGAGCCTATTTCATCTTGTTTAAAATTTATATTTTTCCAAATACATTTTAAGAGTTCTTCAACATGGTAGTTAACTTTTCTATCAAGTACCTCATCTTCAAATTTGTGTTTTTTGTAAGTTATCTGTACTGTTCACGAGAATAATTTAGTTCTTAATGCACTTTCCACACCAAAATCAGTTTGTTGTTAAGTGCTTTTAATCACATCGCATTCGACGTATATATTGTCTTCTATTCTTAAAGTAGTTTTGGAATTACTTATCTCCGTTTTCACTTATCTCACCATAATAATTATGAATTAATCAAAGAGAATTTTTTAAAGAACTCTTCTATCTATGTCATTACTAATATTGGTTTGAATTGAAGCATGTTACAAAATTCTCAAAAATCCAAAAATGAACTGCAAATAGTGAACAATCCTTTAAATGAAGGAATTTATTCTAATAGCTACGTTTTGGAAGTTAATAATTGTAAAATTTTTGATCCAGGAATTATAGCTAATCACCTAATCACCTTAATTGTTCTGCACGTGCTACTAAGAATTTTTATTACAGTTGTATTATTGAGGAACAAATGCATAACAAAAGCTTCGTGTTTAATTCAATAGAGGCACTTTTAGAGAAATTAAATAAATAAATAAATAAACATGTGATTTTCTTCATCCAAGGGTTTTTAAACAAGTGATGAAAAAAAACCAAGGGTTTTTAAAAAAGCACATTTTCAAATTTATATTGTATTACATATTGAGTTTAACTTTGGAAATATTTACTTGGAAATAGTTACTGCTTACTTATAAAATTTACTGCTAACAGTAAAGTTTTTATTTTAAATTTGTTATAGCCCTTCAATGGGGAAGGTTTTCAAGTTTCTCAAGGATCTAACTTCATCTAACTCCCCCCCCCCCCTCCCTCCGTCCCCTTCCATTTTTTTAGGTTCTAGGAATTAAATTGTGAATTCCACAAAAATTTGGAATTTTACTTATAATTATACAATCTAAGCAAAAATAGGTAAACCTGAGAGACACTTTCTTCAATTTACGGAACTGCGTTTAAATTTAGGAAAAACCTTTGTTAAAATATAATGTTGGGCCTTTAAATTTTGTATATTAATAAAAAAAAAATTGGACAGGTATTCAAGTTACAGGTGCTTAAAAATAGCAAAATTTAAATTTTCGAGCCCTTATAACTCCTGGAACAGGGGGCTTGACAACAAAATTTTGCTAACCGACTCCTACTAACTTCTGAGTATCTAACTGCTCCCAAAATTTCAAGACCCTAGCTTGAACCGTTTAGAAGATATGTGTGGTGTGTGTGTAATGTTAAATTTTAGTACCGTATGGCAACCCTAAACATTTTCCTTTTAAATATTTATAAATCTTATGAAACCAGCTATCGTTTGCCGTTTTCAAATTGAAAATACACCTAATAGAACTCTTGTTATAACAATTTGAATATAGGGCTTTTTCCAACTTTGTGGGGCTGCAGCTCCGTAACGGGTGGGGCTACAGAAAAAAATTCTTCTATGAAATTATTTTTTTTGTAATACCTACTAGTGGTTAAAATTTCTTTTCTCTATTTCAAACGATATAAAAGTTTTTGTAAACATACGGACAGACGGACAGACGGACGGACAGAGTGAAGCTATATAGGCACATTTTTACAAAATTCTTTGAAAATGTGCCAAAAAGTACATTTTCAAAATTATATTATAGTATTTCATACTGAGTTTAATTTTGGAAATATATATGTATAATGGTGACTAAGTTCCTGATTTATAAAAATTGGGAAAATTTTAAGTCTTAATAGCATTTCAATGAAGCAGGTTCCAATATTTTGTTTAAACAAACTTTTATGGTTCTCGAAGGGAGTAAGAACTATCCCCTTTCCAAAATTTTGAGGTTTTAGGAATTAAATTGTGACTTCCTGTAAAATTTTAAAAAACTAAGAGACAATTTTAAGGACCCCCTTAAACATAATTTTGAAACTTTAAATTTTGTATATCACTAACAAAAATTTTGGACAGGCATTCAAGTTACAGATGTTTAAAAATAGCAAAATTTCAATTTTCGACCCCTAACAGCTCCTAAACAGGTTGGTGACAAAACAATACGAAATTTTAATTTTTTGACGATCTGACTTTTTCCGAAATTCTAAGTTTCTAATTTTAACCGTTCAGAAGATATGAGAGGTAAAAAATTTTGCAAAAATTGAGTTTCACATAACGGTTATTTTTAGTACCGAATGAATTTGAACCCTACCCAATGAATTTGAATTTAAAATATTTATAAAACTTTTTATAGGCTATTAACTATCTTTTAACGTTTTTAGATTGAAAATAAACGAAAAAACTCTTATTATAACAATTTAAATTTAGGGGTTTTTTAGCCTTTGGGGGACTACAGCTCCGTAATGCGTGGGGCTACAAAAAAAAGTTATTGCAAGAAATTATTTCAAACGGTATAAAAGTTTTTGTAAACAAACAAACAAACAAACGGACGGATGAACGGACAGAATGAAACAAAATCTTTTGAAAATGCCCTAAAAATTGAACCAAAAAAAATAACTGCTTCTGAGTTAGCCTTTATACATTAATACTGTGAATACATCATATTTTAATTTGTGAAAACAGTTGTTAAAACATTCAACAGGATTCTTTGGTAAAAAGCCCAACAACAACGCATTCAATATAAAATCCATCGAATCACACCATATTTACTCATCGTTCTGTTTTGTAATTTCTGTGCATCCGGGACTAAATCTCAAAACTCAAGCAATATTGAAAAAGAGTTGGGAAGAAGTAAATTTGTAAAATTACAACATAAATTAGTGAAACAGAATTTTTACAAATTGTAGATACAATATTAACAACTTCCCAATTTTTTACAATATTTGAAATGGAAACCTGAATATTTAAGCTTTATTGTGAATTAAATTTTATGGTGTAAAAATTAAAACTCACCTAATGTCATTTAAAAGTAATAATGCTTGAGTGAGATTTTTAAATTTTGAGTTTTTAAAATGAGTGAATTTTTTTTTTTTTAGTTGTTTTGTTGATAAGTTCAATTTTGTTTTTGTGAAATACTCGTACATAGTTTTTACATTTTAATTTTTTTTTTTTGATTTTTAAAAAGAAACAAAATAAATTTGTCATACTGAATTTTTACTTTTTTGGAACTTTAAAAAGTGTGAAAAGTAGACACCATGTTTGAAGAATTATATTAGGCTAAGAAAGTTTTAGAGTATAATAGTGTGTTCATTTTGGAAATTAGGTCATCTTTTCATACTTCAATAAATTCTAGTTTGATTTATATTATTTATATATAATATATATATATATTAGGCATTTGTTTTTTATGATATTTTTGTTAAGAACCATCATTTGATCATTTGATCATTTCGATCATTTCGATCATTTCGATCATTTCGATCATTTCGATCATTTCGATCATTTCGATCATTTCGATCATTTCGATCATTTCGATCATTTCGATCATTTCGATCATTTCGATCATTTCGATCATTTCGATCATTTCGATCATTTCGATCATTTCGATCATTTCGATCATTTCGATCATTTCGATCATTTCGATCATTTCGATCATTTCGATCATTTCGATCATTTCGATCATTTCGATCATTTCGATCATTTCGATCATTTCGATCATTTCGATCATTTCGATCATTTCGATCATTTCGATCATTTCGATCATTTCGATCATTTCGATCATTTCGATCATTTCGATCATTTCGATCATTTGATCATTTCGATCATTTCGATCATTTGATCATTTGATCATTTCGATCATTTCGATCATTTGATCATTTGATCATTTGATCATTTGATCATTTGATCATTTGATCATTTCGATCATTTGATCATTTGATCATTTGATCATTTGATCATTTGATCATTTGATCATTTGATCATTTCGATCATTTCGATCATTTCGATCATTTCGATCATTTCGATCATTTCGATCATTTCGATCATTTCGATCATTTCGATCATTTCGATCATTTCGATCATTTCGATCATTTCGATCATTTCGATCATTTCGATCATTTCGATCATTTCGATCATTTCGATCATTTCGATCATTTCGATCATTTCGATCATTTCGATCATTTCGATCATTTCGATCATTTCGATCATTTCGATCATTTCGATCATTTCGATCATTTCGATCATTTCGATCATTTCGATCATTTCGATCATTTCGATCATTTCGATCATTTCGATCATTTCGATCATTTCGATCATTTCGATCATTTCGATCATTTCGATCATTTCGATCATTTCGATCATTTCGATCATTTCGATCATTTCGATCATTTCGATCATTTCGATCATTTCGATCATTTCGATCATTTCGATCATTTCGATCATTTCGATCATTTCGATCATTTCGATCATTTCGATCATTTCGATCATTTCGATCATTTCGATCATTTCGATCATTTCGATCATTTCGATCATTTCGATCATTTCGATCATTTCGATCATTTCGATCATTTCGATCATTTCGATCATTTCGATCATTTCGATCATTTCGATCATTTCGATCATTTCGATCATTTCGATCATTTCGATCATTTCGATCATTTCGATCATTTCGATCATTTCGATCATTTCGATCATTTCGATCATTTCGATCATTTCGATCATTTCGATCATTTCGATCATTTCGATCATTTCGATCATTTCGATCATTTCGATCATTTCGATCATTTCGATCATTTCGATCATTTCGATCATTTCGATCATTTCGATCATTTCGATCATTTCGATCATTTCGATCATTTCGATCATTTCGATCATTTCGATCATTTCGATCATTTCGATCATTTCGATCATTTCGATCATTTCGATCATTTCGATCATTTCGATCATTTCGATCATTTCGATCATTTCGATCATTTCGATCATTTCGATCATTTCGATCATTTCGATCATTTCGATCATTTCGATCATTTCGATCATTTCGATCATTTCGATCATTTCGATCATTTCGATCATTTCGATCATTTCGATCATTTCGATCATTTCGATCATTTCGATCATTTCGATCATTTCGATCATTTCGATCATTTCGATCATTTCGATCATTTCGATCATTTCGATCATTTCGATCATTTCGATCATTTCGATCATTTCGATCATTTCGATCATTTCGATCATTTCGATCATTTCGATCATTTCGATCATTTCGATCATTTCGATCATTTCGATCATTTCGATCATTTCGATCATTTCGATCATTTCGATCATTTCGATCATTTCGATCATTTCGATCATTTCGATCATTTCGATCATTTCGATCATTTCGATCATTTCGATCATTTCGATCATTTCGATCATTTCGATCATTTCGATCATTTCGATCATTTCGATCATTTCGATCATTTCGATCATTTCGATCATTTCGATCATTTCGATCATTTCGATCATTTCGATCATTTCGATCATTTCGATCATTTCGATCATTTCGATCATTTCGATCATTTCGATCATTTCGATCATTTCGATCATTTCGATCATTTCGATCATTTCGATCATTTCGATCATTTCGATCATTTCGATCATTTCGATCATTTCGATCATTTCGATCATTTCGATCATTTCGATCATTTCGATCATTTCGATCATTTCGATCATTTCGATCATTTCGATCATTTCGATCATTTCGATCATTTCGATCATTTCGATCATTTCGATCATTTCGATCATTTCGATCATTTCGATCATTTCGATCATTTCGATCATTTCGATCATTTCGATCATTTCGATCATTTCGATCATTTCGATCATTTCGATCATTTCGATCATTTCGATCATTTCGATCATTTCGATCATTTCGATCATTTCGATCATTTCGATCATTTCGATCATTTCGATCATTTCGATCATTTCGATCATTTCGATCATTTCGATCATTTCGATCATTTCGATCATTTCGATCATTTCGATCATTTCGATCATTTCGATCATTTCGATCATTTCGATCATTTCGATCATTTCGATCATTTCGATCATTTCGATCATTTCGATCATTTCGATCATTTCGATCATTTCGATCATTTCGATCATTTCGATCATTTCGATCATTTCGATCATTTCGATCATTTCGATCATTTCGATCATTTCGATCATTTCGATCATTTCGATCATTTGATCATTTGATCATTTGATCATTTGATCATTTGATCATTTGATCATTTGATCATTTGATCATTTGATCATTTGATCATTTGATCATTTGATCATTTGATCATTTGATCATTTGATCATTTGATCATTTGATCATTTGATCATTTGATCATTTGATCATTTGATCATTTGATCATTTGATCATTTGATCATTTGATCATTTGATCATTTGATCATTTGATCATTTGATCATTTGATCATTTGATCATTTGATCATTTGATCATTTGATCATTTGATCATTTGATCATTTGATCATTTGATCATTTGATCATTTGATCATTTGATCATTTGATCATTTGATCATTTGATCATTTGATCATTTGATCATTTGATCATTTGATCATTTGATCATTTGATCATTTGATCATTTGATCATTTGATCATTTGATCATTTGATCATTTGATCATTTGATCATTTGATCATTTGATCATTTGATCATTTGATCATTTGATCATTTGATCATTTGATCATTTGATCATTTGATCATTTGATCATTTGATCATTTGATCATTTGATCATTTGATCATTTGATCATTTGATCATTTGATCATTTGATCATTTGATCATTTGATCATTTGATCATTTGATCATTTGATCATTTGATCATTTGATCATTTGATCATTTGATCATTTGATCATTTGATCATTTGATCATTTGATCATTTGATCATTTGATCATTTGATCATTTGATCATTTGATCATTTGATCATTTGATCATTTGATCATTTGATCATTTGATCATTTGATCATTTGATCATTTGATCATTTGATCATTTGATCATTTGATCATTTGATCATTTGATCATTTGATCATTTGATCATTTGATCATTTGATCATTTGATCATTTGATCATTTGATCATTTGATCATTTGATCATTTGATCATTTGATCATTTGATCATTTGATCATTTGATCATTTGATCATTTGATCATTTGATCATTTGATCATTTGATCATTTGATCATTTGATCATTTGATCATTTGATCATTTGATCATTTGATCATTTGATCATTTGATCATTTGATCATTTGATCATTTGATCATTTGATCATTTGATCATTTGATCATTTGATCATTTGATCATTTGATCATTTGATCATTTGATCATTTGATCATTTGATCATTTGATCATTTGATCATTTGATCATTTGATCATTTGATCATTTGATCATTTGATCATTTGATCATTTGATCATTTGATCATTTGATCATTTGATCATTTGATCATTTGATCATTTGATCATTTGATCATTTGATCATTTGATCATTTGATCATTTGATCATTTGATCATTTGATCATTTGATCATTTGATCATTTGATCATTTGATCATTTGATCATTTGATCATTTGATCATTTGATCATTTGATCATTTGATCATTTGATCATTTGATCATTTGATCATTTGATCATTTGATCATTTGATCATTTGATCATTTGATCATTTGATCATTTGATCATTTGATCATTTGATCATTTGATCATTTGATCATTTGATCATTTGATCATTTGATCATTTGATCATTTGATCATTTGATCATTTGATCATTTGATCATTTGATCATTTGATCATTTGATCATTTGATCATTTGATCATTTGATCATTTGATCATTTGATCATTTGATCATTTGATCATTTGATCATTTGATCATTTGATCATTTGATCATTTGATCATTTGATCATTTGATCATTTGATCATTTGATCATTTGATCATTTGATCATTTGATCATTTGATCATTTGATCATTTGATCATTTGATCATTTGATCATTTGATCATTTGATCATTTGATCATTTGATCATTTGATCATTTGATCATTTGATCATTTGATCATTTGATCATTTGATCATTTGATCATTTGATCATTTGATCATTTGATCATTTGATCATTTGATCATTTGATCATTTGATCATTTGATCATTTGATCATTTGATCATTTGATCATTTGATCATTTGATCATTTGATCATTTGATCATTTGATCATTTGATCATTTGATCATTTGATCATTTGATCATTTGATCATTTGATCATTTGATCATTTGATCATTTGATCATTTGATCATTTGATCATTTGATCATTTGATCATTTGATCATTTGATCATTTGATCATTTGATCATTTGATCATTTGATCATTTGATCATTTGATCATTTGATCATTTGATCATTTGATCATTTGATCATTTGATCATTTGATCATTTGATCATTTGATCATTTGATCATTTGATCATTTGATCATTTGATCATTTGATCATTTGATCATTTGATCATTTGATCATTTGATCATTTGATCATTTGATCATTTGATCATTTGATCATTTGATCATTTGATCATTTGATCATTTGATCATTTGATCATTTGATCATTTGATCATTTGATCATTTGATCATTTGATCATTTGATCATTTGATCATTTGATCATTTGATCATTTGATCATTTGATCATTTGATCATTTGATCATTTGATCATTTGATCATTTGATCATTTGATCATTTGATCATTTGATCATTTGATCATTTGATCATTTGATCATTTGATCATTTGATCATTTGATCATTTGATCATTTGATCATTTGATCATTTGATCATTTGATCATTTGATCATTTGATCATTTGATCATTTGATCATTTGATCATTTGATCATTTGATCATTTGATCATTTGATCATTTGATCATTTGATCATTTGATCATTTGATCATTTGATCATTTGATCATTTGATCATTTGATCATTTGATCATTTGATCATTTGATCATTTGATCATTTGATCATTTGATCATTTGATCATTTGATCATTTGATCATTTGATCATTTGATCATTTGATCATTTGATCATTTGATCATTTGATCATTTGATCATTTGATCATTTGATCATTTGATCATTTGATCATTTGATCATTTGATCATTTGATCATTTGATCATTTGATCATTTGATCATTTGATCATTTGATCATTTGATCATTTGATCATTTGATCATTTGATCATTTGATCATTTGATCATTTGATCATTTGATCATTTGATCATTTGATCATTTGATCATTTGATCATTTGATCATTTGATCATTTGATCATTTGATCATTTGATCATTTGATCATTTGATCATTTGATCATTTGATCATTTGATCATTTGATCATTTGATCATTTGATCATTTGATCATTTGATCATTTGATCATTTGATCATTTGATCATTTGATCATTTGATCATTTGATCATTTGATCATTTGATCATTTGATCATTTGATCATTTGATCATTTGATCATTTGATCATTTGATCATTTGATCATTTGATCATTTGATCATTTGATCATTTGATCATTTGATCATTTGATCATTTGATCATTTGATCATTTGATCATTTGATCATTTGATCATTTGATCATTTGATTTTTAGGTGTTAAAAATGGGTTTTTGTACCAGGCAACCAGAAACGCATATTTTTAGAATGCAAATTCAATCAATTTTAAATCAAAAATTTGAAAGCCGAATTCCAACAACAAAATGTTTTTTGGCATTTTTTTCTCGAATTGTTGGTGTTAAAAATGGTTTTTTGTACCAGGCAACCAGGAACGCAAATTTTCAGAATGAAAATTCAATAAATTTTAAATCAAAAATTTAAAAGCCGAGTTCCAAGAAAAAACTAATTTTTTGTCAATTTTTCTCGAATTTTAGGTGTTAAAAATGGGTTTTTGTACCAGGCAACCAGAAACGCATATTTTTAGAATGCAAATTCAATCAATTTTACTTATAACTAAAAAATTATTCGACTTTTTTTTTAATTTAAATGACAGTTAAGACACTCTATCTAGGACCCGCATTGGTAGTTTCCTCACAAGGAATTAAAAGATATTTTTGAGCTTGACTAACGTGAAACTTTTTAAGTCTTTTTGTACCTAATATATTATGGGATTAACTGGAGTGGTGGTTCAGTTAACTCCTGCACATCTCCTAAAATTCAACAAGCAATGAATTC
Organism: Dolichopus griseipennis; assembly: GCA_963082915.1. Taxonomy (NCBI): domain Eukaryota; kingdom Metazoa; phylum Arthropoda; class Insecta; order Diptera; family Dolichopodidae; genus Dolichopus; species Dolichopus griseipennis. Next base: position 2,944,545 of record OY720446.1, on the reverse strand, counting down.
GAAATTAGTAAAGATAGAAACTTGAAATTTGGTACAAGTGTTTTCTGCTATTATAATAGTTTAGTTTTCATTATAACCTATAAATTTGTTATGATTTAGAGTGGTGGTTAGCTCCTTTCTAAAAAGTAAAGTCTCTAAAAATTAATTTGAATTCATCTAAAGACCATTTTATTTGTCCCTAATAATTTAAAAAAAAATATAATTTAAAAATTACAAAATTTATATTTTGTTTTTAAATTTTAAAAATTACTAAAAATTAGTTTTTTTTTTTAAGTTCAAGGCTATGCTGTTCGGCTCTTTGTTTTAAACAAAAAAAAAAAACAAAAAATCTGTTCTCAAAATCTATAAATCACAAAAAAAATATAAAATGAAGAGTTTAGAAAACAAAAATGTCACGGCATTGCACACGACCCTCTTAACATATTTTTCTATCTTTCATAATAGTTTTTATACTTATCGAAACTTAATTAATGCAACAACAAACTATAGCTTAGTAGTAACTACTATTACTCATATAATTATTTGTATATATATATATATATATATATATATTTTGTAATTGAAATCAAAAAAATTATATTTTTTTCAATTTGACTTTAATATTTTTTTATATTTAAAAAAAAATTTATTAAAACTTAGAAATAATATTTTTATAGCTATCCGATGACGCCAGTGGTTAGAATATAGGCTTTTCAATCGAAAGGTCTCTGGTTCAAACCTTGATTAGATCATATCTAATAAAAAAAAATTATAATTAATATTATAATATAAAATATTTACTTGCCAAACCTGAAAAAGGAAGGCAGACCCACTATAGTTTGCCACATTGTATGTGATAGGGAATTTTAAATAAAAAAATACAAATAAATAAATTTTCAAAACTGATCCTTCCATATGTTTGAAACGGGGCTATGACCCAAGACTAAACAATGTAAGGCTATAACGGCTTTATTATAATCATATGGTTGAAACATAAAGTCACAATCAGAATTTGCATAAATATATATATATATATATATATATATATATTATATATATATATAAATGAATCATAAAATATTTGAAGTGTATCATCACAGTGTATTCTGGTGGAAATATAATATTTATTATATTATTAGAACTGATCAAATGGATTCCACATACAATTTAAACATGAGATAGTATTACGCCTTATAGCATGTATAAATGTATTAATTTTCAATTGTTACAGTTCTATTTTGTTTATATGGTATTCTATATCTGTGAGTTATACTATTCAATTAAATTATTTGTTTATATTGTTATGTTAATGTATTTTTTTTCTTATTAAAGATATATAATTATTAATTATTGATATTCTTATTTTGCGTTCAACTCTAAAATTCTTTCTAAATCAAATTCTCACTTAATATATACATCTACATAAATATTCTGTAACAGACGAAGTCAATGACGATATCAATTAACTGATTTGGAAGACTCTCATATAATTGATTCTTTCTGAAAAAGTATTTCAAAACTTACAAAATTTAAATAAAAAAATTATTATTTTTTTTTTTTTTATAATTAGGGAATGGAGAATTCCATACAATGTGGGAATGGAAAGCTCAAAAGCCACCCATTGAAACTGTGCGGTGTTTCTTTGGGTAGTGTGCGATTTTAACACACCAAATCCAAATGCTTTTTGAGCTAAACCTTAAGAGGAAACCTGTGATTTAAATGAATAGTTTAGCTACAGGGATGTGGGGGTATGGAAGGATTTGGGATTATGATGGAAGTTATTTGGGATTTTTGAATTATGGGGGATGGGGAAAGTTGGATGGGATATTTAGAAGAAAGTTGTTAATCTTCTTAAATTTGGATAAATCAAACATATATACATTATCAACTTTGGGGAACATATTTGGTGGAATATGGTGTCATAGACGTGATGACCGCATGACAAACAAATTTCCATAAACCGTGTTACGCCATCTGGTTAAATCAACTGTGTAGGGATGAGCATCTGTTGCTCTCCTTGTTTCCCGTTAGAAAATCTTGACTGGAGGCACAAGTTGTTTAATTTCTTAAGAACAAGTGTTAGTCCCTACAAGATATCTATAAAACAAGGTCAGTTACCCAACAGTACGATAATAATATTTTGTCGCTTCTAAATGGTTTTGTTTTTTATTTATGAGAAGGGTGGTTTTGCAAAATTTTAGACCTTTTATATTTTTCTACATGTTCAAGTTATAATCTTGAAGTTGGGAGAAGCTAAGTCTTTGAAAATGAGTATGAGTCATTTAAGAAAACATTTATATGCAACTCTCTGTTTATTAGCTGTAAATGATCAAAACAAACATCTGTAATGTTAAATATTTGTCCAAGAAGTAATACACAAAATGTTAAAGCCCCCAATATGTTAACTTCTGTCAAGAGTTTTTTTTTTTTTTTTTAATTATAAAGGACATTCTTAAAATTGAGGAAATTGTTTCTTTTTTTTTAGAATTATTATATACATTTTTCTGCGTAAGAGAATGGGATTTTTGGTTGGTCTTATTTCTACATATATATATATATATAGAACACATATATATGTATCTGCAAGAAATCATTCAGTAAAATGATATTAGAGAAAAGTCACGGAAGTATTTGAAACCAATATATAATGCATTAGTATGAATATTTTATATGTACATATATAATATTCATATATAATATTAATAATATGTATATTATAATATATTAATATCTTCTTCTTCTTCTTCTTCTTCTATGACTCTGCAGCTCGGTGTGAGCTTTGGCCTTCATAACTATTTGCCTCCATATCTCCCGGTCTTTCGCCATTGTTTTCCAATTTCTTACTTGTAATTTTGAAGCATCGTTTGTCAATGTTGTCTTCCCATCTTGTTCTGGGTCTTCCTCTAGCTCGATTTAATATAGGTCTTAGATGTAATATCTTATAAATGGCATTCGATTTTCCTGCATTCTCACTGTTGTGTGCCCTGCCCACCTTAGGCGTTGTGGTTTACTGAAACGAATAATGTCTTAATTTTTTATAAGTTCATTTAGTTCAGCATTATTCCTTCTCCTGTAATCTCCAGTTTCTACCCATATAGGTCCATATGTCGATGTATATTATAATATATTAATATGCACATATGAACAGCTTTTAAAAAATTTTTATTTGTATGGTGTATGAAACATATTTACTTTATCTTTTAATAATTCGCGAAGATCTTTATTAACATACGTCCCATAATATTGACAGCAACTTCACGATGATGTATCAATATTTTGAATAATTGAAGGTGCCACCTTTTTGTTATTTATTATAAATGTATTTGAAAACAATATATCACGTGATATATTCAATATAAGATCTTGTAAAATTAAATGAAAATAGAGTAAAAATCTATAACTGTACAACACTAAAGTGTAAATATATACAATGTACGTTATTGACAGTTGAAAATTATTTGTAAGAAATATAATGTAAAATATAATATATTATGTAAATGAATTGTTATAAATAAAGTAAATTAATAAAATATAAAAAATAATTTTACATAAAAAAAAAAAAAATTCAGGAAGATTCTCTATTATTAATGTTTTAGTATAATATTTTTTATCTATAACTATATGTAAATATATAGTTATGTATTACATTATATGTGTATATATATATATCTTTATATATAAATTATTAAATCTATTTTAACAATGAACTGGCTGAGGTTGTTGAATATGTTGAAAGCTTGTTGTGTTCATCCTTCCGTTGGATTAACGTAAGTGTTCGCGCGAGCGTAATACTACGGAAGATCTACCATTAAATTATGCTTTTCATTTTTTTTTTTTCTATTTATTTATTATTTTTTATTTTTTTTTTTATTTCTATATGTGAATAATAATTATCTATATAAATACATAAAAATTTACTGAAAATGTTAAAAAAAAAAAAAAAAAATGTTTATATTTGTAACATGTAATGATTAAACGATATGTATGTTCCATAATTATAGCAATAAATGTACATATTACACAATATGAGGATTGAAAGATTGTGTATATCTGTGATCTCTTGAAATGGGCTGTTAAATTTATTGTGCAATAATTTTACTAATCCTAAGAGGCTAGGTATTTGCAACTGGAAGGTATCTATAACTGAGAAGTATTAAACTTCTCAGCCCATATACATTTCGCCAGTTAATAATCCCACCCCATATACTCCTATGATATCGACACCTGTCATGCGGTTTCGAGTCCAAACGCCTATCACATAATATAATATAGCTAACTAACTTTTGTGTAAGATTATTAGATGGCGCACAAAATTTAGCATTTCTGCATACTTAATGAAAACTGACGCTTATGAGTCTAGAATAATTTTGTGAATGTCCAATACTCCTTATCGTATAGCGAAAATTAATGTTGCCTTTTTATTACGTGTCAAAATTAGAGTTGAAATTAGTATATAAACTATTATGAAGACAACTATATTCGCATTACGTTAGTATATATGCCTCCATATTATATAAGAATGAATTGTATTCATTTAAATTTCTATGTAGCTTCTTATGTAGCTTGTAAAAACATGTTTATAACTTATAAGGCCTACATAGTATTTGGTATTCTCACTTTTTAATACAATATTATAAGTGAGATTAATATTAAGATATGTATTCTAATTAAATATAAAAATATTATATGTCCAGTAAATTATCATTCTGTTCCAACACATATATCTATATATACATAGAGAAAACATCGCGCAGCAGGTTGCGGCAACCGAATTTTGTGCCAATTGACTACGTTCGGATCTTATAAAAAAAATGGTTTAAGTTTGTGACGACAATCATATAATTAGTTGTGCAAACAGAATAAATTGGTATATGGCTACAATTATGTGCAGTTGTTGTTGTTGTTGTAACAGTTTTTCAGCTAAAGCAAACTAATCAATTTTTTTTGAGTCCTCCTTTTTACTGTTGTTGTTGTAGCCGTTTTTCAGCTGCAGCAACTGAGCTGATGTTCCGACAACTTCTTCTTTTATATTTAATATTCGATTGTATTAAAAGTGTTCAAATAGGTGGTGGTCACAAATTATAAAGCAATATGTTACACTAAAAAAAAACCAGTTCAATCGATGCAATTGAATATTTTATGGTTTAACTTATACTAAAATAATCGAACATATGTAATCGATTTTTGATTAATCGGTTGTTATTACCGAACACATTATTTTGATTTGGTTTGAGAGGAGCTACACCAAATATTTTAGCGATTGCAGAGATCGACTTGCTATATACAGTTGCTATACTAGGATAACAGTCAACAGTTATTAATCCAATATGTGTAATATTATTAAAGGCGGGTATTACAATCTAGCACAAATTACTAGCACCAGTATAATTTTTGTCATGAAATTCTTTAAACTCAATTTTAAGGAACTTAGAACCGTCTTAGAGCGATTCTAGCTTTAATTCGTGATCACTATTTAAATTTCCATGTAATCCAAATTTTTTCTTTTTAATTATGGTCTTGGTAAACTTTAAACTCAATTTTAAGGCACTTAGAAGCATTTTAGAGCGATTTTACATTTAATGTAACATTTATAATTTTTGTCATGGAATTCTTTAAACTCAATTTTAAGGCACTTAGAACCGTCTTAGAGCGATTCTAGCTTTAATTCGTGATCACTATTTAAATTTCCATGTAATCCAAATTTTTTCTTTTTAATTATGGTCTTGGGGCCTCGGTGGTGCAGTGGGTAAGCATTTGGCTTATTAACCGAGGGGGTCCGGGTTCGATTCCCGGTCAGGTCATACAATATTTAATTAAAAAAAAAAAATTATTGAAAAATAATTTTTCTTTACGAATCCCCATGGTGACCAAATATAATATAAATATACAAATATATAATATAAACAAAATAAATAATATAGTAGTTATAAATAAATAGAAAGTATTTAATGAGGGGTGCACAACGGGCCGCAAGGCCTAGGTGTAAGGGAGACTTGCTTTCCCCCCCGTCTAAACAACAACAACAACAACAAAGGAATATTTTAGAATCCGTTTAAGCTAGAAAATCTTATAAAAATATCTGTTTTTTTTTTTTTTGATCATTTACAGTAACATAGTTAACACTTTTTTTTTTACATACATACATACATATAGTTATACATGTTTTGATATAGAAAGAAAAAGAAAAAAAAAACATAACACAATAATGTGGAGTAACTATACCACCACGTCACGCAGGTAAAAACAAAAGAAAGAAAATTTTTTTATTTATTCGTCGTTTTTATTCGTTTGCCAATCAAAAAAAAAAAAAAAAAAAAAATTAAAAAAAAAAATTTAGGAAGGCACGCGCCATATATTTTTAGAAGTAAATATTATTTCAGACTTACCTACGTTTTATACTTACTATATTAGTGATAATGATGATGATCTCTATTTTGATTTAATGATTCTTTCAAATACATAAAAACTATGTTTTTTTTTTTGTTATTTTTTTTTTCATTATATACATTAATATATATATACAAATATATAATAAACTATGATATAAACTTTATGAATCTATATTGTATACATATATAATATGTTTATTTATGTGGGAATGTATGGTTAACAGATTTGGTTTGTTTTTTGGTTGTATTTGTTAAACCAATACCATAATATTTATAAACCAACCAGGTGAGACAAAATAAAAACACAAAAAAAAAAAAAAAAAAAAAAAACAAAATTATAATAGGTAATAATTTTCACCGTTTCTGGTTTAAGTTTAAGTATACGGTATATAAAAAAGTTGCTTTAAACTAAATAAAAATCAAAAAAAAAAAAGTTTGTTTTAAAAATTTAATTTAAAAATAAAAATATATTTATAGATAATACTAATATCATCATATACATTAATTGTTTACATAAAATGAGAATAAAATATATATGAAGAGTGCAGGCAAATAACAATCAACGTCACTTTTTTTAGAAATTGAGAAAATTCAATTAATATTTTCAAAGACTTCTTGCGTATAAAAATGTTCTGAAAGTGTCTGTAAACAAGCTTCATAATTAATGTTTATCCTATTCTTAAAGAAATACACTACAAAAAAATTAAAATAATTTAATATTTTCTTATTTTATTTACAAAAAAAAAACTTAGTTTCAAAAAAATTCAGTTTTTTACGAAAAAACAATCAAATATTAAAAATTTAGGAAAAAATAATCAAACAAAAAATAATTTAATAAAAAATAAAAACATAAATAGTTCAAATTAAGTAATTCATTAAGTTTAAATTTTTATAACGTTAAAACGTATGGATTTGCTTAATTATTATCGTCTGTGTCCGAAACTTGATTCGAATGCGGCAGTGCTTCAAAAAACCGCTGCGTTTCGTCTCTGCAAAATTCTTTAAGTACCATTAAATCATTATATTTTCCAGATGAAAGTGGAATTAGGCTAGTGTAAGAAGGCTTTAAATTTTGTGAACTGTTACCAGTATTTTTATATCTGATTATGTACGAATTCCATGGGCCGTTATATGTGTTTCTTAATTGGAGTGTCCGACTGTGTTCCTTTGTTATGTAGATTTCAGAAATTGGCCTCGTTGCAAATGGAGATTTTTTTTATAATGATTATTTTCCAAATAACTGCCCCAGTTTTTGAAAATATCTTGTTTACTTTTAATAATGACAAAGGGCGAGGGTTTGACCCGTTAAGATTTAACATGATCGTTCCATTCATCAGGCAATTCTATTTTAAGATTTTGTTTTATTAATCCCATATTTTTGTCACATTCCATGTAACTATGGCCTCGAACGGGAAATGTTATTTTAAATTCCCGTTAGAACATTTTTATTTGTAATAGTCAAGTCAAGTCAATAAAAACAATTCAAAATTTGCCATATTAAAAAAAACTGACATTGATTGTTCTTTCCCTGTACAGGAAATTTTGAACAGGCTAAAACTTTAATCTCGTTTGGTTTTACATTATTTATTGTTGATAGAACGAAAGATCTCATTTTTGCCTTTCCAATGATACCCATATTGCATTTTCGAAAAAAATTGGCTTTGATTGTTATTTGCCTGCACTCTTCATATATATATATTCCTATAGGGAATTAAAACTTGAACGTACTTCCGATAGGTATATATATATATTTAATATAAAACTGATACAATATTTTGGATAATTGGAATTATTCTTCAAAACTTATTTTAAGTTTTATACAAACATTTTCAGAACTACCATATATATATTGTATTCCAACCACTTCATTCTTTCCCCCGATCCTATTTTCTATAAAACTTACAAGGACAAGATTAAAATATTAGCGCGCAAGCATTTTGTTAAAAAATCTCTATCTTATATTTTTTTTTTTTTGGTTTTTTTTAAGCGCTAACTGTTCAACTGTTAGGCTAATAAGCCTGTCTATACCATATTATAGGTACATGTTGGAACAAGGGGGGTCATATTATATTTGTGTTATTAGAATTGATCTTAATGAATTCAAACATACAATTTAAACATGAGATATAGTACTAGGCCTTATAATATGTAAAAACGTCTTAGATTTTCAATAGATACAATTCTATTTTTTGTTCATATTGTAATATTTTATATTAGAGTTATATCGGTATTCTATATCTGTGAGTTATATTATTCAATTAAATTATTTGTTTATATTTTGCATTTGTTTATATTGTTATATTAATGCATTTTTTTTGTTAAAGAAGTTAAGTTAATTAAGTCAATAATTTGAACCTAATGGCGAATGGTAGCTGAGTCGACGAGTCGAAAACCAGAAAAATTTTTTTCACTTTCACTGGGAGGATTCGAACTCGGGGCCAATAGTCACCATTTAACTATTGTGCCATCCAGCCGTCTGGATGTATTTTCAGAATGAGTATATAGGAACTCCATATCGCAGGGGAGTTTATTATTTTATTTGTCTCTTCAAGGTTTTTCTCCTTCTATATTGAACAAAAAACCAAACAACAACATGAGAAGTGATGCTATATGTTTAGTCCATATACAGTTAATCAACATATAGCAGGAAAATATTATAAAAACTATGACCAAATTAAAAATGAATGAAATCATCAAACTTATCATCAGTTTTCCATTTATAAAGGAAATTCTGAAGTTTGAGAAATATATAAAAATATAGTTATTGAAAACTTGTTATAGCTATTGGCAATTTAAATTAATCACTTGTATACCCAATTAATAGATCAATTATTAAAGTTAGTTAAATTATTTAAAAAAAAAAGTTTTTGAAAAATATTTTTGAAAATCTGCTCCCTCAAATCTCCTTCTATAAGTTTTTGTTTGTTTTCCAAATGAAAATCAATCCTTCCTGATAAAACCTTTGGAAAGGCATACTAAATATATTTTAAATATACTGGCAATTTATTCAAGAAAATTTTATAATAACAATTGATTTGTCTATCACCGCATATCAATAAGAGGAATATATTAAAATTCGTAATGAAAAGTTCATTAGCTCATACGTGTACGACTTAGAAAAGTTTAAGAAGAACACAAAAATCTTTCTTCTAAATCTTTCAATGTCCAATTTTCCTCAATTTCGCATCTAATGTTTCCCAAATCTGATTCCCCAAAAAATCTTCCACATATTCCTCGAATCCAAGCTGTACATTTGTATTTAAGCCAAAAAAAAAGGATAATGATTTTGGTTTGTTAAGGTCGCACGCTATATACCTAGGATCATGTCCGTTTGTAAAAAACCCAAGTGATGAAAAAAATCATGGGTTTTTACAAAAGCATATTTTCAAAATTATGTAGTGATTCATTCTTCATTCATTATTATAATAAATATTTTTAATAAATAACTTTGTTATGAAAATATTATAATTTAGTCATTTCATCCGGTGCATTATTAATTATTATGAAATAATAGTGAAATCAATATTTAGAATATAATCCCAATGCACTAAAGAAAACCCTGTTAACAAGAGCTTCAATGTTAACGTTTTATTTTGGAAATATATAGGCTGGCAAATAAGTTACTAATTTATAAAAAAAAGGAAAGTTTTAATTTTTAAGTCCAAAAGTAAAATTTTAGCAAAGCAAACTTATGATGATTTTCAAGAATCTGTCAACCCTAAAATTTATTCTAAAATAATATATTTATCAAATGCTTCGTTGTCTACTGCAGAATGAACTGTGATACATGTGCCACCAGAAAAACAAAGCTAATACAATTTTCATGTATGGGATGGAAGTTTCTATCTAACACAATTTACTCACAAACTATAAAATTAACACACTTTAACGCATTTAGCATATACTCTGGACCACAAACACCAGCAAACAGAGATTTGCTGAAATTATACTGAAAATTCATACCGAGACATCTAAAAAATTATTTAATCGAGTCTAACTAATTAATATATAATTAGTTGGACTATAGATTAGGGAATAATATTATGGGAATATAAAACGAGCGATCCCGGAATGGATTCTCCAAGGCAGTAGAAGACACGGGGATTCACAATAATAAATGAAACTTGGCAGATTGGAGAAAATGAGAATAACATTGACATATAAATAATAATCCGTCACATGGAAGAAGTATATTATACATAGAATTTTTTGATTTATAATATTTAATGGTAATCATTAGAGTTTGGTTTT
>OY720446.1:2827543-2933726 GCA_963082915.1 Dolichopus griseipennis | reverse complement strand
CTCCTTCTTTTATTTGAGCATTATACACTTGTATGTTTGAAATTTTTCTAAAAGTAACTAACCGAATGATATAATATAAATGTTACGGTCATACGAGTATCCAAGAGTTGACACAGTCTACTATACTACACTCTTCTTTGTTTTTTATTAGATATGATCCGACCAGGGTTTGAACCTGAGACTTTTTGATTAACACACACTTAACACTATTCAAAAGGTTTTTTTTTTTATTAAGGATTAGTCGTTGGTCTAATAGGGCTATGATGCTCTTATTAAATCAATTAAAACTGGAATTTCATAAGTTGACTAAGAATTTCTTTAAAATATTAATAGAATGATGTAGGATTTTGAAATTTAAAACACCTGTGATAAGGTTATTATAAATAGGCATATAGGATGATGTCCTATAATATAATTCTATAGTATAAAATAAAAACTTATTGTATAAATCTTTGGAGGAATAATTATACTATTTATGATTTATTTTTAGAATGTATTTATACTATAAAAATCTGGGTAACTAATAGGTTATAGTGAAGTTTAAAATTAATCGCACTTAAAGGTTACCACCTAATATGGTTCTTTCCCTAAAAGAATCACCCGGCCGTTTTCTGCCTGACTATATAGCCCTTATACTATCACAAGTTAAAATTTATTTCTCTATATAAAGATCATTCAAATACCAATATCTTTAATCTTTCACTTAGAGAATAATTTGGAACAACGAAAAGTAAATGTATAGGTTTTATTTACCAGTTAATTAAATTAGAAATATAATTTTAATAATTTTAACATAGGTAATATACTAAAAGTTGATAAACATTATATTCAACATTTTTTTAGATTTATATGCGTCAATAGATTTGCCTTGAGAAATATAATTATTGAATTAGAATATTAAACTCTGAAATTTGTGAACTACTATTAATCTAATAAAAATTCTATAGAGGAATATGATCCTTTACTTGAAATAGTTTGAATAACGACACATTCTATAGTGGTATGTTCGAATTGATTTGTCGCTGATTTCAGATTTCAGATTTAATTTCAGCTGGTAACTGCCATTATATGTAAATATGAGATATGTATATATTATATATAGTTTCAATATTTTGACGTATGCATATAGAAAAGTGATATAGTATTACACAAGGTAAATATGACTATTATAGACGCATTCTTTAATTCGATCGAGGGTAATGGGTTGCAAGCAGACATAGGTCTTAACCATTATTTATTACTATACAGATATATATTTTAACTAAAAAATTTTTTAGTCAAGTAATAAAGGCACTTATATATGATGAGTCTTTGTTAAGGATCACCGATAGAAAATGACCCATAGTTCTCACAATAGTGTATAGGTTTAAAATATTTTATTGAGTTACTTTAAACCATTGCGGCATGTGAGTGTTTTGCCGAAATACCCTTACTCTTCAGTAATATAGATTTTAAAGAAAAATTGTATAGATTTCTGAAAAAGATTAATAGTTCTAATTATGGCAATTAGAAAGGAAACTGTTAAAAAGATCATGAGTGATGTAACATAATTCTAATTAAATATTATATACTTGCACCAATTAATAACATTTAAGTACTTTGTTCCACACTGGACCAACAGAGATATGGGAATAATTCCACTACTGGAACACCTAAACAAGAAAAATATCTCACCCCAGACCTACAAAGAAAAATTTAGAGAACACAGAGAAGAATATACCAAAGCCCTATATACTGATGCATCCAAAACAGCAAATGGTATAGATTATGCAGTATAAGAAAAACAAAAAGATATAGTTTAAAATGTACTACTCTTCAGCAATTTCTCAATTTTTGTGGCAGAATTGAAAACAGTGCTAGAGGTTACTAAATACATCCAAGATCAAAGAAAGATAAACCCTGCCAAAAATAGTATTATACACAGACAGCTTAAGCACAATAAAAGCAGTGTAAAACTCAGAGAATCAAAAAATTATGGCCAGAAATATCCGGAACAATGTAAACAAGAACCAAGGCCACATTTAATTAATGTGGATCCCAGAAAACATAGGTAGTCAAGACAACGAAAGGGTTGATGAAGAGGTTCTTTCAACGCTGGCGTTAAATAACATCAATAAAAGAGCTACTCATGTTCCATGGTATATGGGGGGGATTTATAACGACAATAAAGAAAACTATAAATAATTTAGTACATAAGAATAAAAGTTTTTTTTTTGTTTGACTAATTGTATCAACTTTAAAATGTAAACTCTAAAATGTGAATTAATTTAATTTTGAAACACTCCATATTCCACTTAGGAAGCAGATGTAGAAGCTATCTGAAACATTTATATTTCATATATCTCTTAATAAGTAAGTAAATGTATTTTGTATTTTGAAGTGAATGTGAGGTTAGATCCTTGAGAAACTTAGCAAATTGAGGGGCTATTAAGTCTCAAAAATTAAAATTTTACTGTTTTTATAAGTAAGCAGTAACTTAGTCACCAAAGTATTTATATTTTCTAAAGTTAAACGTTAACATTGAAGCTCCATTATTATAATTCGATAAAATATTCAGTATGAAACACTATATAATTTTGAAAATGTGCTTTTTTAAACAATTTTGGTTTTTTTCATCACTAGTTTATACTAGCAATTACACTTTGAAGATGTATCAAATTGGGAAGAGTTGGATACTGCTTGGTTTTCTATCACATATATAAATATATAAAAGTTTTGTTTCATATTTTGCAGGCCACTTCTTTTATCCATTTTTTACAGCGTTACGTTAAACCTATGCATCGCAAGAGTGTTAAAAAAATTTAATAAAAATTTGCTTTTAAAATTTTTATCATGCTGATCTTCAAAACAAAATTAACGCGTTTCTCATTTGAATAAACGAATCCATATTTTCAATTTTTCAGATGACTACACCGATCCAACAGAAGGGGGGTTCAATAAAACTTGAGTTCTATATTCTTCTTCTTCTGCTATGGCGCTACAGTTCGTTGTCGAACCTTAGCCTCCTGACCGAGGCTTTGATTTAGGTTTCGTAACAATGTTTTTTACTGGATAGTGACGTTAACCGTATGCCAAATCCCCATCTTTGGAGGGCCGTTGGGTTTGAAGAGTTGCTTCAGAATTTGCCATATAATGCGTTGAAGTTCTCATAACTATGTTAAGAATTCAACTGCATTATAGCGTTTTCCTACTTCCTGAGACACCAATGTATGTGGCCATTCAGGTTGTAACTATTCTTCCCTCCTCCTTTCTCAACCGGCCTTGGGACCGGCTACGGCGGAGTTCTTTAGTATTATGGAGTTCTATATATATATTATTTAATATATCTTTAGTTCTATATATATTATTTAATTATTAATAAATGATTACAGGTTTGATCGAATGTTTTCCGAACTCTGATGTTATGAATCAAAAAAAAAAAAAAAAAACGACATAGAGTTCAAATTGTATTTATATAGTATCGACATTTCATTTCTAGAGGCTGGGGTTCTACTGTGGAGCTATAAACCATTAATATTTTTTGATGATTACTATGCTATTTTTAGTTTTTACTTATATTCAGTATACTTATACTATTTAAAATTTTAAAACTCTCAACTTATAATTTATCTCTTGTTTTCACAAATAGAAAATTAATACAAATCATTTATACAATAATTCAATATCCGATCGGTGGCATAGTGGTAAGGACGTTGACCTTTTAATCGAAGGGTATCGGGTTTCAAATCCTGGTCTGATCATATCTAATAAAAAAATATAATTTATATCATTAATAGTTTATACCATAATATAAAAAATTTACCTGTCACACCTGAAAAGGAAAGACTGAATCTCTAACTTATAATATATTACAAAAACTGTTAATAAGCGCCACAAACTAATGTTAAAATTGAAAATATTGAAATCATTTGGTCGGATTATATAAAATATGCTTTGGCATAGTAATCGATAAAAGATTCACTTTTAGTCAAGACGGTAGATACTATTATAAACGGTCTTGTGTACCCATTCATCATCAAAAAAACCCATTCATCATCAAAAACAATTATTTTGCAAGCTATTTTTTTATTATGATGCACCTGTATGATGGGGTAACTGTGCCAAACCCCCAATTAAAAAACTATGCAAGTGATGAGGTTGGTACAATAATCAAATAATAGTGTTTTTGTTATTTGATTAGTGATATGTGTGTGGCCTAGGTGGACCCTAGGATAAACAAATGCACTGAACACAAGTATCAAGTATAAAGTGTTTTCGCAAAATATAAGAGCGTATATAAAGTGAGGGCCAGATATTAAATTTTTGATATAAATGTTAAATCAAAAGGGATTAAAAAATACATTAAGTATTTTACAATTAAAAAGTCTTTGTTTAATTAATTTTGCTCTTGTGTGAGTAGATTTTTGTTTTAATAACTTTTAATAAACATAACATGACACACAAACTTATTATTTACATATACTTATACTGTTTGTTGATATATACACACATATATTTTTTGTTTTTGACCAGTAAGAATAACTTTACATAATTTCGTTAATTTTTTTTAAATTGTATTTGTATTTTTTATTATCCAAAATACCAAAATACACTTACATATTATATTTTATGTTATATACATTTAAGTATTTTAGTAGTTCTCAATATTATTAAAAGGAAAAGAAATAATACTTTGAGTGTAAGAGAAAACGTTGAGTGTAAAAAAGTTTCACTCAATTATTTAGCAATAAATATTATATCTTTTACAATTTCTCTTTTAGAGAATGAGTAAAATTTTCCAAAGAAAAATTAAAGAGAATGAGTGTAATGATCGTAGTTATTTTCATAAAAGTATATAATATTGAGTTAAAGGAAAATTGAGTGATAAATAAAAAAAAAAAATTAACATTGTTTTGATATTTAAAAAAAAAAAAAAAAAAAAAAAAAAAAAAAAAAAAAAATAAAGGTAAAATGAGGAAACCTGTGTATATAGTGTTGGATCGAACGACCAATGCTGATATCACTATTAAACTATATAAAAAAAACTAAAAAACAAAACAATATATATTTTGATCGTGTATTCGCTGTGTACTTATTTGTAGGTAAGGTTTATATTTATATATATATAAATATATTTGTATATATGTAAAAAGTAAATTACCTATAACGATTCCTTGTTTACGTCAGTTATATTCGAGATCTCACCGTCTCTAGACCAGAAAATACGGTCGGTGATTAAATTCTTTATTCTATTTTTTTTTTTTTTTGTATTTTTTTTTAAATTGTCTAATTTTGAGTATATATATATATATATATATATATATATATATATATAATTTTTGGTGGATATTAAACTATATTAAATTATTTATTATATATACGGATATATTAATGTGTATATAATGTGTAAACATGCATATATATATATATATAAATATATATTTTATTTAAATTTTAAAAAATAATATTATATTTTTTTTTTTTTGAAAATTTATATATATATATAGAGATAAATCTATATATAATAGTATAATAACGTTATAAAAATTAATTATGTAAAATTATTTAATATATAAAGTATATAAATTGATATTGATGTTATATTAATGGTGTGTTATATAGTGTTTATATCTAAAATACCTATATAAAAAAAAAAATAAATAGTTGAATATTATAAAAAAAAAAAAAAAAAAAAAAAAAAAAAATAATTAATTATTCGATTAAAAATTAATATTTATGACAAAGTTATACACTGCATAATTTTTTTTTTTGATATTAATTTAATATTTAAATTGTTGTTAATGTTTTTTTAAATAAAATATAAAAAAAATATATAATGATTTTATATTTAATTAATTTTTATATTTTTTTTAAATTACAAACCATACCAGTTATAGAATAAGTATATTATGTATATTAATTAATATTATTAATCTATAAAGATTTAATAAAGAAATATGACAGTTAAATAATAACAATCATATATTTTATACATATATATATATACGTATATAAATGTATATGTATATATTTATATTATACATAATATATAAAATATATAAAAATTAAAAAAAAAAAAAAAAAATGGATCAAACCAAATAAATTAATTATATAAAAAAAATTATTAATCCAAAAATTAAATATTTACATAAATATACATAATATAATTTTAATATATAAATATAATTAAATAAATAAAAAAATATATATATGGATATAATTAAATAAAAGCAAAAGATACACAAAAAAAATAAATTAAATAAAATAATTTAATTTAATTATATTTTAATTAAAAAAAAAAAAAAAAAAAATTTATTTAAATAAAAATTAATTTTAATAAAAAAAAAAAAAGAAACCGTTATATGCGAAGAGGTTAAAAAAATAAATTAGATCTAATTTCAAATCCAATTCAAAATTAGATTAAATTAAATAAAAAGTGAATAAGTGCTTAAAAAAAAAATTATTGTGAAAAATATTATTTTGTATAACAGTTTTTTGTAAAAATCGTTTTTCAAAACCAAATATAAGTATTATAATTATATATGAATACTTTTATAAATGTTAATTTATATTAAAATATTGTTGTAAAACTTAAACCAAAAAAAAAAAAAAAAAATCAAAACAAAAGGTTAACAATTAAAATTTAAATATAAATTGGTGAGTCAATTTTATTATCCCTATTTAATATAGAAAAACAGGGTTGCCAACTTTAGTTATTTTGGTAATTTTCTTTTGATAATTTGTTTAGTTGGAATAATTTTTTTTTTTTTATATTTGAAATTAAAAAAATTATTATATATATATATATATATATATGTATATACATATATATTCTATACTAATATAATATTGAATTATACTCGCTTCTAAATGGAGGTAACTTCAACTTTCTAAATCTGAAATTGAATTTTAATATGAGCAATTTGAAGACTTTTGAGAAAAAAAATCAATTTAATTAAAGTTGCAAACACATAAGCTCGACTCAAAAAAATAAATTTTTTTTTCCAAATATGGTCTTGTTAAAAAATAAGTTGATAAAACAAAATGGATTTAGCTCCGTAAGCGGCAATGTTGGTTAAGGAATTGAATAAAGGAAATAAAGCTGGTTATAGCGTCTTTTTTTTACCAAAAATAAGTTTATTTTTTAGGGTTATGGGGTATTTTATATCAAAAATAAATTTTATTTTGTGTTATATACAGGGTGTTTCCTAATTAAGTGCACTGCTATATACCACTGCATTAGATACTTATGAGTAGATAAATTTTGTGTATGGGAGCTAAGCTAGGTCTCTTCTAGTTTCCAAAATATGGGGGGTTTAAATGAAATTTTAATATTTTTTTTTTTAGTTTTAATAATTTTACTTTTAACTCTGTTTCTAGACTACTTATGAAAATTTATGGTAAGGTGCATTTGAAATTCTCTTTTAAACAAGTACCTATATTCAATTTTCTATCTTTTACACTTTCAAAACTGTAGGCTTTTAAATTTAAAAAATATTGAAATTTTAACAATTTTTTTTTTTTTTGAAAAAACCACATTTACCCTATGATCTTATGATCATCATGAAAAAGTTCCAAAAATTTTATAATATTTCTAATCTCTGAATCAGAAAAAAAAATACAAAATTTTATTTTGGTAACATACTTATTTTGCTAATATTGGGTAATTTTGGTAATATTTTGCATTCTTTTCAAATGACAACCCTGGATATAATACATATATTTTAAATTATGGCCTGGTTTCTATAAAGTTTTTTATTTTTTTTTTTTTTTTGATATGTAAACGAACGTCCGTTTTCAAGGATTACAAAGATTATGGGTCTTTGAATTTAATGTTATATATATAGGGTAACATTATCGGTGATGGTGAACATTAAAGGGTTCAATGCTTTCAAATAAGTTTTTTTGTGGTATATTAAAAATCAATAAAAGTTTTGAGTAATATATGATCAAAATATCGTATAACTTTAAAAATTCTTCTAAAATGATATCGTGCTCGATATATACTGGTCTCGTATAAAGCTGTATTTCAAATGATTGGAAAATCTAACTACAGGAAAGTGCACGTTTATTTTGAGAAGGAAACATTGAGTTATTTATTAGTTAAAAAAAAAAATTATATATATAAGTTGTATATGTAAATACATGAAGAAAATTGAAGTCTTTAAGTAATTTAAATATAAATAAAGGGCAGAATTAGATCATTTGGATGGACTCTTCTCTTGATTGTAAATTCATATTAATGTATATAGTTGAAAATATGGATTTTAAAAAATTCTAATTTTATAATTAAGCAGTTTGAAATTCCCTCGTTCTATTATTTTTTTTTTTTTTGAGAATTAATTGATTTGTTTTTTTTTTTTATAACGCAGTTCATTGCAAGTTATTACGGGGGGAGTTTGAATGAAATTTTATAATTTATTAATAATTTTCATATATATATATATATATTTTTTTTTTCACAATTTCAATAGAAGAGATATTAATTATTATTTACTTGGACTCTCTATTGTTTGTTTCATTGAAAATTTATTATATTTTGTATAATTGTTTTATTGGTTGTGTTTTTCTGAATGTTAATATTAAAAAAAAAAAAAAAAAAAAAAAAAAAGAAAACTAGAAAGAGTGTAGAATAGAACTGTGTCAATCCGCTAGAATAAAAATTCAAATATGTACATTTAACTTATTAGACTCTGAGTTATATATAAAAGAATATATAAGTTGGCTTCTATCCGAAACTATATTGCATTAGATCAACTTAATTTAATATTTATTTAGCTTTATTACACATTATGCATAACTTATATTTGAAAAGAAGTTATGTCGGTTACTCAAAAACGCACTAACTAGATTAGAGTAATCAATTTTTGGTCATAAAATTTAACTACCTATATACTTTTAGCAAAATTTCAGACACATCTAGTTTTACGAAATATATATATAGAGTAATGCTTTAAAAAAAAATGAAATTATATAAAGAAATACTAGAAGAACCAATTTAAGTAACATAAGGCTGGATTTATACGGCGCTTGTATAAAAAAAAAAGATTTGTCAAAAGTTTAACATCCTATAGCCCCCTTTTTGTATTTTTGATTTATCGTGCAGACGGACAGACACATATAGCTAAATTCACTCACTTTCAATTCTGATCCGAATAAAAAAAACTTCAGTCTACTCGAACTAACTTTTTTGAATGTGTACTGAAGAATATTAAACTCCTTACTATATATATTATATTTAAAGTGTTAACTTGTATTAAAGTATTTCAACTGTTTTGGGTCAATAATCCCTCTCTATATACCTTATATCTTGATGTTGGGGGTAGTAGGGAAGCTCCTTGACATATTATTATATTTTTTTTTATTATTGTTAGAATTGATTTTAATTCCTAATATATATATACATTTAATAAAATAGTATACGGTATCGGAACTATACGTACATATTATAATAATACTTAATTAAATTTAACTATGAATAATATGAATAAACGCGTTATAAATATATATTCAAAATTTTTGCTCAAGAAATTAAGAATTCCAAAGAATTATATTGCCAAAATTAAATTTTATTAAAATATTTCCAACGAATTATATATAATACATATATATATATATATATATATATTAATAATATGTATAAGTAGAATCATAAAATGCAATTTTTTTTTTTGAAAATTCTCACAGTTAAAATGAAATTATACACATATAATTTATTTGAATAAAATTGCAGAGTGTCCATCGAAAAACTAACTTAAAACTTGCATTTTCATTTAAAATATCTTTCAATAATTTTTTTTTTTTTTTTTTTTTTTTTTTTTTTTTGAAAGATAAATTAAATTAAAAAGGAAATTAAAAGAATAAAACAACAGACTGAACAACCCCTTTTATATATATTTTATATATATATGTATGTACATGTATAACGCTATACATAAATATTTAAATTATAAGAATGGTGGGAAAAACGTCTGGTCTCATCAAAAAAAAAAAAAATTATCGCATCTTAACTGCCATAAAAAAAAAAAACTAACAAAATAAAAGTACAAGGTAAAACTGTTACACACGTCCACACCACTATATAGATGTATTAAATAATATTAAATAACTATAAGATAATTTTTTTTTTTTTTAAATTTAAACTATCTACATTGCGTTACTTTTGTTTCTGTTTTTTTTTTTCTACTACTAACTTTTAACTTTTACTCTTTAAGAATGTAAAATTTAAGCACTAAGATAACAATATGATGGACATTCTAAAAAAAAAAAACAAAAACAAAAAAAAAAAACACGAACAAATAGAATTCATGAAAAAAAACAACTATTAAAATATTCACCGCCAAAAATTCATTAAATATACATACTTACATATATAAACAAACACTCATTATTTTAAATACAAAATATTATTTTCGAGGTACAACAGGTATAACCGTCATTCTATTAATATGTACCTACATTATATTTATAGTGCATTTCCTATTCTATTTTTTTTTTTTTTTTTTTTTATTTTATTTTACGTTTTATTTTGTTTTTTTGTTTTAATCCCCCTTGTTGTACAATACATATACACACAGTGTCTATCAAAAATATTAGGATGTGCATTGTAATTGATTTTTTCACACAAAAGTACAGTATATTTAAATTAGTCATATGGTCATGTTAATCGAAATACCCTAGGTATTCCATCCGATTTTCTCCATTCCTGTAATCAAACTGTACATTTATATTAAAGGTTCCTTCCTGATGTTTGGGTTCAAAAAGGGTGTGGGGTTTTAATGCGTTAAAGTCGCACACTACCCAAAAGAAAAAGTGGCTCAGTTTGAATAGGTGGCTTTCGAGTTTTCCAATCCCTCGTAAAAAAAAAAAAACAAAATTACATAAGGCTTGCGCACAAAATTTTTCTTCAATTATTTCTATTTTTCTAGGTTGGTCAAGTGGTTTTTTTTTTTTGCCTCACCGCATTTCTTCTGTCTTAAAGAGGAGTTCTGTTCTAGTGTTTGGCGTGGTGCGACTGATGTTATTGGGCACCTGAGAATGTAGTCAATCTTCTACAGTCTTCTTCCGTCTTTTGTTTTATTTTGTTGTTTTTTTTTTTTATCTCTATTCGTACTACCATCTGGTGTTAATATCAAACCAGTATATAAATTATGTAATGAATCATTATAGCTGGCTCGGCGATCCAAAATGAATCTTGGCCTCCCCGGGGTCCCGATACAACTCTGTTTTCCGAGGTAAGATTGTAAGCCTTACGCTCAATCCCCTACCAGGAGGACCAGCTCTAAGTATTATACCCCTATAGAGAGGGTGGCCCAGTTATACCCCCAGGCACTGGGTTTATCTTTTACTGAGGATCGGTCTAGGTCTAGAACCTTTACCTCAAACCCTCCTCCTTTACCCGGGCTTGGGACCGGCAGGTTGTAATGCAACCAGACGGAGTTAAATTCTAAAGATAATTCTTAATTTATAAATGGACATTTTTGACTCCCATATTATAATATTTAATGTTAGTATACAATTCAAAATTGAAAATAAGGTTATTTAAAAGGGAAAAGTAATTATAGTTTCCGGAAAAAAGATGAAAAATTATAGTTTTGTAATACCCACATATTTATGATGTACAGTGTAGATTTGTGTATTAATTTAATATAATATATATATATAGTATTAGTAGTACATGGTATTAATTTACATTTTATATATATATATAATTTGAAAGAAAAATATTTTGTGTTGTTTTTTATTTTTCAAAAATATATATATATATATATATATTTTTCTATAAAAGTGTTACAAATAAAAGTGTTTTTGGTTAGTGTGTCAGTTGTTTTGCTCTTATATTTCATGTTTTTTTAATACTTTTACAAATGCATATATTATTTAATACATACATATTAAAAAAAAAAAGTACAATTAATAATATATATACAATTTTTAGTTTGAAATTAAAAAATTGTAATTTCTTAAATGGTCAAAGTCTTTAAGTTTAATCTATATATATATATATATATACTCTATATAAAATATAGAGTTCTTAAATACATGCTCATTACTTAATTAAACGATTAAAATTGATAAATAAAATAAATTAAAATTAAAAAAATTTCTAAATCTAAATTTCTAACTTGCTTTTATAGCGCTATATGCTATCAATTATAACTGTATCTAAATGAACAAAACAGAATCAGCTGTGGTTTGTATGTTCGTATTTCCATAGTATCAAATTTATTTCAAAAGTAGATGAAACCTAAATATAAACTTCGACTCGTTGACTTTTTTTGCCTCATAAAAGTATTTAATTGAATGCTGCCCAAAGTAAACCATGAATATATATATATATATAAATTAAAAATAATTACTTCTTGCATAAAAATGATTTGACAAAAGACTGTCACAAAGTCAACCAGGCGGCGAAGTACTAAAATTGACAATTCGTCAAATCGTTTCTTAATTTGATTACTTTTAAATACTTTGTGCGCTTTTAGTCAAGTGCGCGTCATAAGAAATTTAAAGTACATATTTCATTTCAAGTGTCAAATAATTGCGCCTTATTTGATCCTGTCCAAATAAACCGTAGCTTTAATACTGTGATATAGAATAGATATACATATAATTCTTAAATATATATATATATATATATATATATATATATATATATATATATATATATATATGGTAAAAATTATTTTTAAAAAATTTAATTGTAATTAAATGAACAAAATTAATCAGCGAAGTTTAAATAAAAAAAATAATTTGGATTCCCGCGTTAAATGAAAATGTTTTGTTTATAATATATTTATATATATATATATATATATGTACATTTGTTATTTTGTCATTAAAGAGAATGCATAGAACATTGTCTAATAATAAGAATATAATAAAATGTACATATGAATTTACATACTTATTTATTTTTTTCACTTTTATTTGAAGAAATTTTTATTATAAAATTTAAAATGCATATATGTATATATATATATAATATATATACATAAAAAAAAGGTAAGAAAATTGGAACGATAAATTGGGGTTATAGAAAATAATAAAAAAAGTTGTAGCAGGTGAGAGTTTTGGTTCTTTAATAAAAAAAAAAAATGCATAAACATTACTTTTAAGGAAAATTCCTTCTGTGAATACAAGTGCACATATACATACATATGTCTGGTTTGTGTGTGTATGAGGTAAAATGAAACTAGAGAATAGTTGTAATATGTGCAGTATTGCCATTTTGACAGTATTCCGGTCAAATTTGACTGGAAAAAATATTTTTTGACAGTAAAAAAACTCGAAATATTTTGACTGGATTTTTGACTGATTTATTTTTTTATTTGACCGCTTTTGACATAATTTCGTTTCGGAAGAATTCAAAATATTCGTTGACCCTGAACGAATTTTTTCGCACCACTACAAATTGTAGTTCACGAACAACAATTGAGAAATACTGGAATGACAAATCATTTAATATATGTACATACATGTACATATAAGATTATCACAGAAATCGAATGCAGCTTAAACTCACTAATGCTGTTTTGATTATAGGAAATCATTTGCATTTAATTTTAAGTCTTTCTTAATTAAATTTTTAATTTGACCGATTTTTTGACAGTATTTTACTCTAAAAACTTTTGACTGGATTTTTTGACTGAATTTTTTAAAAAGTTTTCCAGTCAAACTGTCAAATTTGACCGGATTGAAAATTTTGAAGTGGCAACACTGAATATGTGTGCAATGTCAAATGAAATAAAATGAGCATATTTCAAAATTATATAAATTTGAATAAAAAAAAAAAAAAACAAATTAACAAGTGAGAGTGTTACCAAACTTACAAAAGAAAATATTATATTTAAGATTCAAGATTTTTTTTTGAATTTGCATGTTTGAATTTTGTCAAAACTATGTCATCGATCATTCCTTATTTGTTGATTAGAACTACGTATTTTTTTCCAAAATATATGTATAGTATACAGAGTGTTTCTAACTCAAATACTCACTGATTTCCTTTATCAACAAATATATATATATATATATATATATATATATAGGAAAGTTCCTAATGAAAATCGTTGTTTTTGTAAAATGGCATTTAAAATTTTTTTATAAAATTCATTATATATGAATTATTATTATATATATATATATATATGTATATATATAAATTGACATTTTAATATTCGAACAGTTTGGGACGAAATGATAAAATTGAATTTTGTATATGTAAATTATAATTTATACCTATACGATATTTGGCAACTCCATTTATATTCTAGATATATTTATAAAGTATTTAAATGTACATATCTATTATTTTTCTTACTTAAAATAAAAAAAAAACAAAACAAAGAATAAACACCTGTCGAACAAAACTGTAAGAGAGGAAACAAAAAACTAAAACTTTTAATAAAATTTTAATAAGGGTTTGAATTATGTTTAAATTTATTTTAGTTTTTTTTTTTCAATAGGGTTAAATTCTTTAATTCCTTGTTTAGGAAAATAAGTTTTTTTCAGAATTAATTGAGAATAAAAAAAAATTAAATTAATTAACTTTTCAATTCATAACTTTTGATACAAAATGTCTTTTAACGCGTACTTCACTTCATAACGCGATTTTCAATAACTCCATACATCATTATACTCGCATGATTTAAAATCAAAAGGGTATACTAAATTACTATAAAATTATATTAAACGAAGAAGAGTGTAGTAAAGTAGACTGTGTCAACTCTGGGATACCCGTATGACCGTAACATATACATTATATCATCCGGTTAATTACTTTTGGCAAAATTTCAAACATTCAGCTTTATTAGGTGTAGAGTAATGCTCATATAAAAGAAGGAGTTGTATGGCAGCTACTCGAACCCTTGGCAGTAGACTAACCAAATTTTGCAGTAACTTTGGCCATTACACTAAACTATTTTTTGCAAAATTTCAGACACCCAGCTTCATCAGGTGTAGTGTAAAGCTCACATAAAAGAAGGAGTTGTATGGCAGCTACTCGAACCCTCTGCAGTAGACCAACCAAATTTTGCAGTAACTTTGGCCATTACACTAAACTATTTTTGGCAAAATTTCAGACACGCAGCTTCCATAGGTATAGAGTAATGCTCATATAAAATTAGAAGTTGTATGGCAGGTACTCGAACCCGTGGACCAAAATGGCTGAATTTAAAACTCGATTCCGTTTTTTGCATAAAAACGAATTTGTGAAAATTTCATAATCCTAGCTCCTTTACTTTTTGAGTTATCGTGATGACGGACGGACGGACGGACGGACGGACGGACATGCATAGCTAAATCGATTTATTTTTCGATTCTGATCCGATCATACACTTGAGTCTATATCTAACCCCCCCGCCTTCTCTGCGTCACAAACGTAATGGCAAATTTATTATACCCTTGGACTATATAGTCATACGGGTATCAAAAGGGTATACGCTATTACATTTATGATGCAGAGTAGGGAGGGGGGAGTAGATGTAGATTCAAATATATGGTTCGGGATCAGAATCGAAAAGTAAATCGATCTAGATTTGTGTGTCCGAACGTCTGTCAGCACCATAACTCAGACAATAAAGGAGCTAGGACTTTGAAATCCAGCCAATTTCCTCCACTGGTTCGAGTAGTTGTCATATAACTTCATTTTTTATATGAGTATTACTCTATACCTAATGAAGCTGAGTGTTTGAAATTTCGTCAAAAAGATTTTAGTTTTTTGGACAAAGTTTAGGCAAAATTTGGTTTGTCTAGTGCAGTGGATTCGAGTAGTTGCCATACAACTTCATTTTTTATATGAGTATTAATTACTCTATACCTAAATATAAGCTGGATGTCTGAAATTTGGCCAATAATAGTTAACTTTAATGGGCAATTTCTGAATAAAATGTCGTTTATGTTGTGGAAGAGGTTCGAAGAGCTGCCTTTCAACTTATATTTTCTTTTGTTCATAACTGATAGCCTAATAAATTGTGTATTTAAAACTTTACCAAAAGTAATTAACTGGATGATATAAATGTCTATATTATGGCCATACGAGTATCCCAGAGTTGAAAAAGTCTATACTCTCTAAAACACTCATCCTCGTTTTTAAATATTTTTAATTTCAAATCGGTTTTGATAATTATTATTAATATATTTGTCTAGAATGAGGTGTAACAAATGCATTTAATTAAATGTGTTTTGTTGGATGTGTTTAATTATAAAAAAATAAAATATTAATGTTTTGTTAATTTTTCATTATAAAGATATATAATTATTAATTATTGATTAATTTAATTAATTAATTTATTAAGATATACAATTATTAATTATTGATTAATTTGATTAATTAATTTATTAATTAATCAAATCATTAATTTGAATCCAATGGCGAATGGAAGCTGAGTCGAGTGAAAAACCAGATAAAAGTTAAGTTTTTCACTTTCATACATAAAAAGTTGTCACTCTAACCACTGTGCCACCTAGTCGGTCTATTGATCTGGATTATTAAACTCCTTAACGCGAAAGCCTATAATTTATAAGTTTTCCATTCTATTATAAAGCATTCATAATATCATTTTAAAAACTGTACTATACAATTTTTGAAAGAAATATTAATAAATTTAAGACATAAATATAAGAAATAAAAAAATTTACCAACTAAAAAAAAAAAATTGATTTAAAAGTAAGTAATGCAAAAAAAAAAAAGGAATTTTTGCAATTTTCCTATTTTGTTTTTGTTTTTTAAGTTCAACAGTAAGAGTACCCATTACCAACGGCCAATAATAATAACAATATAGTAGTATAAAAATAATAATAATAGTAACATTAGCAACAAGTAATATTAAATAAACAAATTTGATTACAACGGTCAAGTAATTTAGTTTTTTTCTTTTGTATTTTTTTTTTTTCTTTTTTTTTTAACAACAAAGAGAAATGTTCCTGTTGGTTGCAGTTCCAATTTATATTGATTAATATACAGAGTGTCACGAAATATATTAGGATCTAATATAATTAGATATATGGTGTAGGGGATAGTGTAATGTTGGGTGAACCAAATACTCTAAATTGACTTCGTTTTGAAATCAAATAAGCCTATATCCAATGAAGTTATGCTTAACTTATGTATGCCATTCAATTATTTAAGCAATTTTTGTACTGTGAAAATTGCTAAAGATTATTAATACACTTAATTTGGAGCATTGATGCGCGCTTTATTTCGAATTTTATTTCAAATCGACCGATCAAAATTACTTGATTGACAATTGGCTAAATGCATAAAACTGAGCTTAATTAAATCGCACTTTTTCTAAAAAAAACCGAGTGCTGAAGCATATATTGTATTAGAAAATTATGAGATTTGAGCATTTAAGCTAAGTTTAATGCATTCAATCTAATGTATTTGTTGTAATATTTTTGAATATTTTAAAAAAAGAGTCGATGTTGAAACACGCTTTCCAAATCCATGATTTTGTTTATTCAGTGTTTTTTTTTTTTTTGTTTTAGTTTTTTTATTTGTATATTTTTTTTTTTGCATTATAAATTGAATTTGGAAAAGTATTATAATCAAGTAAAAAATCTGTATTTCCTTAAATTAAAGCAATTGTAATTGATTTAACGAAATTAATATCAGTACATTCTTCTTCTTCTTCATTTAGCGTTACAGCTCGGGGTGAGCTAAAGCCTTCTTCGTAATACTCCTCCAGGTAGATCGATCCTGCGCAGAACTCTGCCAGTTTTCCACGCTCATTTTTCGGCAGTCATTTTCGATGTTATCTTTCCATCTGGTTCTGGGCCTGCCTCTTGCTCTACTGTATAGTGGTCTGGTTTTGAAAATTCTTTGTTGAGGGCAATTTTCATTCATTCTTATTATATGCCCTGCCCATCGTAGCCGCTGTGCCTTTACAAACTTTACAATATCTTCGCCATTAATTAATATCAGTATATTAATCTCTAGTAATTGGGAAAATTTATAATTATACCATTACTTTTTCTGATCGAAAGCTACAGATAGTTCAACTGCCGCCAAAGAAAGTATTCCGCATGTTTTCTATAATTTTTAAAAGTTTTTAGTAGAATTTTGATTTCCATATTCAATTATTATTTGCTTGAATGTCGACCAATCCAGATTAATTCAAAATCAATTGTTTGACTTCATATATATAGACGTCGATGGGAAGAAAGAATGAGATTGCAAAAAAAAAATTCATTTAATTATATGTTAAAAGTGTAAAATAGAGCTATTCGTCTTGTAAATGATCCTGGCGTAATTTTAATGCCCACTGAAATCAGTCATCGTCGTACATTTGTGTCACTGATCCTGTTTTTAGATATCTTGTATTTAATTAATCTGTTCAATTTTAATTTTCCAATTGGAAAAAAGGAGCGCAATAGATGCTCATTTACATAGTTAAACTATACAGGAGGCGCAATACAGATTATAGAACTTCATTTGTCATGCACTCATTATACGCATATGGAACCAAATTTCTTGAAAATGTGTATATTCAACAGCTGGGTGGCATAGTGGTTGAGTGCCGACCTTTCATGTGGAAGGGCCCGGGTTCGAATTCTAGTGAAAGTGAAAAAAACTTTTCGGGTTTTCGATTCGACTCAGCTACCATTCGCCATTGGGTTCAAATTAATGGTATAATCAATAATTAATAATTATAAATCTTTAATAAAAAATACTTGAATATAAGAATATAAACAAATGCAAAATATAATCAAATATTTTTAATTAAATAATATAACTCGCAGATATAGAATACCATATATAAGTAAAATATAAAATATTACAATATAAACAAAAAATAGAATTGTAAATATTGAAAATCTAAGACGTTTCTACATGTTATAAGGCCTAGTACTATCTCATGTTTAAATTGTATGTGGAATTCAATAAGACCAATATTCTAATAACACGAATATAATATGATCCCCTGTTCCAACATGTACCCCAATGGTATAAACAGCTTATTAGTGTAACAGTTGAACAGTTAGCGCATAAAAAAAAAAAAAAAAAATGTACGATTTGGAAAAATTTAAGAAGATGAACATTAAAATCTTTCTCAATATTCATTTCAATTTTCCTCGTCTCCCATAATCTCCGAATCTTAAAAATCCTAAATCTGATTTCCAAAACACCTTTATCACAGTTTCAAACTAAAGTTTAGTTCAAAAAGGGTTTGTTAAAGTCGTACAATACCTAAAGCAACTTCACTCAGCTCGTTCCAATAGGTGACTTTCAAAATAAAAGAAAAGTAAGAATTGATATTTTCTTTTTAGATTTTTGGATTTTTTCATTTCAATATGTGCAATCAAAGTCTAACAGGGAAGCCAAATACTATGTTTTATGTTTTTTTGGTTATGTTCTATCTTTATTTTAATTTAGTCTTTTGTTGTAACAGATTTGGTTTTTTTCTTTTATTTCGTATTTCTTTCCTCATATCTTTCAGGTAAATGTAATTTTTTTTTTTTTTTTTTTGATAAATTTTTTGTGGTTTTTATAATGCATTTTTATCTCCACTCAAAATTTACCTAAGAGTAAACGAACATAAATAGAAAGAAAAAAAAAACCAAATTTAGTAAAAGAGAAAAAAGATTAGTAATACAAATAAAAAATTACAATATTACAAACAAAAAAAAAAATAAAACAGCAGCAGCAACAGCAGCAGCAACAGCAGTAGAATCTACTAAAAGCAAAACAATGGATGTAAATATTATAGATTTTATGTGTTTTTTTTTTAAAGTATTTTCTTATATGAGAGTGGACAAATGCATTGACCAAAAATATTGTTCTAAAAAACTAGCAAAAAAGTTACTAATATGTTTCTAAAAGTGAAAAAAACAGGAACGGATTTCGTATTAACCGAAAAAGTTTTGATCTTCATTCGACTATTGATTGTTAAGAAAGTTTAACAATTGCATCTACCTCTCAGAGTCAATGTTTCAAGTAAACTGGAAAGACACACGAAGTCTAGAATATTAGAATTTAAAATTTTTTTTTGAAAATTACTTAAAATAGTAATTTTTAAGATAATCATGAATTTAATTTAAGATTGATTGAGTGGACAGACCTAAAAACTCTTGAGTGAAGAACGATGAGAAAGAAATACATGGGCAGAAATTATATCAACAACCCAAAATAGAGTCTGATGGCGTGACTTTGTGTTTCGTTCCTTAATAAATACTATATTGGATTTTTAGTGTTACATTACCAATAGACAAACTCCTGA
The DNA here is from genome assembly GCA_963082915.1 of Dolichopus griseipennis. Lineage (NCBI taxonomy): Eukaryota > Metazoa > Arthropoda > Insecta > Diptera > Dolichopodidae > Dolichopus > Dolichopus griseipennis. The sequence continues at coordinate 2,913,528 of OY720446.1, read as the reverse complement.
TTAAACTTTGACTTTATACTAATTATAGGGAATTTTACGAAAATCTCCTATGTGAGGTATAAGAATCAATCAAAAATTTGTTACCTATTAAATCAATTTAATTGAAAAATTTTTCTAACCTTTTTATGTTTTGATATGCTAAAAAAAAGTTTATAATTTAAGACAGCACAATTTATTGTTGTTTTCTTTGTTTTTTTTATTTTATTCAAAACAGAGAGAAAGGAACAGCAAAAGATAAAATTTAATAGAAAAGAAAAACCAATCGTTATCTAGAAGCGAAGTTAATTCATTATAAAACACACTGGCAATGCATTTTTAAATTTATTAAAAATTAGACTTTAATTATAGAAATTAATTAAAAATAAACTCAATTTATTTAAAAACGGAAGGAAAATTGTAGTTGCCCTTGTTGACACACACACACACATAGGTTTATAGATATTCAATTTTCGATTCTGATCTGATCCATTTACTTGAGTCTATATATCTAACATGTCTGTAGGAGCAATTATTATATTTGTAAGCATATTAAAAGATAAATTTGATTTCCTTGTAAAAGTGTATTTTATTTGTCAATTCAACTATTCCTCAAATTTATTTTGTCTTCATTTACTGGTTTATCAGAAAAACATTTGGATAAAAAACATCAGATTTTATCCGCTGGGCGGCTGACTTCGAATCCCGCAGAAAACTCAGTTACTATACGCCATTCGGATCGAAATAATCGTATAAACAATAATTTATAACTCTATATCTATATATTGAAGTATAAAACCCATACAAATATAAATTAAAAAAAAAAAAGAAACAAAAAATTTAATTGAATACTTATAACTCACAGATACAGAAATACCTTTATAATTCAAATATAATATTGTATCTATTGAAAATCTAAAATGTTTTACATGTTATAAGTTCTAGTACTGTCTCATGTATGAGTTCGATATGAAATTCCTCAAAAGTTCAATTCTAATAATAAAAAATAACAAGTGAGGGGAAAAAACCAAGGGTTTTTAAAAAGCACATTTTTTAAATTATATACGGTTTCTTACTGAGTATTTTATCATGTATTTTTATAAAAATATATATTATGATAATATTATAATTTTGTTATTTCATTAATAATTAATTATATGACTAATAGTGAATTACTTGGAATATAACCCCAATGCACTCAAGAAAACCTGTTAATAAGTGCAAAATATAATGTTGGAGCTTCAATGTTAACGTTTAATTTTGGAAAAACTTACAATGGTGAATAAGTTTTTGTTTTATAAGAACATAAAAGTTTTAATTTTAAAGACCTAGTAGCCCTTCAATTGGGAAGGTTCCCAAATTTTTGCTTAGCAAACTTATGATGGATCTGCCCACCCCCTCCTGTCCTCACCCTTCCATTTTTTTCGGTTCTAGGAAATCAATTTTGAACTTCAACAAAATTTGGAATTTTACCTAGAATATTATTATCAAACCAAAAATGGTTAAGACAAAGAACAATTTCTTCAATTTAAAGAGACCCTTTCAAATTTAAGAAAAACCTTTAACGTATGTTGAAATATGATGCTGCAGCTATAAATTTTGCATATTTGTAAAAAAAAATTTGAACAGGTGTTAAAGTTACAGGTGGTTGAAAATAGCAAAATTTCAATTTTCGAGCCCTTATAGCTCCTAAACAGGGGGCGTGACAAAAAAATTTTGTTAACCGACTCCTACTAATTTTGGAGGACCTAACTTCTCCCAAAATTTCAAGACCCTAGGTTGAACCGTTTAGAAGATATATGGGGCCAAAAATTTTGCAAAAGTTGAGTTTAGCTTAATGGTAAATTTTAGTACCGTATGGTAACCCTATACACTTAAGCCTTATATTTTTGTGAAGCTTATAAAACCAGCTATCTTTTGCCGTTTTCAGATTGAAAATACACTTAACAAAACGCTTGTTATAATAATTTAAAAATAGGGCTTTTTCCAACTTTGGGGGGCTGTAGCTCCGTAACGGGTGGGGCTACAGAAAAAAATTCTTCTACGAAATTAATTTTTTTGTAATATCTACCCGTGGTTAAAATTTCTTTAATCTATTTCAAACGGTGTAAAAGTTTTTGTAAACATACGGACGGACGGACGGACGGACGGACGGACGGACAAAGTCAAAATTAAGAAAAACCTTTGACACTTATTGAAACCTTCGTTTTGGAGCTTTCAGTTTTGTATACAAATAAAAAAAAATTTTAACTGGTATTCAAGTTATAGGTGTTTAAAAGCTAAATTTTTAGCAAAATTTCAATTTTCGACCCCTTACAGCTCCTAAAGAGGGGGCGTGACAAAAAAATTTTGTTAACTGACTCTTACTTATTTCTAAGGATCTAACTTCTCCCAAAATTTCAAGTTTCTAGATTTAGCCGTTCCGAAGTTATGAGGGACCAAAAATTTTGTAAAACTTAGTTTTGAATAACGGTAAATTTTAGTACCGTATGGTAACCCTATACAATTGGTTTTTAAAAATTTGTAAAGCTTATAAGAACAGCTGTCTGTTACCGTTTTCAGTTTGGAAATATACCTTATAGAACTCTAATTATAACTGTTTAAATATGGGGCTTTTTTCGACTTTGTGGGGCTGTAGCTCCGTAACGGGGGGGGCTACAAAAAAAAGTTTTAACATTAAATTATTTTTATTGCAAAACCTACCCATTTCTGATATTTTTTAGTCAATCGTAGGTAAAAAGGGACGGACGGACGGACGGACAGAGTGAAGCTATATAGGCACATTTTTACAAAATTTTTTGAAAATGTGCTAAAAATGTGTTAAATACCAAGTCCATGGGGGTCTTTTGCCACCGGGATTTTTATAACTTTGTCTGTTTTAAATCACATATTTTTATTTCATCAAAATCATAAAAAGAAGAGTGAATCTTATCTGAATTTAACAAATTATTTAACAAGAAAATGCTTCTGAATTTAATTGTTAAGTATATGTATATTAAAAAAAAATTAAGGCATCATAAAATTTTTGGATCTTTTTGTGTTATTGAAGTGTGTTTGTGTGAAAAAATTATTTGTTTTTTTATTATTAAATTTTTATAAAATAAAGAAATTAACAAAAGGAAATACAAAAATATGATAGGCCTAATATTGTTTTTTTTTTTTTTTATACCCGTATGAATGGTAAATCGTGTGACGTATATATATACATATATATATATGGAAAATGCGTCTCCGTTTGTGACGTATATGTATGTAAACTTATTATTATATGTGATAAAATATGCCTGTGAATTTAAGTATATTGATTGGATCAGCATATAGTATTTAAAAGTTAGTCACTTAACATAATTATGTCAAATCACAATCTATCCGACCGTCCAATCTACCGTCTACTTTCTCAATCTACTTTTCTAAAGTTGTATTCAAAATTCACTCTAGTATTCACTAACGATTAATTAATTTAGCTTGAAATTCTTGAAAGTTAAAAAAAATTCTATGTAGATTTCCTAATCCCATGGCGCACCGTCATACGCATCCGTGTATAGATAGTTGTCAAGCAAATTTGGTAATTCAAATTTTTTTTTTTTTTTTTTTTTCAGAATTTATTGTATAGGGAATTTTTACTAATAAATCTTTGGGTATCGAACTTCAGAGAACTGTCGAACCATAGGTACTAAATTTTTATACAAAGAATATTCTTCAATATTTCTGACTTTTTACCTTTTCGACAGTGTTGTCATATGTAAGGCATTAGACATAATTTTCAATTTCATGAAAATAATTTAAAAAAGTTTTTAGAGATGCCAGGCGGCCAGACAATTAGTTTTTTTTATTTTATTTTAATTATATTATACATTGAATACAATTTAAAACAAATTTTAGATTACAAATTTCATTTGTATTTCAAGTTGAAGAACCTAAATAGCGTTAAATTGTATCAAAATGTTGAAAGACATTAATATTATATGATTTCCTTCTTTTAAATTTTTAAAAATCACTGCGGCACTAAAGTTTTTTTTTTTTTTTTACGATTTTAAAAAATTGATTTTAAGTATATGTATATATTATGTAATTAAGTTGTTTAATTTATGAGAACAAAATTATTATTATATTGTGTGTTTTTTTTAAATTTTGGACAATTTATTTAATCAAATTGAATCTTTTGATTTTTTTTTTTTGGCCAAAAAAAGGGAATTGATAAAAATTTTAATAAAGAAATAAAAGTAATGTGATGCCAATGCTTTTGTTGTTGTTTTTTTTTTACTCAAAACTGAACTAATTTTTACACTTTTCTTTCTGTTTATATTTTTATAAGATTAATTTTAATTAGGATTAAATAACATTTTATTACTTTATTTTAATCATCGCAGTTATGTATTTTCCAAATGGAATTGTGGTTTTTTTTTTAATTATTAATTTAAATACTATATATATATATATAGTTTAACCCTTAATTGGACAAGTAGCTACTCTGGGACCCAATGATATTAATCTATATTGCAAATGTTATATATGTTATTTTAAATTGCACAATAGATGTCTTAAATCAACTTTTAAGAGAGATCTTTCTCTCTTTTTGATGCCTATCCACTATACTGCATGTTGGTTAATATGGCCCCTGAAAGTTGGGTTGAATTTATTGATATAATACTTCTATATTCATTTCGATCCATCGCTATGTGTATTAAATCAGTAATATTTGATGCACCTGTCCAGTGCCTGATGTTATGTAATGAAAACATTTTTTTTTTTTAGGAATAATTTATCTTTAATTTTGCCTTGTACGGTTACCTTTAGGAACTTCTACTTTTGACCTCTTGTTTTTTTTTTTGTATTTGTTAGAAGCTCTTGGCTTTTATTTATTCTTCGAAGAACTTTAATAATTTTGACACGACCTATACTTTTTTTAAGGGTTAAAAAGTTTAATAAAGAACACTTTTTATCAAGAAATAATTTTTTGTGTACCTTACGTACCTAAAATAGGTATAGTGTGGTATGTTAATTTAGGTACGGTGTTCGGAACCACCAAAAGGAAGAAAGATCTAATTGAATAATTTTCTTCAATTAGATCTTTCTACAAAAACTTGATAGAATTATTAATTAGAATGGTTACATGTTGTATATAAATTATTTATCTGTATTATGTACACAGTCGAACACCGAGTTTTATTTCATAAGTATAGGAAATCAGCTAAAAAGAATTGATTATATATAATTTATTAATCGGTCTTTTAAGTACTCTGTGATCAAATTTTTTTTTTTTTTGAATTAAAAATCAATAAAAATTTTACCGATAATAATTTAGGAACTATGGTCTGTTGTATATTGTAACTTCAGCTTTTTTGATGCTTCGATAATTTTTTTGTATATATTCTTATATATATATATATATTTATTAGAATGCATTTATGTTTTAATTTGTTTTAATTTGTATATACAACTGATTTTATTATTTTAATTAATTTGAATTAATATGTTTAAATTTAAAATACTGGATGTCTTGATAATAATTTTTGTTTTTTTTTATATTTTTATTTTAATAAATTTTGATTTGCAAAATCAGTGACCTTAATATTTACTTTGGTGGCATAAATTAAGGTATATATATATATATATATTTTTATTTTAAAGAATTATAAGAATTATTTTTTAATAATTTATTGAACGCGTGTGAGGCCTTTTAAAAGATTTGTTTTTTTTTTTTTAAATAAATTTAATCAAAAAATAACATAATTATTTGTTTGAATAGTTTCTCAGGTTTTTTTTTTTTTTTTTTTCTCTAAATTTAAGTAAATTTGCAATGACACTTAAAAGTATACAATTATTATATTAATTATAAATTTATAAAGGAAAGAAATGTAATAACAAATGACCACACATAATGTTGTATTATATTGTAAAAATTATTTTTTTTTACTATTAAGTTCTTTGATAATGAATTCAAAAGTAATAAATATAAGGTTAGTAAATAACTAATAAGTTAGAAAGATATGCATATTATCATTATATATTATATTATTTGCTTTTGGGATTTAATAATATGTATAATATGTATTATATATACACGTAAATGTAAAGATAACGTAACTTTATAAAAAACAAATAATAAGGCTATACAATATTGATTCCAACAGAGTGATCTATATATGTGTATATATATATATATATATATATACATATATAAAAATTTGGGGGTTAATAAAATCATATCAAATACCATATATAAACTATAAGCCCTAATTGCATCAACTATACTCTTCATTCATTACTAAACAAAGAATCAGAAATCATTTTTTTTTGATAATTTGTAATTAAATAATAAGGCTTAATAGAATTTTGATTAGTAATATTTTTTCTTTTTATTAATTGATTGTAAGATAAGTATATGATTGGTGCAAAAGAGTGCCAAAGTGATTGGTCCTTTTAAATAACTATTGACTCAAAATCATAAAAATAGCTCTATTATGACACATTTAATAAGCTTTTTTTTTTTCCAATTTTTGATAAGATCTTTTAATTCTAAATATGTTAATAATCAAAAGTTCTTATTTGTTTTATGACTAAAATATATATCGTGTTAGAATTTATTTTCTTTATCTTTAGTTTAATTTAATTTGAAATTAATGTTGTTTTCACTTTTATTTATATATTTTTTTTTAATATAATTTTCTATATTAAATCCGTTGTCTCAAACCAGACTTCTAATCATTATTCGTGTTCTATAAATTTATTATGTAATCAGACACAAAACACACATTTAAATTTTTGAACACATTCAAAACAACAAGAAAAATAAATAAAAAAAAAATAAAAAACTCACAACATTTTGCACAAAAAAACTTTTAACAACAATATTTTTAATAGTAAATTTTCAAGTTTCTCCCTTAAGTCTTTTGTTTTATTTTGCCATTGGTTCCCAAAAAAAAAACATAAAAAATTTTTTTATAGAAATTAAAAGTGGTTTTTTATTATTTACTCACTATTCTCAAATTACATATATATCTATATATATATATTTTTCATTTCATTTTCTTATATATATATATATATATATATTTATAAATATAAACCAATATATGTACTTTTTTATATTTAGAATATATATTATATATATTTATATATATATATATTAATATATAAGAATATGATTCAATTTTCTTTGTTTTAAAAAAAAAAAAAACTCTTAGACAAGCGAAAAATAATAAAATTCCCATTTAATTAAAATGGATGGAAAAGAAAATTCTTAATACACAATCAAAAAAACAAAATATTACAGGGTGTTGAATTTTAATAATGATTAAAAAAAAATTTTAAAAAATCAAATATTACAATGAACAATGACACTATTTGTAATTTTGAAAGTTTGTAGTAGTGTAATTTTCGTTAAAGTCTAAAATTTGGTACCCTAGATTTGGCAGAATGCCGCCAATGATTGCTTTTCGGATTTCTTGCATATATGTTAAAAGTACTTTAAATTGGGGTGCTTAGAATATTTTAGAGAATTTTAGAAAAAAAGTACATTTTGGAGACTCATGGTAAATGAAAAAAATCCATAATTTTGAGAACTTTATTTTATATTGTTTCGGGTACTTTTTCAGTGCAACCCTATTTGTTTCTTGGTTACTCAAATATAATGTAAACGAAAAGCTTTTTTTTTTTATTATCTTCAAAATTTGAGTTTATTTTTTTTTATGCTGTTGTGAGGCATTCTATTAATAGAAATTTCCCATTGTGATAAATTTACAAAGAAAAGATTATTTATATATGTATAAAGTTATAAAAAAGCGCACTTCCCTTAACATTGAAAATTTTTCTTGAATATATAATTTTCGTTTTGTTTTTTTTTTCAAATATTAAGTATTATTTATTTTATTATTTTGATTCCTTTTATTTCTTTGTTTTTGTTTTGGTATAACTTGTAGATGCGATGATTGTTTAAGAATGACGAATTTGAAAGAAATTTTAAGAAAAAAATAAAGAGTTAAAAAATTTTGAAAAGGAAGTCACAAATTAAAATATATTTGTGGATATTGCTGATTTTGATTATTACTTACAAATTTGCGAGTTTTTAAATTAAATTAACATTTAATCGCTTTAAAGTCTATATATTGCGATAAATAATATATGTATAAATTATATAGGGTTCTATTGCACCAACAACTTCAATTTTTTATAATTTTTTTTTTTGCCAAGATCATATTTGACAATAAACCTATGAATTTGATTTGTAATAGCACTCATATTGTAAAAATATTTCGTTAGTGATAAGTGGTTTTGCTCTCTCTTAGGTGCTAAAAGTCTAAAAGACATTGCAAGAATAGCGGTTTCCATTTTATTCCTAGCAATAATAAGAGACCCAACGTTAATCTAACCCTTAAAAAAAATACCTAGATTATCCTAAAACATATTACAACTATGGGGGAACTTTGTGACTAAGGATAAACCATTTAATTTTTTTTTTTCTAACATATTATTTTAATTTGTGGTTTGTTTTTATTAATGTAACCCATTAAGTTCATTTAAGTTTATATAGTTTTCTTGAAGAGAAGTTGAAATTGAAGAATATACACACCAACGCCTTACATTAATACAAAATATTCTGCAATAATCCTAAATTGAATAAGGATTTGAAAGAAAAGTTTGAAAATATAAAAATAAAAAAATTTAAATGGTCGAATTTAAAATCAATAAATTCATGGTAAGTTGATTTACAAGACAATTGTTAAGGTTTTCTATATTTGTATTGTAGATTAATAGAATATGATTCGATAAATTAAATATAATTTTGTTATATCATAAGTGTGTAAACTATCTTTTAAATAATGGACAACTATATTTATTGGCTACATATACTTGTGTTTAGTTTAATGTGTATTATAAATCATCATAATCCAAGTGAATTAATGCGTTTCATTACCTCCATTTCATTCAATATTTTGTTAAAATAAATTTTCCACAAAAAAAAAAATAAAATTATAATCCAATACGTATATATAATTATAAATAAATTCTCAAAAAAAAAAAACAAAAAAAAAAAAAAAAAAACAGAAATAAAAACTTTTAAAAACAATGTACTGAAACCACATTAAGTCGATGCAACCGATTTTGTAATACCCTACACCTTAAAAAATTAAGTTTAAACTCAAATTTATAAGTTTTTTTATATAGAAATTTATTATAAAATGAAGGTTTTGGGAGATATATTTCAAACTTATCCCTACTCAAATTTATCCCTAATTTTAGGTAAACTAGGGAAATAGGACGAAATACTCATGTAATTTGAAAGAGATTTCAGCTCTCTTCTATTTTTATTCGAAGATATGCTTGTTTGCTTTTGGGTCGATCTGATCCGAATCCATGGTCCTATATTGCCCATTTTCAATCACCTTTCTTTTGTCACTAGTATCCACACGGTATGAATTTTATTTAAATAGCATTTTTTTTTTTTTTTTTTTTTGAGTAACGCTGAGATGACGCAAGACATGGCGCTGAACAAGAATATATATATATATATATATATATATATATATACATTTGCATATCAACCTTGCTTCTTCTTGGTGGTTCAAAATTAATATACTATTGTATTACTATTTTAGGTATAGGGTATAACTAATTGTATCATACAAGTGTTTATTAACAAAAAACAAAACAAAACTATCTACAGATATACTGGTAATTTATAATGAAGTGGGAATTTTGTTTTATTTTTCAGTTTTATTAATCTCTTCAAAACTACTGTCGTTAATATTTCTTAGTGTTCTTTTTTTTTATTTTTTGTCGGAAATTTTTTTATTTTTTTATTTTTATTTTAAAATGATTTAAATTCAAATAATGATGATTAGGCTTACAATATACGTTGGGTAATTATGTATAATATAATGAATACAGTAAAGGCAATAAATAAATAGCAAAATTCTATCAGTTTCAAATTTTGTTTGCAGAGACATAATTTCTAAAATATCTGAAAATTTGTCTTTCACTTTAAATAGTAGAGTCCTGACTACTGACTTTTAATTCGGGTTTTGAGGTTCGGATTTCGAGATTTGGGGGTTCAAATTCAATTAAAAGTAAAGTCCTATCATATTATGTTTTTCCATTTGATTCAGTTATCATTCGACCCCAATGGTAGTTCAAATTAATTAAAAAAACAAAACAAAGGCCCTAGATCAGTAACCCCAGGCCATCGTATATATGCAAGCATTAATATCAAATAAAATCATTTTACATTTGAGGGGTAAGTTTTGGAGAGAATCAATAGACTTAATAATTCCAATTTTTAAAAACCTTTTTTTTTGTTTTTTTTTTTTTTTAAATTTTGGGAATCTTGAAAAATTTAATTTTGTTCTTCTCCACAACTGTGATGTTGTGTGAAAATGAGAATAAAAGTCCCTCATATTAATTTTCCAAAGTTTTTTTTTGGTTTTTTTTGGTTTTTTTGTGATTTTAATACGAAAATTATTGTTAAGTTTTTGAAGGTCTAGAGTATGGGAACTTTAATTGATATTTTTATATATATACAATCACATTGAATTTGAATTTGAATTTTTTTTTTTCTTTTATTTTTTTTTTTTAAGTTTTCTTTGGTTTTTCAATCAGCATGTTTATCTTTTTGTTATTTTTCGTTTCCTATTCTTAAGTTTTAGTTTTTTGTTTTGTGTTTATTGCTCTTTAATACTTTTCATTAGTTGTACTTTAATTCTTTGTTTTTGACAGCTTGTTTTAAATTTGTTTTTTTTTTATAAAAGTTTTAAAAAATTGTATAAAATTTATCTTTTAGTCAAATTGTCAGGTTTAATGTTTTTTAACTTAGGGCTTAGATATATATAGTACAATTGGCCAGTTATAAATCGGAGAGGATAAGAGTGTACGTATAGATTATAAGATTATCTTGACGATGGACGTATTGCAAATTTTTTGAGATAAATCATTTGAACATGCAATCGATGGAAATAATATCGGCTTTTAAACCCGAATCAGCTTATATCCATATACATATATAAGTAATATTAATATTTCATATAAATAAACATATAATAATTCTTTCGTAATATAATAGATGTCGCACAAATATTGAACCGATATTTAGACTTAATTAAATTACAATTACAAAATTTTTATTTAGAATCACTTGTAATTGAAAATCGTAGTTTTTTTTTCAATTACAAATTAAATTTAATTGTAATTAAAAAATACAAATTATAAATTAAATGAATTTGTAATTGTCAAAAATTCAATAACAATTACTTTTAAATGTATTTTAAGGTGTAATTGATTACAGAATTGATTACAAAATGATTAAAGTAATTTTCACAGTAAAAGTACTTCATTCAAAAACTTTATTTGTTTTTCATTCTTATTTTTGTTCTTTCTTTCCCTTTCCTTCCCGTTTAATAAACAAAAAAAGAGAGGGAGATAATCGAACGAACTAAAAATGGGGTGGTATTATGATAGAAGAGGAGTCATTGAAGAGGGTGTTATATTGTTTGTACATATATAATACAATAATAATATAATTTATTTGTGTATATATTATATAGTACTTAATCAAGGTTGACTTATACGAATTAAATTTTATTATTTGTGCGAAGATTAAGTTTTTGAAATTGACAATGACACCATCACCACAATTATAATGATAATAGTTTATAATGATGAAAAAAATAAAAATGTTAATTGGTTGAAATAATGAATTATGTTAATGATTTAAAGAAGTTTTTATAAAATATATTTTAATATAAACATATATAGGTATTATACATATATATATATTTAAAAAAATGAGTCAACGATTTCCTAATTTCTTAAGGATTATGTACGTATTCATATGTGTTAAAAGCTCTTCTGGTTTCCAAAATATTAAGGGAATTAAAAGTTATTTACAAAATATTTTTTTTTTTTTGGTTCTAATCAGGGGTCTGAAACGAATCGAAGTAAAAATAAAACGCTTCGGAACAAAAAAAGATATGTGTTCTCAAACTTTATTCGAAATAAATTTTTATAACGTTATTTTTCGAATTTTATGCACAAAAACATAGAAAAAACCAAATAAAAAGTTCCCGTTTCTTGAGACCCAGAGTAGTCGGACTGACATAATTTAAAAAAGGTACTCAGCGATTTTGCAATAGCCGTCATCGCTATTTAAATCCAGCCATTTTGGTCCATGGTTTCGGGTAGCTGCCACACAACTTTTTTTTTTTATTTGAGCATTACTGTGTACCTATTACAGCTACGTGTCTGAAATTTTGCCAAAAGTAGTTTAGTTTTATTGCCAAAGTTTCTGCAAAATTTTTTTTGGTGCACTTCAGTTGGTTCGAGTAGCTGCCATACAACTTCTTTTTTTATATGAGCATTACTCTGCACCTATTAAAGCTCGGTGTCTGCTTTTATATGAGCATTACACTACACCTAATAAAGCTGGTATGTTTGAAATTTTGTCAAAAGTAATTATTGTTTATAATAATAATGATATAATGTTTATATAACACAGTCTACTCTACCACACTCTTCCTCGTTTTTTTTTTTTCCATTTTTAGTTTATGCTGCACAGAATCGAGGATTAGGTTTTTTCAAATAACTTCAGCTTCTTTTGCTCGTTCCGAAAATAGGAGATTTTGAACTATCTTAAATTATATCAGGTTTTAAAAAATCCAGCTTTGTTTCTAGATCTCCTGTAAGAATTGGGTAAAATTTATTCAAAATCTTAAAATTTTTCTTTAGTACGACATACATTTTTTTAAACTTTTTCGCTTCAAAAATATGAGTTACTAAGATTTAAAATTTTACCAAAAAACGCGTCACATAACGTATTAAGGTTTTTATTTTTAGAAACGTGTTTTTCTGTTATACCTTCCATTATTTCTAAAAATATTTTAATATTACACAATACACAATTAAATTCGCAATTTAAATCAATTAAAATAAAGAATTGATGAGAAAATTCCTTTACAGCGTACAACTATATATTAAACTAGTAATGCATATTGCAAGCGTTTGAATATTTGAGTTCATCACATGACATTTTAAAAATCATTTTATCGTCGACCCTTATATTAAGAGCCTAAAAACTACCTCAGCGCCCAAGTAGGGCGATCCGGAACCATCTTCCGCAAAACAGTTTTAGAGATTGCCAAGATCTTTTTAATGATACCCCACTTGGTAGTATACAGCTGACTTTTGCTGAACCAAAGTTGTAACCCCCAAATGAAGACATTTCTGTATAGTTAATGAAATTCCCCATACAACTTATAAAGGTCTAAAAGAGCTTCCTTAGAATCGAAAAATACAAATATCTGCTTTTTATGGAATGTTACAAATTTAACTTTATCAAATATCTTTTACCGCAAGTCTCTAGCAAATCCAGAAGTGCTCAAATTTTTGATGTAAAGTCAGTGAGTGGGTGAGTGGCTTTATGCATTTGTTAGAAACAGCTTTATATATATATATATATAATAATAATACAATGAAACTTTTGTTCTCAAATTAAAAGAATGAAGTATATGATGGATGAAAATAACAAATGAATCACTCAAACGCTTATATATTCACATCGATTTCATTTTTAATACTGCTAAATGTGTGTACGAGTGTTTAACGTGTCGTGTTATGTTAGCATATTGTAATAATTACGCAGTATACTCTATAGGTCCACTGCATTTTGTCAAACCACGAAATAAAGAAAAAGTTATTAGAATGGTGATTTGTACAGGAATTGAACTCTGCCAGTAATTTCTCTGTTAGTAAAACACACACACTCAGCCACCGCCATTATAGCATATGTATAGAGAATAATATAGAGAAACACAATGGAGGGAAAATCTTTTTTTTTCCAGTGCCAGTGTTATATAAGTTGTTAAATAAAGTAAGTTCGAAGGTTCTTTTTTAACCAAGGTTACATAAATCCAAAGAAAATAGAATATTAAAAGAGTTTTTGGGGGTTGAATTTCATGCCTTTTTTTTTTTAGTTTTCGTAACATATTCCAAAAATAGAGTTCCCATAACTAGCTTTGAATCATCTTGGAGATGATTTTAACATTGTCGAAATAACACTTCCAGTCTTTCTGATGTTACTTTGGAATTTGTTTAAGAGGTGGCATAATTGACTTAAGTTCAATAGAAAAGTGCCGCATTACAATACAAATTATATCTATAACACAGAAATCACTTCAATATTTCGACATCCACCCACCCACCCATTACGGAGATGCAGTCCCTCAAAGTAAAAAAAAAAATGCCCTACATTTAAATTGTTATTAAAAAAAAATTGTATAAGGTATATTTTTTAATATGTTTTAAATAGTTTTAAAATATAAAAATATATATACAAGAGTTGCCATACTATAATATTAATTAATTTACCGTTATTCCAAACTCAATTTTAGCCTTGTAAAATTTTTTACCTCTTATTATATAATTTTTTAAACCGGTTTTAGAATTAGGAACTTGAAATTTTTTGTGAAAGGTGTTAGAAAATTTTTAGTATGCCGGTGAGCCGGTTTTACAAGATGTCAAAATTTGAAGTTTTTAAACACCTATTAGTTACAATCCAAACATCTAAAATTTTAATTTTAAATATCTGAATACCTGTTAAATTTTTATACCCGTATGACTACATAGTCAAAGGGTATAATAAATTTGCCATTACGTTTGTGACGCAGAGAAGGAGGGGGGGTAGATATAGACTCAAGTGTATGGATCGGATCGGAATCGAAAAATAAATCGATTTAGCTAAATATGTCCGTCCGTCTGTCCGTCCGTCCGCACGATAACTCAAAAACTAAAGGAGCTAGAATCTTGAAATTTTCGAAAATTGGTTTTTTTCCAATAGCCGTCATCGCTATTTAAATCCAGCCATTTTGGTCCATGGGTTCGGGTAGCTGCCATACAAATTCTTTTTTTATATGAGCATTTCTCTGTACCTATTACAGCTGCGTGTCTGAAATTTTGCCAAAAGTAGTTTAGTTTTATGGCCAAAGTTTCTGCAAAATTTGATTGGTCTAGTGGAGTGGGTTCGAGTAGCTGCCAAACAACTTCTTATTTTATATGAGCATTACTCTCCACCTAATGAAGCTGGGTGTCTGAATTTTTGCCAACAATTGTTTAGTGTAATGGCCAAAGTTTCTGCAAAATTTGGTTGGTCTGCTGCAGAGGGTTCGAGTAGCTGCCATACAACTCCTTATTTTATATGAGCATTACTCTCCACCTAATGAAGCTGGGTGTCTGAATTTTTGCCAAAAATTGTTTAGTGTAATGGCCAAATTTTCTGCAAAATTTGGTTGGTCTACGACAGAGGGTTCGAGTAGCTGCCATACAACTCTTTATTTTATATGAGTATTCCACTACAGTCTACACTTAATAAAGCCAAAAGTAATTAACCGGATGATATAATGTATATGTTACGGTTATACGGGTATCCTAGAGTTGACACAGTCTACTCTACTACACTCTTCCTCGTTTTTTAATTATTGTTAATTTTACTTTCCATTTTGATGAAAAAAAACAGCAAAACTTATTTATTTTTTTTTTTGTATTAGTATTTGTTAGTAAGTTGATGTTGTTTTTGTTATAATTTAATTTATGCAAATAATTCTAAAATGATGATAAAAAGTTTTTTTTTTTTTTAGTTTTACTTAGTGACTGACTGACTGACAGTGATAACTACTCTACTATTATTGTCTGATGTCACAAATTTTCACGAAAAAAGAAAAAAAAAAAAAAAAATTGTATACCTATATGTATATGTATATTAAATAATAACAAAACAAAAAATGAAGGTTATTCCCGCGGTAATAATAATGCCATTTTTATTTTTTATTTTTAACTTTTTTTTGTTTTTTTTTTTTAACAAATGATATTCATACGGAATCGTTATCTGTTATTTTTTTTTTGTTTTTTTTTTTGTTTTTTTACACAACAAATGAAGGTTAAAGTCATAGATTAAAATGTGGATTCTTTTGTACTCTTATGTGACGTCTAGTAGGTTTTTAATTTTCCTTGCACTCCTAATTTACTGTCGGCAAATAAAAATTAAATTTTAAGAAATAATGTAACGCCCGGTGGCGCATCACAGTGATTAGAATGCCGAACATTTTTCATTTGACATAACAAATAATTACATAACAATACAAAATATAATCAAATAATTTAAATTGAATAATATAACTCGCAGATACAGAAATATCATACAAATTAAAATTATTACAATATTTAATAATAATACTAAGAAGTTTCAATATTGTTATTAGGCGCAGGCATTATTTCATGCTTAAATTGAATGCGGAATACCATTAAGTTCAATTCTAATAAGAATCTAATATTAAAAAAAATTAATATTAAATTAAATTGAAATTGAAAATTATTAACTGGAATAACAAAGAAATTTTTAGTTTTTTTTGAATATACTGTAGTTTTTATATAATTTGTATTCAGATTTAATAAAAAAAAAAAAAAAGGCTTAAATTAAATGTATGGATGTTTTTTTATATTATACTGAATAAAGTATAAACCACATTCTATTACATAATATAAAAATATTTCACAATTTTTTGTTTCTTTGCTAAATTCCTCAAAAAAAAATTAATTTAGTTTTTATTTTTTATTTTTTTTTTTCTAGTACAAAATTTAAGAAAAACAAATGTTGAGAAAACCAAAGGTTTTAAAAAAGCACATTTTCAAATCAAATGTTCCGTAATAATTTTGTGAAACACTTGTTGTAACTGGTTATTATATATAGATATACATATTATAATGCTTTAATTTTTGTATATTTTTGTATAATTTGTAGAGGGGTTAAAAAATTCCAAAATTCTAAAAAAATTAAGTTTTGCATAACGGTAAGTTAAAGTACCGTATGGCAACTCTATACATTTGTGTTCTATATACTTATAAAGCTTATAAAAACAGATTTAAAATATATAGAGCTTTTGTTCCAACAATTTGAATATGGTGTCTTTTTAGATTCTAGATTCTTGGGAACCGTGGCTCCGTAACGGATACTACAGAAACTACAGAAAAGTAGTTATTTCATGAAATTAGGTTTTTTTTTTTGCAATATATAAACTGAAGTTAAAAATATTTTCTTTATTTCAAACGGAGTAAAAGTTTTGTATACCCATTACCACAGGGGCGGGATGGATGGACAGAGTGAAACTATATGTATAGGTCAATTTTTTTTTTAATTTTTTTTTAAAAATTTGCTAAAAACTATACCTATACATTACAAATACAATAAAACACATTTTATGCACCATTTATAAAAATGTATATACGTATATATCTATACTGGGTGATTTCTCTAGTTAACATTGATTAATATATTATATATATATATACACACCACATATACAGATAAATATATATATACTATTATATATATGTATTATATTATATTATATATATATATACTATTATATATATATATATATATATACTATATTATTATATAATATATCAGTGAATCTTTATACTTACTTACTTACTGGATCCAAGAACCCCTGGTAGGGCATAGGGTGTCAACAAATCCTCTCCACTTTTCACGATCCTTGGCAATTCATTTAAGCTGTAACCATGTTTTGCATTGTGCTTCTGCCTCTTTTAAAACATTACTTCTTCATGTTTTCCTCGGTTTACCCAATCGTCGTCTGCCTTGTGGATTCCACTCAATGCAATGCAATGTTTTCTTCTGGTTTCCTCAAGGTATATCCGATACATTGCCATTTTCTCTCTCTCTCTCCGACTTCAATTAGACTTTTGGTTCGTGTTTTGCCACAGGTGTGTGTTGGTAATGATTTGCGACCAACGAACTCTTAAGATGCGGGGTAGACAACTGTTTATATACGTCTGCAACTTTTTGGTGATATTAGCGGTTACCTTCCATGTTTCACAGCCGTAGAGAAGTACTGATTTGACGTTTGTTTAAAATATTTTTAGCTTTGTACGCAGGGCGATATTATTTGACTGCCATATGTTTGAGAAAATTCCAAAACTAGCTCTAGCTTTATTTATTCTACTTTATCTTTATAGGTCTTTATAGGTATACATCTTCTCGGTTTATCTTTATAGGAATCTTATAGGTATACATGTAAATTATTTAGGGTTTCCATTACCACTACCATTGGCTAAATTAAGCAAATCAAATGCGGTGATTTAATTGAACAGCTGAAAGCAGTTATTCATTCAATAAAGAATTGAAAATGATAAAATAAGAAAATTAAAGTTAAAGATTTTGAAAAAAAAGTTAGATATGATAAAATAATTTGGAACAATTTGAAAGTTCCAAAAAACCAGAAAAGTAAAAATAATTATAAATGGACTATTGTGGACAAATTTTAAAATTAAAAGTTCGGATACAAAAAAAAAATTTATTAGAGTAACAATAAAATATAATAAACATCCTGTATAATAAAGTTACAACATTTAAGTCTTTAATACAGTATGTTTAGTTTGTTTTTCCTCCATCATACCATATACTTTTTTACTTCTACATTACAAAATAAACAACTTTAAAAGATATCCAAAATGTAGAGCACGCGTTTGCCCCCTTTAATTCAAATTTATCACCCACAGTCAAAAAAAAAAAAAAAAAAAAAAAATAGAACCGTATGTGTGTATTTTTATTGTAATACAGGTTGTTCAAAAAAAAACAAAATATAAATGTAAAGTAAAACGACCATATTAATCGAAATTTCAAAAAAAAAAGTCATGTACAAACTCAAATGTAACCTAATTAGAGTTTTAATTGAATAGAGATGGAAAGCCTTTGTAAAAAAAATTTGCCATCATAATCAAAACAAGTACAGTTTTCCAATGCTAATAGTTAAAATATTGCAAAAAAAAATCAAATTTCCACCACTGTATGTAATCTTATTCGCTGGGCTATAGTAATAATTATAACTGTAATTGTAAAACGTATAGTAATTGTAATTAAGTTTATAGTTACTTTATTTATTTAGTGAGATAATTATGGGGTTATATTAATTATTTTTTATTATGTATATGATATTCAGATATTTTTTATTATGTATATTATATTCAGATATATATATATATATATATATATATATAGCTATGATAAAGTAAAATCATATGGAGAGAAATTAATGCAATAAAATCTAAAACATACAAAATTCAATCAAATTCTAAATTATAAACAAATCATTTTAACATGCTGAATCATTCGAAACTATACTTTTGTGACAAGCTATAGAGGGAAGAATGCACTTAAACTATTCATTGACATCAAACTTAATTAAAACAAAAATTGACATGCTGACTTGACATATTTCAATAATTTTCAGATTCTTTGATTTAATAAAAGAATAACAAATTTGTTTACATGAGTAGTTAGTTTTGATCGTTTTGAAGTTAATTTTTTCTTTTGTGTTGACAGCATCTAACTGTACATATTTCTTTTTGTTGCATTCAATAGTGCATCAATATTTTCGATACAACCTGTAATTTAATAATAATTTTTTTATTGAGAAAAAAACTATAACAATAAAACAAATAAATTGAAAGGTAACTAAAATCATGAATGTGATTACTACACCTATATATAAAGCAAAAAAATCATAGCTAAATCTATAGCAAACTGGCACATTGCAAAAAAAATAGAACAAAAATAAAGGGAAAAAGCGAGATAGAAGTAAAATAATATAAGAATTTCGATTTATTTTTGTTTTTTGAATTATACAGTTTCCTGTTTACTGCTATATATAAAAAAAAATTATATATATCTTCGATCATATTATACACATATCGATAAAGTATAAAAATAAAATAGTATTGAAATCGAAAAAATGAAATGGTACGTACCATACTACTGTCAAAAATGTTTATTGAAAAAACCGTTTATTTCTTTATTAAAATTTTTCCATTTAATCCTTGATAATTAAAAAAAAAAAAATCGCGTTTAATTTGTTATTTTTTTAATCAAAATATAATTAATTAAATGGTAAATAAACATTTCTCTATATATAATTATATACTAATATGTCATTTTTTTCCAATTTTCGATATCACGTGAACGATCTTTTTTTTAACTAGGAAAAATAATGTCAATTTTGAAATGTCAATTTATTTTTGAAAGTTTCAAATTAGAACAAAACATAATAATTGATAATTTCCAATATAAAAATGAATTTATATATTTCTCAGACAAATTTCCAAATAGGGCAATAGTGTAGAAAATTTTTTTGAATCCAATGAAAGGAAATTTTTTATTCAGCAGTTTTATATAAATTGGCCTAGATTGGCCTGTACTGTGTAAGCGATTACGCCTTAATTAACTGGTGCAATCATTGCGCAAAAATTAATTACTTCGTCCTTTGAAATGTAAAAAAAATTTTTAACATAAATTTTCGAGATAAACTATATTTTTGGTATAATGTCCCGCGTGCTGTTCGAACTGACCTTGTAATTTGTTTGGTCCAATGTGAACTCTCACATCATTTGCAGATTTGGCTCTACAAAATGCTATGTATAGTTGTCCATAGGTGAATACAGATAGGGGTAAATAAGTCCTGTTAATCTGATAGGAAACTGCTTTCTTTTTAAAGTGCGAATGGCATATTTACGTCAGTACAAATTAATTCTATTCGAGGTAAAAAAAAAAACTACTCTACCAAGAGAGAATTTCTAATTTTAAATTAATCGAGTTCTATTTACTAAATTAAAATTTATATTCATATTCTTAATTAGAATGACTACGGGCAATTTTTTTTTAAATTTAAGCAATGATAGGGTAATCCTGGCGGGGGGTGTCAAAGAATTAATGTATTCTGTCGGTAAAATAATATTATCTGTTGAATCTGATATGACTGAAACCACATACTCAAAACAATTTTCAGTTCCGTCAATTAATTTTAAAATCTCTTCATTTATTATAAAACAACTCTCAGTTAAAGGCACCACATAATAACTTTTGATGCACTATTCTGAAAATCATCCAAAAACATGATTTATTATTAAACCAGTACAAATATATTTATCGGGAATTCTAATCTCTTCACTCAATTTAATGGAAACCTCTTTTTTTACCTAATAGCAAAAGCCATTTTGAAAAATTTATCAAATATTTTTCCACCCATTGGTTCACTACATTGAGTCTGAAGAATCTTTCAACATATGGTTGATACAAATAATTGCTAAAGCAGGAATCAATTGAAGCCTCATCATTTAAAATGTTTTTCAAAAATGTTTGTTGTCAAATTTTTCAAAAGTTAAAAATACCATTGATCGAAAGAGAGCATTTCCAATTATGGTAAAGAAATTATTTCCTTTCTATATTATTCAATAATCAACTACATATTCCATTGCTTGTTAAAGAAACTGATACAATTATTTTTATTACATTATTTATTCTTTAACTATTTCATGCTTGGTCACTCTGTAGGTATAACTGTACAAAGAAATTGTTAATTATTTCTAAAAAAAATTTTTTATGAACGCGCAAGGGTTGTCGATGTTAAACAATATGGTTTTAAATTTTTTTTTTAATCATAGATATGCATATTAATTTGTCTATTTAGATACGGATTATTTTAACATTTACGTTCTATATATTTAAAATTTAAGTTTATATTAATTTGTTAAATTTGTGTGTGTTAAATTTATATATATACTATCCATATTTTTTTCTTAATTCATATTTAAATTTTAAATCGAAATCTATATGTCAAACAATTTTAGAAGTAATTTCAATAAATAATAATATTATAAATTAAAAATTATTTAAAATTTTTTTTTTTATAAATATATGTATGATTTAATTTTCAAAATCAAATTTCATTAAAATATTTCTATATTTAAAATTTGGAAGATGGTAATCCTAAAGTTATATATCGATATATATCCAAAACTATTAGTCTTACAGACATCGTTATAATTTTTCCGCCTCAACCTTTTGCAACCTTTAAACCATAGTATGACTTATTGACAATCGGGCTAATAGTTTCGGCGCTATCTCAAAATAAAAAAATTGGGCTTACGAAATTATATTATGTATATGAAGTTCGTAAAATCGTACTAGAGATCGTAATATTTGAATTTTGGATGCTGTATCAATGATTTTGGAAATTTTTTTCAAAATTACAAAAATTTTCATTGACCAAAAAAGATATCAAAACTGTTGTTATTATTATTTACGGTACAGAGAAGATCTTAGACCTCTGCCTCTATACAAAAAATCTGGTACAGAAAATCCGCACTAATGTTAAAAAGGAGTGCGCAACTCTTCAATGAATTATCTAATAATATAAATAATGGAAAATAAAATTAGTATATTAAAAAATTAAAATAGTAGAGCTTATATGTAGAATATAATTTTAAATTGTAAAAATTGTAAAGTTTCTTAGAGACTAATAAAATAAATCTAAATCCAAATAATTCAATGATTTAAATAAAAAAAATTTTTTTTTAATAAATTTTTACAGAGAGACTCCAAAAAAAAAAATAAAGAAAAAGATTATAAAGTTTCTATAATATGTATTATGTAAAAAATTATAATTAACATAATATATGAATGAGCAATTGAGCACCAAATTTGAAAATAAACTTTTTTTTGTTTAAAACACATTTATATTAGATATGAAAAGAGTGAATGAAGATATATATATATATATATATATTTATATTTAATTTGTAAAAAATGCAATACAAAGAAATTATAACAATTCTAATCAACCATAAAATAAAAAATTTTTTACAAAAAAATTGTTAAGAAAAACTTTAAAAAAATTTATCTTATAAAATGGTCTATATTCCTTTTGTCAGGTTAAATTTAAAAGTGTATATTGAAAATCGATAATTCTCACAATTGAAAATATTTTGTATTAGCGTGCGCGCGCCACTTTAACGTCAATGAACTTCTTTTTCAACTTATATATATATATATATATATATATATATATATATATAATATTTCTTTTTTAATCAAAAATTTTTATAATAATAAACAATATATATATATATATATATATATTTCTAAATATATATTATATTATAAATAAAAATCGCGCGCGCGCGCGCGCTATTATATTAACAGGTGTATAATCAGTACATAATGTATATATACATATATGTTATAATAATAATATCGACAAACATAAGTACAAAATTTTATAAAATCCTAATAAAAGCAGTTCATATACATTAAAAATGACTTTTCATTTATGATCAAATTTCTTAACAAGTTTTGTTATAATTTTTTTGTAGTTAAAAATGCAGTTTTTGTTTTTTTTTTTTTTTTTTTTTTCTTTTTTTTTTTGTAATAAATTAGAAGTAAAGTCTATTAAACTTGCTATTATTCACATACTTGTACAATTACCTGGTTACCTATAATCTAGTTTTTAGGGAATAGTGTTTTTTGTTGTTTTTTTTTCCTCTAAATTTTATTTTAAAATAATGTGTTAAATATTATTAGTTGTTTTTATGTATAATAAATTGGGAATAATTTACATTTTTATATTTTTAATTATCTTTACACAATTTATAATCTATTCGCTTGATAACTATACTTAGAAATATGGATTCCTAAAAAAAAAAAAAAAAAAAAATAGGGAAGTAAATGAAAAAATTACATTAAGTTTGCCGAAAGATACAACAAAATGCCTACATAGGATTCTTAAGCGCAGGAAGTGTAGAAAATATTAACATATCCAAATTTAATTTCACACCTCATTTTCATTTAATTTTTTAATTATTTAATATTAGAATATGTATACCATATAAATCTATCTATATACTCTATACTAATACTAAATTATATGTCCCAAATCCCAAATCATACTGGAATACGAATCTTCATATTTTTGAAATGAGAGGTTTTGTATTCTAAACTGCACAAGTGTCTATATAGTTTACGTTACATGACGTGATGTTGGACTTTAAACTGATTTTAAATAAACATAGAAATAAATTCAAGATAGATTGTATAAGGTTTCTTGTTATAATGTGGTTTGTATATTTTATATGGAATTCCGTCCAGCCCCTGATTCAATTTAAGGCCATCTGCGAAGCCTTTATTTTTTTTTGTCAAAAAGTTTTCGGATTAACGTGTTTTCAAAAAAAAAAAAAAAAAAAGGGACGGAACTTCTGTTAGGACGGAACAAATTATATTATCGACGAACTTATAACGTTTTTTTTTTTTACTACAGTAACAAATACCTTCTGTACTCAGCTGAAAAAATGTTTTAGTCTCCTGCATTTTTTTTTTGTTTAATTTTTCTGAAATGCCAAATAAAAAACTTTTTTTCGAATTTTTAGGGCATTTCATTCATACGTTGCACCAAAAAAATGATGGTCTTTTGTGTATATTTTAAACATATGAACAGTTATTTGAAAATTCTGACGACTTTTACGCCAGAATTATTATAGAATCGAAAAACTGTGACTAATATTACTATCTCCCTTACTCTTTACATTAACAATTATTATTGATAATAAACAATAGGATTGGAAGTAATGTGGTTCTTAATATTCAAGTAATTGTATGTAGTTAAATTTTCTTAAACTAATTTTTGCTTTTATTTTGCTTTAGGTTTCTTCTGAAAACTTTCTGATAAAATCCAAATTTTTTAATCTATATTATATACATATATATAGTTCGAACACTTCAAAAACTTTGAAATTTTTATTTTCAGATTTTGACTATAGATTTTGTGTTTTTGCTTTAAACATTTTTTCTGCATTTATTTTTACAGTGATTTCTTGATTAATTATATTAGGAAAAAATTTTTAATTAAAAATTTTATTTTAATTATTTTCGGAATAAAAATACGGATTTGTTTTTTTTGTTTGTTTTTTTTTTGTTTGTTTTGTCATCAGGTTTTAGAATGAGGAATGTAATGAGTTATAATTCAGTGAGAACACAAAAATGGTGATATATTTTGCTTTAATTCTAAAAATTCTAAAATTTATATAAGTTCTTGAATTTTGTTAGATTATTTTTTTTTTCTTAGATTTATAGCTAACATAAAAACTAGTGTATATATTTATAGTCTTGTGCAACGTAAACGTATGAGATGGTACAATGGCTAAGAAGCTGCTACAAATTTACAAACGCTCGGATTAAAAAACCCGGGGAAAGTAAATCAAGTAGCTTTTATCTGGTTAATTGTTTTAACTCCGCTTCGGCATTAAATTGAAAATGCACGTTTCAATGAATAATTATTTATTCTATATATATATATATATACAAAAATACATTAATATAATAATATAAAAAACGAGGAAGAGTGTAGTAGAGTAGACTGTGTCAACTCTGGAATACCCGTATGACCGTCATCCGGTTAATTACTTTTGTCAAAATTTCAAACATACAGCTTTATTAAGTGTAGTGGAATACTCATATAAAAGAAGAAGTTGTATGGCAGCTACTCGAACCCTCTGCAGCAGACCAACCAAATTTTCCTGTAACTTTGGCCATTACACTAAACTATTTTTGGCAAAATTTCAGACACCCAGCTGTAATAGGTACAGAGAAATACTCATATAAAAAAAGAAGTTGTATGGCAGCCACCCGAACCCATGGACCAAAATGGCTGGATTTAAATAGCGATGGCGGCTATTGCAAAAAAACGAATTTGCGAAAATTTCAAGATCCTAGCTCCTTTAGTTTTTGAGTTATCGTGCGGACGGACGGACGGACGGACGGACGGACATACATAGCTAAATCGATTTTTTTTCGATTCTGATCCGATCCATACACTTGAGTCTATATCTACCCCCCTCCTTCTCTGCGTCACAAACGTAATGGCAAATTTATTATACCCTTTGACTATATAGTCATACGGGTATAAAAATAATTTTAATTGAATAATATAACTCACAGACAAAGAAGCACCTATTATTAAGATCGAATCGAATAATAAGAATATAATATGTCCAATCTGTTCCAACATATGTATGTATATTCTAATTAGCCTAACATTTAGAACAAATATCACTTATGTTTGATATATGTAATACCAAAAACCCCTTTTCTATATTAATATTTTTTTAAAATTTTAAAAGTGACATCCAGATTATTCGCGTGAAACTCGAATTTGGCAAATGTAATTCTTGTAAAGCTTGTATGTTTTTTTTCTTTTACAGCCTAGAGTATATGGCCTACCTACATATATATTTATATGGGAGTGTACTGTACTGTAATAATACATGCATTTAGTAACTTTTTTCTAACATATATTTAGGTTGAAAAAAAAAAATATACATTTTGCACATAATTTTCACCTGAAATAAATCCTGATTTAGTTATTCTTATTTTTCTTTTTTTTTTTTTCTTGAGTACTCTAAATTATTATAAAAAAATTATGTATATATATATTTATATATATAAGTATATTAATTATATGTAGAATACGTGTTGTAACTATTATCTTAAAAACTAAGATATAAAATAATACACAAGAGTATTATAGAGTGTAAAAACATAAAATGCCCGGAAGTCTTATGCGAAATATACATATATATATATTTCAATATGATGAATAAAGAATTTTTTTAGATTTTGGAAGTTTCTATATACCTATATACACATATATATTTATACATATTAGTTTTTTAACCGCACTGTGCTATTCTTAAAAAAAAAAAATGTTAAATGTTAAAAAGAATTATACTAAATTTAATTCATAATATATATAGATTGAAAAATTATTCTATCTGTGAGATTAAGAGTAAAAATTTGATTAAAAAAAAAAAACACAGGCAGTATGTTACACTAATTTAAATAAGGCGTAGTAATTTGAAATTGAAGGTTTGTAAAGTTCCACATAATGGTTTTTGGTGAAGTCTTACACATAAAAAAAAAAATTTTTCACAAAGTATATTATTAGACATGTATTTTATATGTCAAAACTGTCAATCAGTTTCAATAACCTGTAATTTCATTCATATAATATTTTATCTCAAGCAGAGTATTCAACCTATTGTAAACAGATGAACGTTATCTGACCGATAGCTTAGTTAGTTGTAAAGTGGACCGAAAATTTTCGGGTTCAAATTCTGGTCGGATCATATCTAATAAAAAAAACGAGGAAAAGTGTAGTAGAGTAGACTGTGTCAACTCTGGGATACCCGTATGACCGTAACATATACATTCTATCATCCAGTTAATTACTTTTAGCAAAATTTCAAACATTCAGCTTTATTAGGTGTAGAGTAATGCTCATATAAAAGAAGGTGTTGTATGGCAGCTACTCGAACCCTCTGCAGTAGACCAACCAAATTTTTCAGTAACTTTGGCCATTATACTAAACTACTTTTGGCAAAATTTCAGACACGCAGCTTCCATAGGTATAGAGTAATGCTCATATAAAATTAGAAGTTGTATGGCAGGTACTCGAACCCGTGGACCAAAATGGCTGAATTTAAAACTCGATTTCGTTTTTTGCATAAAAACGAATTTGTGAAAATTTCATAATCCTAGCTCCTTTACTTTTTGAGTTATCGTGATGACGGACGGACGGACGGACATACATAGTTAAATCGATTTAATTTTCGATTCTGATCCGATCCATACACTTGAGTCTATATCTACCCCCCATCCTTCTCTGCGTTACAAAAGTAATGGCAAATTTATTATACCCTTGGACTATATAGTCATACGGGTATAAAAATATAGTGTATATTAAAATAATTTAATAAGAAGTCCAAATGTCAAAATAGGCAAAGGATTAAATATTATCAGGCAATATTTACTATTGTCTGGTTCTACAAATAAATAAATAAATAAATAAATAAGATGAACGTCTTTCGTTGTGTTTCTTAACATCAAAACATCGAAAGATTAGCTGACAAATCAAAATTTTGTTAGACGTCTTGAACAAACGACGAAACCGTTAGGTAAAAGTCTTTTAACTTTCTTTTATATTTTTGGGAAGTAAAGAGCCAAGATTTTTATTAATTTTTAGTACAGAATATAGTTTTAATATTAGCAGATCAAAAATAGTATGTGTTTTAGTTTAGTTTAATTGTGAAAACAGCTTACCTCGGTGCACATCAAGCTTACCCAAGTTTTTCCTTAGAAATCTTTGGATGATTTTCTTCTATCAAGAAAAACAAAAACCTTATGAACAACAGACGGACAAATATGGTAGCAAAGCAACCAAAATTTAAAAAAATGTATGTAAAAAATGTACTTATTTCAAAAAAAATCTTTGGGTTTTGCCGTCTTTAAACGCGTTTGCTGACTGAAAATTAAACAAAAAATTTGATAGAGAATTAAGTTAAAAAAAAAAAAAAAACTTTAAAATTACGTTTTTCATAAAAACTTTCTTTTATTTTTTTTTTTTTCTCTTTTTTTTTTTTATCTAGCTTTTATTTATATCAAACCTTTAAAAATAGTAAGTCCTATTACCATATATTTGATCAAAAAATTTAAAGCCCATATAATAAAATAAACTAAATAAATAACAAAACTTGAATTTTGGCCGAAAAACGATTTACCGAAATTTGTTTGTTATGCGTACGTCGCGATTTGATTCTTTTAGGTAATGTTTTTATCATTGGTTAGTGGGTGGTGGTTAATGTGTTTCCTAAAATTGGTATTTCTCAATATTTCTCAAAATTATTCTCTATATATTCAATTTATTATATAATTTCTAACTAAAAACGGAATGGTACAATATTGTATATAAGCCCCGTTAAAAGTTTGGTTTTAAAAAGTACGGTTTTTAGTTGGTTGAAGTCGAATACTCCCGAAATGAATCCCATACATTGATCCTAAGTGCCTTGTTCGTTGGTTTTCACAAACTCCTAACAAAAAAAAAAAAAAAAAAAAAAAATACTATAATATGTTCCTGGTATTATGTATATTTATAAAATTAATCGATTCAGTGTGTTGATCCTAAGATAAATAGAATTAGTACATTTTTTTTTTTGTATTTTTTAATTTAGTCCAGGACTTTGACTAAGTTTCAGTTTCTTTAAAACATTATCGGCTGATGGGTGGCACAGTGGTTAGAGTGCCGACTTTCATGCGAGAAGCCCCGGGTTTGAATCCCCAGTGAAAGTGAAAAAACTTTTATCTGGTTTTCAACTCGATTCAGCTACCATTCGCCCTTTGGGTTCAAATTAATGGCTTAATTAATAATTATATATCTTTAATAATAAATAAATAAATATAACAATATAAACAAATATAAAATGTAAACAAATATTTCATATAAATAATATAACTCACTGATATCGAATACACCATTATAACTCAAGTACAAAATTATTACAATATAAAACAAAAAAATAGAGCTGTATTTATTGAAAATCTAAGACATTTATACATGTTATAAGGCGTAGTACTATCTCATGTTTAAATTGTATATGGCATTCATTTGATCAGTTCTAAAATATGAAATTATCTCCCCTGTTCCGACATGCACATATTATATAGTCAGGCTGTTTAGCCTATCACAGTGAACAGTTAGCACGTAGAGGTGACGGAAAAAAAAAAAAAAATTTCCATTAAGCCGTTGATTACTCGACTGCAGTTATAACATTATGAATTTGTCAAAACTACATTATAACGGAGTAAAAGTTTGTATCAAAACATATGCTAGTAAGAATTGGAGAATTTCTTAGATGCGATTTATATTTTAAATGATATTCATTTACTCAATTAATGCTTGGCATATACTCTATTATATGTGTGTTATACTATTACAGTTTATTATAATTTTATATTTTTCTTAATTTGAAATGATTTTGCTTTATTAATAAAAATATATAATATACACAGTGTTGCCATTTTGACAGAATTCCGGTAAAATTTGACCGGAAAAAATATTCTTTGACTCGAAAAAAACTCGAAATATTTTGACTGGATTTTTGACTGATTTATTTTTTTATTTGACCGATTTTGACAGAATTTCGTTTCAACGAATATTTTTAAAAATTTAAAATATTTTTAAAAAATACTCGTTGACGCTGAACGAATTTTTTCGCACAACTACAAATTGTAGTTAACGAACAACAATTGAAAAATACTGGAATGACAAATCATTTAATATACATACATGTACATATAAAATTATCACAGAAATCGAATGCAGCTTAAACTCACTAATGCTGTTTTGATTAAAAGAAAACATTTGCCAAAAGAAAATTGGTACAATATGAATATACCACCAGAAGTGATGAATAAAATCGGTAAAAAAGATATATACGAAAACGATAGTGAAGAAGATTTGGATTTGGAAGAAGATTTCCTTTATGGATGAAATTTTTTAATAAGTTTATTTTTAGAACATATATTTTTTTCATGCAATAAGTTTTACACATGTATACCGTCCAGCTACATAGAGTTTCTTTTTTTTTAATTTATGAAATAATTTTTGTTTTTGTTTAATGTATGAAATAAGTTTTGTTTTTGTTTATGGAATAATGTTTTTGATTAATGTTAGTACAACTTTTTTTGTTTGTGATAATCTTTATTTGATATTTTGAAATAAATATTTTACTACTTTATCTGAAATAATAAATAAATAAATCTTCGACATGGTCACATTATATCATTAGTTATATTAGGTATTGCGAATTTATAAACAGCAACGCTCCATAAATCAATCTAAACAAAGAAATTATGTACATGTTTCATTATACATACTTAATTTTAAGTCTTTCTTAATTAAATTTTTATTTTGACCGATTTTTTGACAGAATTTTACTCTAAAAACTTTTGACTGGATTTTTTGACAGAATTTTTTAAAAAGTTTTCCAGTCAAACTGTCAAATTTGACCGGATTGAAAATTTTGAAGTGGCAACACTGAATATACATATATATGTATACATATTAGGAACCACTCCAATAGTTAAAAAGAGATAATATTGGTTTTTTTTTTTCAATCATAAACAATAATTTTCTTGCTTTTCTATTCCCCTTTTTTGACATGCAAATAAATCACACATCGAATTGAATTTTTTTTTTTTTTTTCCATTTTATATTAAAAATTATTGTATTTTTCTCTCCAAAATTTAGAGTTTATTATTATCCATAATGTAACTATACTAAATTTTTTTTAGTTTTTTAGTAAAAAATTTTTTTTTCTACTGTTTTACTTTGTCCGTTGATCTGTCCGTTGATCTGTTCGTCTCGCAAATCGCAACATTTGAGATTCTATACAACAATTGAGAAATCACACAAAAAAAACAAATGAATTTCTCGGAAATATTCGTTTTCTATTGATTCTACAATTACTGAACTAAGGTCTTCAGAATTCTATTTAAACTATGACCTCTGATTTTTAAGTTTGTAACTTTCGATCCAAAACACTTACTATTGAACAATTTGTTAAATTTTGAAAATATGTGCTTTGTCAGAAACCCTTTGTTTTTTTTTCATTATTTTTGTATTCTCTTATCACTAAAAATCATTTAGAATAAAATGTGGAGTATAATATATATATATATATATATATATATTTTTTTTTCAGAATACTTAAAATATACTTGAGGGTAAAAATATTTTTGAAAGTAACGAAAGCAAAATTAATCAGTGCTTACTAAATTATATTTTTGATCGCTTGTTATATTCTTAATTTTTTTGTGAAATTTGAAATTGTTTTATATTACAGGGAGTTTCAAAAATATTTATACGTTTTTATTTTGTATTATCTTAAATTTTAATATCTGGCGAATAATGGTGTAGTGGCTAAGAGATCATATTATTTCAAGTAGAACACTCGAGTTCAAACTCAAGTCATTTCATATTTAATAACAAAAAATATCGTTAAAATTGTTATATTTTATTTTTTTTTGTTTTTTTATTTATTTTAATATTTCATTCTTAATTGATTCAATTTAATATTTCATAAAAAAAATATAATAAAAAAACTTACTTATACTAGTTCAAAGTACCCAAACATATATAATTTCTGAATTATAAAAATATTTAGTATAAGAAAATCTGTTATTATGTAATATAATTTAATAAAAAATACACAAAATCCCAACAAAATTCCAAAATCCCAAAAATTCCAAAATCCCAAACCACTATTGTTATCATAATTCGTTTTGTAACCAACTTTTTAGGTATTTTTTTAAATTAATATATATTTTCAATAATAAAGAACTTCCAATAGTGGGGGCTACCGCCCCCAAACCCCCGCTTAAATAATTAACAATTACAAATAATTAAAACCATGATTTTGTAACCAACTCTAAAATCTCTCCTTACTCAGAATCTCACATATATATATATATATATATAATAAATATTTTGTAAAAGGCGTATATAATCCACATTGAAAATCCCTCCTAGATATTTTTTTTATATTAATATATATTTTCAATAATAAAAAACTTCCAAGAGTAAGGGCTGCCGTCCCAAACCACCGCCAAACAAATTATTGAAATCCTGGTTTTCTAACCAGCACTAAAATCTCTAGTAACTCCGAATCGCCCATAAACATAAATATAAACATTCTGGAAAAACCGATAACACTACACATTTAAATTCAACTCTAAAATTCCTCCTAATTCAGAATCTTCAATAAACTGTTATGCATAAACGCATATATATATATAACTATGGAAAAAGATATAACCTTGATTTTAGAACTAACTAAAAATTGGAATTTTGCAATTCGGAATATTGAAATTTTGGGATTTTGGCATTTTGGCATTTGGGATTTCGTGGCGCTCCCGAAAATACATTATAATATAACAATATAAACAAATAATTTAATTAAATAATAGAACTCACAGATATAGAATACCATATATACCATAACTCTAAGGCAATGGTGAATTACAATATAAACAAAAGTATCTTTTGAAATTCTAAGACATTTCGTCATGTTATAAGACTTAATACTATCGCATGTTTTAATTGTATGTGGAACTTATTTGATCAGTTCTAATAACATAACAATAACAATGTAATATTCCCCCCCCCCCCCCCCCCTGTTCTTATATGCACGTCATAAAGTCAGGTTATTTAACCTATAACAGTGAACAGTATTAGAGCACGTAGAAGCGACACTTTAAAAAAAAAATAGATATAATATAATTAACAAATAAATTAAACGTGCTGGAAATGTATCGTACTATAAAAGATATTATATAAAAATATATAATGTAAATCTTGTGTAAGATAATAGATGGTACACACAATTTGATATAAGTATAATCAACGGCTTAATGGCGCTTTAAAGGAGTGGAGTAGATAAAGGACCCGAGTGTGTATGAATCGGATCAGAATCGAAATTAAAATCGATTTAATTAATAATTTTATTAATAAATAATAAATGATTTAATAAATAATTTTTTAAGTAATTCCCATTTTGATTCCTAATTACGATACCCTGTTGGATATATAATTTGCTTTATATTTATGATAGAATAGGTTTTGTGTTTTTTTTTTAATTCAAATGCAATTGATTAAATTTTCAATTAATTTTTATACTTTCTGATACATTAAATAATAAAAAGAAGAGAATTGTAATCGCTTTCGAATCCACTTTTAAAATTATATAAAACTAAGGTTGCGTTTATGTTGGATTTGCGATAAGTGATAAGAGCGTCGATTGGAGCATAACGTATGACAATTATATACATGATTTAAATAGTAGTGCTTATTGCGAGCATCGCTTTGATCATCAACAAACAATATTAATTTTCTACGCTATGCTCTTATCACTTATCGCAGTTGCAATGCACCCTTAAGCATTTATGCAATGATGAATGCAATATTCACAAAAATGTTGCAGTTTATATGATAAAGTCAAAGAAGAAACATTCTTGATACTTTTCTTAGTCTTTTCATAATTCCCCATCTCTTTCTTTTTGTTATTGTTGTTTTTTTTTTTTCTATGTCAATTAATCAAATATTGAAATAAATTATATAGTATAATCAAAATGCTATTATTATTTATAATAATACATATATACATACAAAAAAATTGTATGGATTTCCTTAATTATTATTGCAATTAAGAATTTTTTGTTTTTCAATTATTTAGAATTCAATGTTCTCAATCTTGCACAAATTGAATTTTGCATAGTATATACAGTGTGTCACCTCACCTTAATTTTCAAATGTAAGTCAAAATAACATATAATTTGAAATTTATATATCTGCAAAGTTCCATAACAAGTTCTAGAGCTAGATATTTATACCTATTTCCATAAAAATGATTGCAAATCCTTACAAGATTCGACTCTATATGTATGTATGTATACATACCATAAAAACTGGGAAGTACCGTATTATATCAAACAGTATTATTACTTCAATCATATGAAGAACAATATTTGAACTATGCGTACACTGTATATATTAAATAAGTTTTTTACACATTTATTAATGTTAATTCATATTAAATTATCATTATCATTATCATTATCAGTTTTTTTTTTTAAATTTTATATTATATTAGAATCTATTTTTCTTCATTGTTGTATATATATATATATATATATATATGTATATATATATATATTATTAAAGCGTTTCAAGATAAATATGTTATAATCAAATTGCATTTTATTTAAGTCAAATTTGAATTTAATACATTTAAAAATGACGAGATTTATTAGTTGTCCTTGTCGACTTTTAGATACGCGTGTGGGAACCTACCATGGTGTTTAAAAATAAAATAAATAATAAATTACCCCATAAAAATATCTATTATCTTATATCACATAAGGATTTAAATTTTAAGCTCTGTGGCAGTTACTCTTTAACTTTGCGCCAAGATATCAAAAAACTTGCAAATAATCTTGCCATGTTACTGTACTTGCCTATACAGTCAATTTCAGGGTCGTAGTGTAAAAAGTCCTGATGATGTAAGCAGGGTTCTAATTTTTTTTAATTTGCTGCGGTTATCTGATAATGAAGCCCGAACATTTTGAAACTTTACAGAAATAGCTTTAAAATAGCTTTTTCACAATTCTATTAACTAGGAACCATTTTTTGGACAAATAGAAGCATATTTGCATGAATTCCTTCTGCAGATATAAATCAAAAACATACTGAATTTTTAGCTACTTTCATAGTACAATCAATTTGTAGAAACCCCGATCTTAGAGAATTTTGAAAAATAGAAAAGTCAAAAGATAGCAAAATCTATAATGAAAATGAAATCGAATTGGGTCTCGCTTTCGAATACAAGAGTACTTCGCTATGAAACATATTAAAACTAGATGTACCTTTTAAAAATAAGATCAAGAAAAGCAAAAAGATGAAAAAGTGAACTTAGATTCTAATATAGGTATGTAAAAATGTTTCCAGTACAGCTAATTTAAAGATCTATATTTCACTCATTCTTTGCTTTCTCTTTCAATTAAGATATTTGTGAACATCATTGACTCATTTATTTATATAAAAACAAAAAACAAATCATAATTGTTTTGTTTAACAATCGTTGATGAATCAAAAAACCTATTATTTTTTTTTTTTTTTCTAAATTAAATCTAAAAATACAGGGTTAAGTGCAAAGATTTTTTTGTTTAATGATTTTTTCTAAACAATTATCTAATTATCTAAAATAAAATATAAACATTATATGCGTATATATATAGATATAATGTGTGCGCAGAGATTCTTAACTTTTCATAACTAAAAATTGCCATTACCTTTTCATTCGTGGCCGCGGTCTCAAATCCAGGGAGTACAAGATTTAAGAGAAACCTTCTGTGGAAGGGAAAACCATTCAAAAATCTTTTGAAATTCCAAACCGCACTATAGTAGTGTGAGATTCCTACTTATTAAAAAAAACCTCCCTCCCAAAGCCAAGCTAATGCGATAAAAACCTAACCTGCTTATGCAGTAGAAAAGCTGACGAGCAACGATGAGGCTAAATGTCCCAAAACAAAAAAAGCTGACGTCCTTCTTTAATTTTTTTCTAGTATATATTAAAAATCATATATGGGGGTAGTGTGTTCTACAGTTTTTGAAGGGCGTTTAGTTTTTTTTTATTTATTATTAATTATCAACATAATACAGTCAGGGACGTTTGAATGGAAAAAAATTTGGCTTCATTTATTTTATTTATAATTTCCAATAAGCCGTGCGCTGAATTACTAAGAGTCGAATCATTCGATGATTTTGACTGCTGTTTTAGCATATTTTCAAAAGATTTTGTATGTGCCTATATAGTTTTACTCTGTCTTTCCGTCCGTCCTTACGTTTACACAAATTTTTAAACCGTTTGAAATAGAAAGAGCTACGGGTAGGTATTGGACGAAAAATAAATTCATGAAAGAACGTTTTTCTGTAGCCCAACCCGTTACGGAGCAACAGTCCCTCAAAGGCGGAAAAAATCTTTATTCAAATTATAATAACAATAGTTCCGTTAGATTTATTTCCAATCTGAAAACGGTAGAAAACAACTGGTTTTATAAACTCTATAAATTTTGAAAAGGCAAATGTGAGGGGTCGAAAATTTAAATTTTGATATTTTTAAAAACCTGTATACATAAATACCCGCCTAAATTTTTTTTAGTAATACACAAAATTTGAAGGTGCGACATTATATTTTAACATACAACACACCCGCCAGCTTTTTGCGTGGCCTTCAAGACCTAAAACTAAAATTATCAAATTTTTAAGTTTGATGTATGTAAACTTTTTTGCATCACTGTATTTCTCTATATAATAAAATAGTTACTACTTATATTATATACAAATACAATAGAACTTGAAATATTTCTCAGAACCTTGAAAATTGTATAATCGTCAAAATTAAATGAAAAATAAATTAAAAATAAAAAAAGAAGAAAATAAATATACGTATATATACTTATAAATTTGTGCTTGTGTATAGATGAGGCATGCAAACAACTAAATATCTAAGAAAAATAATTTGATTTCTTTTACAGCGTGTTTATTAAAATAAAGATTTGTTTTTATATAGGACAGCTTTTATGATTTCAATAAAATATTTTTAATGTAAATTTAAATAATATACACAATTTTTCCACTAGACCTTTTTTTGGCAATTCCCTTAGCGACAAATAATATTTAATTAATCAATCGTATCTATAGTAATTTTCAACCCTTGATGCATATATACTTGAAAAGTAAAAGAGTTAATTTAAAGAAATTGAACCACTCAGGGTTTTTCAGAATTGCGTAAATTTTTAGAAATTTAAAATTAATTAGAAATTTGAAGTTCAAAATGATCTACATTGATTTTATTCATATTTGATTTCTAATTTTTTTTTTAATTATTTGATTTTTATATCTAAATTAAATCAATTAAATGTTTTTTTTTTTTCAATTTATATTTCATTATTTTTATTTATTTTTATTTTCATGTTAATAAAAATTATGTATAGCAGTTCAAATTGCTATGATCAGTATGGAACTACAACCATCAGTGCATTTACAGCACACCAATCATCATGGAACAAATTTAACAGCATTACAATCACAACATCATCATACTGGTTTAATTGGACATCATCATCATCAGCATCATCAGTTATCATCATTAACATCATCATCTGATGAAAAATCAAAAAGTAAGTGTCCACCAATTACTTTAATATATAATTTTGGGCACTGTTCAAATTTAATAAGTTTCTAAAATATAATATGTATATTAAATATTATAGTAAAATATTGAAAAAAAAACGATTCAATCAAGAAAAATTATTTTAAATTCTCTTAATTTTTTTTTTTAAAACAGACTTAAAAATGGAAAATTATTCAAATTCTGGACTTATCACTGCTGAATGGATAAATGTTAATGGTGGACCAAGTGCAGGTTTGTAAATTTTATCATATTAAAAATGATATTGTTTATCTTTGTTCAAAAGAAAATTTTTCCAACTTTTTGATTACAGATGATTCCCATAGCTCACAAGGTAGCATATCGGGTGATGGTAAGTTATTTTAATATAATTTTTTTTTTTTTAATCATTTAATGTTGTATTAAAATTATAGTATAATTATTAATTAATTTGATTAAAGATTTAATTATTGATTAAATAAAAATAAAAGACTTAAGTGAGAAACTTTTATGTAAATTTAATATTACAGTTTATTTGCTAAATATAGAGGGTGTCTGAAACTTAAAAATAACAATGAACTGGAGTGATAGAGAAATTTATAATGAATAAAAAATCATTCTGGAGAGGGTGGAAAGGGGAAAGCTCTATTGCTAACGATTTCCGAGATATCTGCTTTCACTACTGTGAATTTCTTTTTCTTTTCAAATAAATAACAACATCTTCGTTCCACGAACAACATATATAAGGTTTGTTTAAATCTCGGTATAGCTTTCTAAAGTTATGGACTTCCATTATTGACTTCTTATTATCTTTCATACTATATGCTATTTTTGTATTCCCTGTATTTAGTTAATTTTAGAAGAAAGTTTATTAATTCATTTAGTTTCATAATACCCTTAAGCTGTTAAGAAAAGTTTTATAAAATTTCTATAAAAAAATCGTAACAATTTGATTCTGAAAATGTTTCCTAAAATTTAACGTATATTTGAAAGGGCTATTTTTATCATATTAACTATATTATATATAGAATTGTATTTCCTATTGACAACAATACAATGTTTTTTTTTTTTTTTTTTTGTTTATTGTACAATAACATGCGCTACTACCAATATCTTTTCAGTTTATATTCTCATTTTTTTTATATTATTCTCTTTCTATTATTTTAGTTGTTATCTGTATTATACATTTATATTGCAAGCGAAACAAATAGAAGAAAATTTAAAAAAAGAAAAAAGAAAAAGAATTTCAAGTATAAAAGAACATTCACCTGTTTTTTAAAACTTAACATGGTACATACAGAATCAGTATTGATCGCGCAAATTATGTTCATATTCTACTGGCTGTAAACTATTAACTTTTCTTTTGGTTTTTTTTTTGAAAAAAAAAAACACAAGCTTTTTAACAAAATTGTTATTATTTAATGAAGAAAATTGTGATATTTTTAAAGGCTGAATGGCATATATAGTTTTATATTTTGGTTGGAGAAAAGATCTCAAATGTGAGGCACCCTAAGTTCGAATCTTAGTAAAAGTGAAAAGTCTGTACAAATAAATAATTCTTTATATATATATATAATATAAATATATTAATATTATGATATAAAATGAATGCAAAATATAAACTAATAATTTAATTGAATTTTAAAACTCACAGATTAGAAATATCTTAGACTCGAAATATAAACCGATTAAGAGCATCATGTTTTAAAGCAAAACTCGTTTTAAAATTAATAAATTAATTCTAATGATTAGATGTGAAGGTATAGGGAAGAGAAGGTACATATCAAGTATACCTTACCTCATGCTTCAATATACACCTTGGATATAGACAGGTTAATTAGGCTAACAGTTTATTAATTAGCACTTCCTTAAAGGAACTATAGTCAAAATTTGAATTAAAACAATAAGTAAAAAGCTTTTTTTTTTTCAAATTTGAAACCTAT
Organism: Dolichopus griseipennis; assembly: GCA_963082915.1. Classification (NCBI taxonomy): domain Eukaryota; kingdom Metazoa; phylum Arthropoda; class Insecta; order Diptera; family Dolichopodidae; genus Dolichopus; species Dolichopus griseipennis. The sequence continues at coordinate 2,874,157 of OY720446.1, read as the reverse complement.
AAAACTAAGATATTGTAAAGTGTTGAGAAAAGTGAATGTGAATAAGTTCATGCAATGCTAATAACAGCTATTGTTTCTTTAATCTGAATTGTATTGGGACTCGTTTTATTTTTACAAATAGATATATATGTATTGCATATACGGTGGGTTGTAGATATATATGGATATTATATTGTATATTTATATCAATATATGAATTTAATTTTTTTTTATACCGTAAAGTTAAGCAGTGCGCGCGTTACTATTAACTGCAAAAGTAATAACATGATACCTTTATTTTTATATACAATATGCATTCAAAAAACTAAAAAAAAAAATTGAAACCCAAATCGATGATAACCAGGAAGATGAAAAACATAAAAAAATTTTTTTAACAAGTTGTATCCAAACATTTTCATTGATTCAACATATTTTTTGTTATACTATTAACCAAAGTAACTAATAAAAAAAAAAATGAAAAAATGAGATAACCATATAGTAATAATCACTCAAACTAAAAAAAAAAACAGTTTTATGAGCTGTTCTATTCCTTTTCTTTATATTACAATGAGTTTCAAGAATAAATGAACACCATTTAGATGTTTTATAATTTAAATTTGATTAAACTTAATGAAACTGTTATGGATATCAGTTGAATATGCATGATATATGTCTCTATGTCGTTTGACGCATTTTGATAATATTTCTGTTGTATCTTAATTTGTCCTAAAAAAATATATGAAATTTTAAATACCGCATTCATATCTGCAAAGTTTTATAAACAATAAGTGTCCATTATCGAATTTATGCGGGAAAACTCGTTTTTGGCCACGAATAGTTAGATCTTGTTAAATAAATTGTACACAGACAAAATATGGCTCAATAAATTTCAAAAATTTCTATACACTAATTATTCCTCTGCTAGACTTACAAACACTAAAGGTAAAGGTGCATGACATATTTTATACTTTTGTTAATTTAATTGATATAATTGATTTGCATGTGTACAGTTTCAATACGTGACCAAGTAATTTGTTTTGCCGCTGACATTTCTAACGAATGTAGTACAGGGACGAATATAATTGTTGTTTTGATAAAAAGTTATCGAAATTATTTTTAAGGCAGACTTATTTAGGAAGGCATTAGAAATGGATCTCCCACTTCTTCATATTACTTCTGTGTCTTTCCTCTGCATCAACCCCGGATTTTCCTGAGTTGTGAGTCCCGATACCCTGCATATTATTTATATTATTAGAAATTAATTATTTGTATAAATACCATTTAATTTGAACGCAATGACGAATGGTAAGTAGCGGAGCCAAGTTGAAAACTATTTAATTTAAAATCCGCGCTTCTCGAATACGAAAGAAAAGTCGAAACTCTTACACTGTGCCAGCTTGCCGTTCATCAAAAGAAAATATAGTTACATAATATTCTAAAAAAATATATTACATATGCATTTAAAGTGTTTCTCCACTTTTGACACTCATATATTTAAACATAAATATTATTGTTTGGGGTTTGCTTTTCTTTTAAACTTAATGGGTGGCTTTCGGCAAGGAAAATTTTTATAACTATATGTGGTGCGATATCAGAACACTATCAATGAAATGTGTATATTCGTCGTGTATTATATACGGTTAGAAAAAAAGTTTTATTCTTTAAATTTTAACTAAAAACAAAAAATAATATTGTAATCGGTGAAAGGATCGGATTAAAGTAGCACGAGCTGCTAATATTTCAATATATTATAAGGTAAAACAAAAAATAAAGAAATTGCTGAAAATTAAAAAAAAAAAAACATAAAAATATAGTTTTATATTTTCTAAAAGTTTAGAACAAGAGGAGTTGTTTAGTTGTTTTATTACATTTCAGTTTTTAAAAAAATTTTTCTTTTTAAACACAGGTCCTCCAAAAAAAAACAAAAAAGAGATTATACTCCTTTCTTTCAAATGAGTATAGATTATTTAAACACATACATGTAATTTCGGACAAGAATAGGTTCTGTATAATTTTTATACCCGTATTACTATTAGTCAAAAGGGTATACTAAGTTTGCCATTACGTTTGTGACGCAGAGAAGGAGGGGGGTAGATATAGATTCAAGTGTATGGATCGGATCAGAATCAAAAACTAAATAGATTTAGCTTTGTCCGTCTGTCCGCACGATAACTCAAAAATTAAAGAGTTAGAATTTTGAAGTTTTCACAAATTACTTTTTATACAATAGTCGTCATCGCTATTTAAATCCAGCCATTTTGGTCCGTGAGTTCGAGCACCTGCCATACAACTTCTTTTTTTATATATGAACATTACTCAATAAGTGCTGGGTGTCAGAAATTTTACCAAAAGTAGTTTAGTTTTATGGCCAAAGTTTCTGCAAAATTTGGTTGGTCTACTGCAGAGGGTTCAAGTAGCTGCCATACAACTCCCTTTTTTATATGAGCATTATACTACACTTAATATAGCAGTATGTTTGAAATTTTCCCAATAGTAATTAACCGGATGTTATAATGTTTATATTACGGTCATACGGGTATCACAGAGTTGACACAGTCTACTCTACTACACTCTTCCTCGTTCTAATTATTACTTTAATTATAGAAGAGATGAATAAAAGCGGGAAATTCCGTAATCGGAAACAGGATTCCACATTTTATTGATTTTTACAATTTGCAGTTGATATATGAAGTCGAAGAACTGTTTTTAGGGGTTTTAAAGTTCAAATACCACGAAGAAAAGGTATTATGAAATTTTGACAAACAAATTCCACTTGACTATAATCTCATGGTTAAGAAAAAGGGAATTTGATTATAAGTAAGAATCAATATCAAGTTATAGATAAATTGGATTACTGCTGGTAGGTAATTCGAATGAATGTGAACTTCTGGAATGAGAATTTACCACCATTCCTATCCCAGTATATCCATGTATATTCCATTTGAAGAGTTAAAAGAAACAAATTTTTGGTATTCTTTTCTTTTCCAAAATTTTGTACTAAAAGTTATCATATAATTAAACCCTATCATACCTACCCTACTCTATGTTTATTAAAATACGTTTATTTTCTTATTGAACTTAAATTTAAAATTCTTCTTAACATAAATAAACTGGTATAAAATAAGAATAAATATATTCTGTCAAAAATTTAATAGGAATCCAATAAGATCAAGATCGTTATTTTAAATTTTTGGTTTGTGTCCATTCTAATATTTTTATTTTATTTATGATATCAATTTTGTGGTGGATTCACAGTTTCAGCACCTCAAATTCTGAACATTTTTATTAATTAATGAGAGAATTTTTATTTAAAGGATTTATTATTGTATCAACCCGCTAAGTTCTTGAAATCAAAAAAAAAACATTTGACAGCTGTATTTGACATTTGAATAATTTTTTCATTTGATTTTAATAAAAACAAGGAAGAGTGTAGTAGTAGAGTAAACTATGTCAACTCTGGGGTTCCCGTAATTTAGACATTATATAGAAAAACAAATTTGTGGAAATTTCAAAATTGGTGCACCTTTACTTTTTGAGTTATCGTAATGGATGGAGTGGAATTAAAAAATACCGCATAAATTGTTAATTTTGTGTTTTTACTCAAAAATAATAAAGTGCTTATTATAATTGCGCTAATTCATCCATTTTAATAATTACTTACTTATGTCAAAATTTTGTAAATAAAATAACAGTAAATAAAAATAAAAAATTGATACGCATTCGAATTACCATAGTAATTATTAAAAAAAGTTAACAGACTCAGAGCCTTCCTATATACAGTTTATAAATAAATAGAATTGAATTGAATGAAAAAAAAAAAAACATTTGACATGTGATGTAACTAGATTATAGTATATGTAGTGTCTCACAAGGCCTGTACTGTTTAAAGGCTATATAGAAAGAGTATAAATTTATTAAAAATTAATTAATTTTGAAAATTATATAAATTTAATACTAATTTAAAAATATATACTTTTTATTTGGTGTTCTTATGAAGGGAAAGTGGTGTAACATATTCATTGTAAATTTTAAGTGTTAGAAAAGTTTTCAAATGATACAAAAATTTAAAAAAAAAAAAAAAAAAATATTACATTATCTATTTTACTTATTTTTCATTTCTTAATCCTGCGGTTATTTTTTAATTTAAAAATAAAAACAAAAAACAATAACAGAAATAAATTAATTTGACAATTCTATGGTCACTACTGGAATTTGTGAACCCAATTCTTTAATATATAGGTAGTTATTTTTCTTTATTATTATATTTTCTGTTAATGATCTGGGAAATAAATCCACAAAAGTTAAGTAGGCCCAAAATGACTTTCTTACTTTTGAATTGTAAAAATAAATTAAAATAAAGTTAAAATCTATTGTGTATAGTTAAACATTTTTGACGTTTTTTCTTTCAAATTTATTCAAATGTTTACAAAAAAAAAAAACTTCTTCCACATAAATTTCGTTTACGGAATTAATACAATAAAATTTTAAACGAATATTGATGATATCTTTGACAATCTCTTTTCTTTCTTTGGCTTTTCATTAATGCTGTATAACGTGCGACAAGTATTTATACATACTTAATTGTAATCATATGATTTTAAAATATGACGTTTCACATTGCAATAATCTATATAAGGACGGATTGTTGACACATTTCAGAATTATTTTTTTAAATAAATAAGAAGCTCTCGTATCTTGCGAATCAGAAGTCAACCGCATGCGATTTCAAAAAATCTAGTCTCCAAATTTAGTAATATAGAAACTGAAATAAAAAAAAAAAACGGTCCAGAAAATGGTACTTGGGTAGTTTTGGGGCAGGGTTACCAACTTCGGAACTAGTCAGACCCGAAGCAATTATGTTTAGACCCGAAGATATAATATAATAATAAATACACATGATTACAAAACGAAATTCTTTTATTTTAAATCAATAAAACATAATAAAAAAAAATTAGGAACTTTCTATTTCATTAATTAACAAAATTAATATTAATATAATGTCAACATTAGTTTTTAAAATTATATTTTGAGCTTTTTAAGGAACATTGAAGTAAATTTTTTTCTTCTGGAGCTTTTAAATATATAAGAAAATCTTCGCATTTCATGTCAAAGTTAATTCTTGTACATAGTTCACTTTTAATAAGCGCTATTCGCATTTTATTTCTATCAGTTCTCCAAACTGAATTCATTATTGAAAAAATCCTTTCAATAAATGCGTTGCTTACCGGAATGCTTAAAACTTTGGACATAATTTTTTTCATTTCATTAATTTCATCAGTCGACTGAAATATTTTAACCCATAACCGAAATACATCATTTGGTTCATTTCCACAAATTCTAATATTTGGAAGAATTTGGTTAATAGCAATAATCTCATCATATATTTTATCTTCGTCAACTTTTAAATTTAAAACTTCACAAGTTTTTAAAATTGAGTTAAAAGTAAGTTGATTTTTTAGATTTAAACATGCTAAATATTTAAAAGGACTATCTTCAAAGTTATAAAATTTCGTAAGCTCTTTGTTTAGGTAAACATTTTTGTGCTGTGGCACCAAAAAATTTATTCACAATACGTTTTTCTAAATTTTGTTTTAAGGATGACATTATATCATGCAATTCCGTTGCAGTAACGTTTGAATTTTCTAATAATAGTAAAGGTTTGGACATAAAATTTAAAAACTATCTTTATAAAAATTTTAATTTTCAGTTTCATAGTTAATAATAATAAGGTTTTCAATTAAATTTTCAAAATATTTTTGCAAACCCGAAGAAATTAGTGTCCAACCCGAAGACCCGAAGTTAGCATTCCAAACCCGAAGTCTTCGGGTGAAAAAGATCAAGTTGGTAACCCTGTTTTGGGGTGAAGTTTAAAATTTTTTTTTTTGAAATTTTTAGATTCTACTACAAAATCACCGGCGAGTATCTTTTTAAAATCAATGTCGAAACGACTTTTGATTTCAGAGATTTGAAGACTTCTTGTATATGCATCGGTTCAGAAATATGTCTTATTAAAATTGTGTTTTCCTAAAATATAACTGCAGATTTTCTTTAAATTTCTCACAAATTTTGAATATTTTGTGTAGTTTTGATGTTTTACGGTTTTTTTTTTTTGATTTGACATTTTGGCTTTATTTCATGTCACAATTTTTTATTTTTATTGTTAGCATTTTTTTTTTATTTTGTTTATGTTTTAAAACTGTGGTAGCTTTTTCAAAATTTAGAGTAGCGTAATTTAAAATTTTCCGATTTTTCCTTTTTTTTTATATTTTATGTTTTAGTTAATTTTGCTTTTGTTTTTTTGTGTTATTAAACTTTCTGTTGTTTATTGGGGCATATTACAACCGTAAATATTGACTTATAGAATAAAAAGTAAAAACTTATACTGAATTAAAGTGTATAGTACTGCGGCCATATACTCGTATAGTTGAAAGTCAATAATAAAAAAAAAAAAAAAAATGAATTACGTTGTTCCATGCGCCTAAGGGTATAAACTTTAACTTCATTAATGGTTTTGTTTTTCTTTAAAATTTATTTAAACATATATTTGTCAATAATATATAAGTATAAATTTTAAAATTTTGAAAGTAAAAGCGTATAAAGTTTTATTTTGTCCATCTATTCGGGTGGTTACCTAGACAGGATTGTGAAAAAAAAATTGTAACTATACGAGTTATACGAGCAGATATTGCTAAAACAAAATAATTTCATGGTTTCAATTTCTTTCCGAAGTCCCCAATTGGACATTTGCAATCTTTAGAGCTCGAAAAAGCTCTATACTTAAGTTGCTACGTAATTTTCTATGATATTTATTTCCAATTTGGAATGCCAAACGACAGCTGCTTTTATTTTAGCTTTATTATATTTATATATATATACATTTTTTTTTTTTTTTTTTTTTTTATTCCTTTTTCACTCCTTTAAGGACTGTATAGGGCCATTCACAAAGTTTATTTAAACTAGGCTTCAGTTTCTTTAATCATAATTAAAACTAAGCCGTTGATTACTCGGCTGTAGCTATTGTATAAGGTATATGAAATATGAATACACAAATGCTGACTTTGTGCGCCATCTATAATCTTACACAAGAGTTATTTATATATTTTTATTAAATCTTATTTAAATATTACGATATAATTATACAATTTTACGATATTTTTTTATTAGATATGATCTGACCGGGGTTTGAACCCGAAACCTTCCGCATGAAAGGCGGCGTCTTTACACCACTACGCTATTGGTCAGATATATACATATATATAAAATAAATTTATAGTCTAGTTATATAATACATTACATTTACCTTTAAGCCGAATTATATTTTTGTAAAATTTTTGACCCGTTATATCTTTCAAATGTGTTTAAGTTAGAAATTAAAGTTTAGAGACGGGTTAAGTCCTTGGGCAATAAGTAATAAGTTATTTAAGGGAATATAATATTTATTTGTGTGCCATTCTGATTATTAGCTGTATAAGGGATCAGAAAAACTGAGAAATTGCTGGTTTTTTAAATATTTGTATAAACTTGAACACATTTCCAAATATTTTTGGAAGTAATTTATAGAAACATAAAAGCTGACGTTTCTACATAAGGTATACAATGTATTGATTGACAGTGCTAGGCATTTACTCACAAAAATCTATCCTGTATAATCAGAATAATAGCCTATTATAATGGCGGATTAAGGATTCGAAAAGGTTTGTGGGAGAATTATATCATTGTAATTTAGCATTGAATGAAGAATTTAAAGAAGAATTAGTCGAGAGTTGTGCTCGTTAGAAAAAACATATGGTAATTTTTTCCACAATTTGGAATTGGGAATATATATTTTAGGGTTCTAGCTCGAGGGTTTTTTTTTTGATCAAGGAAAATGGAAAGTATCGAAAGCCACTCAAATAAAACTGTAACACTACCTCTGGGTAGTATGTAAAGTTAACACACGAAAACTATATCCTTTTAAAGATGGTTTAGCTTAGGATGGGGGGTTTTTCATACAAATGTATAGCTTGTACAAAAAAGTTAGTGACCAGACTGTGCGACGATGCCTATGTGGATTGAGCGTTGAAATAACATTGGAATAGTTCTAGATGCAGGTTTTATACTGCATATATGCATGCTAAGCATGAATATCGAGCCCAGAAATTTAGATTCATTACATACTACTTTTAATTTCGTCAATGGAATTACCTACAGTAAATTATTGCTTTAAGGTTTAAGATTAATTAAATAAAATAAATATTTATCAGTTTTTAAGTTATCGATTTAGTTAACATTTATTGGTCGATTGATTGCAATTTTGTATATTACTGGTGCGTAACCGTAATATAGGTCTACAAACTTACAGAAGATTTTTTGAATTTTTTATAATTAATAAAAACCGAATTATTATATTATATTTGATTTAAAGTTTTTAAATTTAATTAATTTTTTTTTTTTTTTCTTGACTTTTAACTTTTACCATTGTTTTTTATTAATTTTTGAGCAATACCATACTATAGATTTCACAATCTTAAGTAATTTTTAAAAACCAAATATATAAAAAATATAAAATTATTTCGATTTAATTAAAAAAAAAAAAACAATTTTCAGCATTTTCTTTTATTGTGTATTTTATGTGGTTTTATTATTTTTGTTCTGATCTAATTAATAGCACGCGCTTCAATTAGGGTTAACATACACACACACACACACACACACACACACACACATTAATTATATACTTGAATATTTAATTGTTTTATTTTGTTGTTTTTTATATATTTTTTTAAATTTTTATTGGAAAGACAATGTTTTAAAAATGTTAATTATAATTGCAAAATATTAAAATTAAAACAAAAACAAATAAAAAATAAAAATAAAATTTGAATTTATTGTGTTTTATTTAACACGTTCAGAGTTCCGGTCAACAAACAGCAAGTAAATTATTTCTTCTTCTATATATTATAGTCCGGACAAGTACAAGAAAATCCAAATCATATACACTTTTGTTGATATAAATTTAGTTACTATAGTAACGATATACTTTAGAAGTGAATATGTGATAATTTTTGCATTTATTCAATTATTATATGGTCAATATTGTTAATTTCGGTTTGAACTCTTTTATTAAAAATCAAATTTCACCTCGGCCCTTAACATTTGACAAACTCTTCTTTCCACAACTTGCGACGAATTTAAGATGCGAAAAAATATTCAGAACCTGTTGTAACAAATTCACAACGTAAGTTTGCGAATTTGTTTTTCAGTTGTTACCGCATGGTATATATTGTTAAATAGAAAATTTCAAATAATTGACAGCTGCTATTTATAAATAATAAAGAATGTCATTAATCAAAACAGCAAATAGAAAACTAAATATATAAATTAGTCCTAATAGTTTAGAAAAACTTCTTAAAAATATCCGACACGATCGTATGAAAAATAGCTATCGAATAAAATCTGCAAATAATGTATGCGAGAATACAGCATTACACGACGGTATGAAAAACTATAATCAAGCTAGCATAATTTGATTTTCGCAATTGTATTTGTGAATTTTAAAACCGAATTTAAAATTTGTTGGGCTAAAATATCACAGTACATGGCTAAGTTAGCAGATGCCTAACCATATGTAAGAAATTCCCATATGGCTTTCTATCAAATTCGCATCGCAAATATTTGGTAATTTAAATTGCGACGCGCATATCAAATGATACTTAATAATACTGATAATCGCAAATTTGGTAGAAGTGATGCGATTTTCTTATATGCATCTGGTGTCTTCTTTTATCGTATACTCATTTTTTAACAATATGTGTAATTCTCATACTCATTTCTTTAATATATTTTACATTCCGATGTAACCCATGTTAAAAAAAATTCAAAAGTCTTAAAAATATTTTTCAAGATCGTGTAAATACGGCTTTAGAAGTTTTGTTTTAATAATTTTTTTTTTTTTAACTGTAATTTAACCATGGTAAGATTTCTAATAAATATATTAATTTTATTTTTTAATAATTTTTTTTTTTTTTTTGTTTTTATTTAGGTTTATTAAATTAAATTAACGTCAAGGTTTTTTATTTTTAATTTTATGATTAATTAGGTACATATATATTTTATTTTTTTTGCATAAAAATATAGACAAGATAATGATGTGCTATGGTGTCGCTCTCTTCAATTATTTGTTTGACTTTTTTTTAATTTGTTTGGTTGTCGTAATCTTGTAATGTTACAACTTTTAACAAAAAGCTAACTAATAACAGCTGGGTGGCACAGATAAAACTTTTCATGCGGAAAGGCCCAGGTTCGAATTCTAGTGAAAGTGATAAAACTTTTCTGGTTTTCGACTCGATTCAGCTACCATTCGCCATTCGCCATTCGCCAAATTAATGGCATAATCAATAATTAATAATTATAAATCTTTAATAAAAAAATACTTTAATATAAAAATATAAACAAATGCAAAATATAATGAAATAATTTAATTAAATAATATAACTCGCAGATATATAGAATACCATATAACTCAAATACAAAATATTACAATATAAACAAAAAAAATAGAATTGTAAATATTGAAAATCTAAGACGTTTTTACATGTTATAAGGCCTAGTACTATCTCATGTTTAAATTGTATGTGGAATTCAATTAGACCAATTCTAATAACACGAATATAATATGACCCCCTGTTCCAACATGTATCCAATGGTATGGGCAAGTTTATTAGCCTAACAGTTGAACAGTTAGCGCTTAAAAAAAAAAAAAAAAAAAAAAAAAAAGTTACTCTATCTTAGGTTTTCATAATATCTCTTGCACATTTACATAATATCACATATATATATGCATATATATATATATGTATATTGGTAATTATAATAATTGGTAATTATGGTTCCCTAATCAACAGCAATAGTAGAAGTTTGTGTCTTATTATGTTTAGATAAAAATATTGATATCATTTTTCGGGAGATATATGATTAATATTGCGTTATTCCTATATTCCAAAAGAGTCAAAGTTTATAGAAAGAATTCCACAAATTTTGACAAGCTTGACAAGTGTCTTAATGTCCAGACTGAAAATATACCTTGCAGAACTTTTGACATTCCGTAATCCGAATAAACCTATACAGAAAACTGTTCCCATGAATTATTTTTTTCTGCAATATTTACCCAGACTGAGTAACAGTGAATTTTGGAATTTTTTAAAAATCATACATATATATATATATATATATATACAGGTTTGATTATAAAAAGTTATCTTAGTTTAAATTAATTTATTTTATTAATTTGCTTATTGTTAATTAATTTTTATATTTATTATTTATTCACTAATCTTCAATATAATATATAAATAAACAAATAAAAAATATAATAATATATAACATATATATATATATATATATATATTATGTAAAATTGTTTAAAATATACAACTTATTATAGAATTATGTTCTTTATTATTATCCCAAAAGTCTTCCCTATTTTATTCTATTATAAGGTAGTGATAAAGCAAGTAGTATATTTATATATATATATATATACAATATATACATATATGTATGAATATTTATATTAACAATTAATCAAAAAAAAAAATCAAAAAGCCAGAAAATTAAACTGAATTTCCCAAATGGGATGCTGAATAAAGCAGGGAAAAGCAAGTTTAAATAACATATAACTGTATACAAAAAAAAAAAAACAAATAACAGTTATATCTTTCAGTGTTGCGCTGCGGTGCGTTCGATTTTTTTTTTTTTAATAATATATATGCAAAATAGGAAGATAAATCACATAATAACAATATGTCAACATATTATTATAAAAAAAAAAAAAAAAAATAATCTTAAAAATCCCGATGTATTCAAATATGATAAGTAACTCATCATAATATGATTATATTATTATTCTTTTGTCTTATGCTATTTTTCTTATTATAATATGATGATTACATTAGTTTATTTATTGGTAAAGCATGATATACATACTGTCTTTCATTTAAGTATAAGGTTTTCTTTGAAATTGAATTAAGTGTCTTAATATTTCAAAAAGTTGATAACTCCGGAAAAGGGGAATACCCTTCTTCCAGAATATTTAAAAAAATTGTATGCCAGATTTTGAAATAGAAGGAATTTTGTAACTCTAGTAATTAAATTAGTGTTATTCCATTTTCCAATACTTTGTTTAGAGGGTTTTAGGGCGGCAATCCTCATTGAATGCTTTCTTGCGTATTGCAATTGAATTTTTTTCTATTGTATTGTATATTGCAATTGAAGTTTTTTTTTTTGTTATTTTTTACGAGGGAATGGAAAGCTCGAAAGCCACCCATTGAAAATGTGCGGTGTTGCTTTATGTAGTGTGCGATTTTAACACACTAAAACCACAACCTTTTTGAGCCAAACTTTAGGAGGGAACTTGTCATACAAATGTACAGTTTGGCTACAGGGATGGGGATATGGAAGGATTTGGTATTATGGTGGAAGTTATTTGGGATTTTTTGATTATGGGGGAAGGAAATATTGGATGGGATATTTAGAAGAAAGATGTTAATGTTCTTCGTAAATTTGGCTAAATCGTACATATATACGTTATCAACTTTGGGGAACACATTTGGTGGAATATGGTTCCATGGACGTGATGAGCGCATAACAAACGAATTTTCATAAGCCGTGTTACGCCAGTTAGCTTAACAGGGTATGGATGAGCATCTGTTGCACTCCTTGTTTCCCATTAGAAAATCTTGATTTCTCTTGGCATAAGTTGTTTAATTTCTTTAGAACAGATGTTAGTCCCTACTAGATATCTATAAAACAATGTCAGTGACCCTACAATACGACGATGGATGAGTGGAGTGAGCGTTGCGGAAGTAGAGTTGAACACTGGGATCATTTACAAGATGAATAGCTCTATTTTGCACTTTATTAAAATATCTCAGCGCCGTTATGTTAGCACCAGCCCAAATGTGTGCATTTCTCCTATTCAATTAGAATTGATTTTCAGGAACTCCATCTATACTCTTAATACATGAAATATACATGAAATTTTACACAGATTTTTGGTCTCAAATAGTATAGAAAAATTTGAAGAGCATTTCATAAAGAGAATTAGACAAATGTGAAGAGCATTTAATCAACGTATTAATATCGTAATAAAAAAAAATAAACTTGCAATGAAAGAAAGACAGAAAAAAAAATATTGAAGATTGATTGTTTTTTTATTTGTCTTTAGATTTTTTTTTTCAGTTCTTTAGTATAATATAGTGATTATAATTAAAGAAAATTTTAAATCAGTTGTTTAATGTGTAAATTATTAAATTTTGAAATATATTTAAACTTTGTTCAACCCTAAATTTCCAACTGTAAAACCTGTTCTAATATTTTTTTTTAAATAAAATTATATATAGGCAAATGATATACTGCAGGAAAATGATCATCCAGAAAAATTGTAAAAAATGCAGCAAATTAATTACATCAGAGGCATATGACACAGCTTCAAGCTCAACTCTTATAAAGTTTATTATATATTTATACCCGTGCATACATATATGAACATCGGGTATATTAAAATTACTCCTCCGTTTGTAACGCATCGAAATATAAGAGCTAGATATAGTGTCAAGGGTATGTATCGAATCAGCATCGAAAAGTGAATCGATCTAGCTATGTGTGTCCGTCCGTCTGTCAGCACGATAACTCAAAAACTATAAGAGCTAGAGTTCTGAAACTTTCACAAAGTAGTTTTTAGACAATTTGTAGGTTCCCTATTGTTTTTGGTTAAAATCGGAGAAAGGCTTCGGGTAGCTGCCATACAAATTTTTCGATATTTTATGAGTATTTTCTAAATTAATAACGAAATAGAAACCAAATATAAAAACAAACAAATTGTTGTTAAATTATAAATCGATTCATGGTGTAGTGGTTAGGACATGTTACTTGTAGCAAAAATGTCTCGGTTCGAATTCAGGCTAAGGAAAATTTTTTTTTTTTTTAAATTCATTTTTTTTTTCTATTTTTTTTTTAATAAAATATATGTATTTATTTTATGTTTGAAAAAATTTTATTTTATAGAAAATTGGACAGAAGACTCTCATTTACATTACAAATTATTAATTTTTTTTAATATTTCTATAAAAAAATTCAAAACTGTTATTTAAAACAAACAATTGATTCCATAGCAACTACGATTATTTAAAACTGTTATTTAAAACAAACAATTGATACCATCGCAACTATAATAATTTAAAAAAAAAATTGAGATGAATAAAAAATTGTCGATGGCTTAGTGGTTAAGACGTCGACATTTTAATTGAAAAGTGTGGGTTCGAATCTCGTTGAGAGCATATTTTTTTTTAAATTCATCTTTTTTTTTAATTCATTTTTTTTTTTATTAATTTTTTTTGTAATTAAATATAAAAAACAAATATTTTGAATTTTCTGTCAAACAGTTCAATTGCAATATAAGAATTTCTTATTTATTTAATACACGCACGGGTATCTAAAAGTTGACAAGGCAACTATAATCTTCCTCGTTTAATATATACTTTCAGTTTCCTATACATTTTATCTTCCTTGTTCTAAAATATAGACTCGATTTTGATTAACAGTTAAACAACTTATCCTTTTACTTCTCGTGCGAAGGCATCGATTTCGCTCGAATAAGCATAGACCATCAATCTCCTCCTAAAAGAGTCTCGATTGTTAGCAATAATCTTCCCAAGTTTGTTCAATTCTAGATAGTTCTGCGATTGCTGTTCGTCGCCAGGTGTTTCTGGGTCGACATCATCTTCGAGAACTTTGATTGTTTCCTCAGAGTGTGGCTTGTGCATCTTTATTTTCTACATTATATTTCACTTATTGCTAGTTCCTCACCTGTTGATTGCCATAAGTCCCTGTTCCTGATGGTGTTGGGTCAGAAGTTTCCGTAAATCTCCTTGTTTGCGAACACTTAAAGCTAAGCTTCTATGAGCACTTGTTTGCGAACACTTAAAGCTTCTATCGGATCTTATTTGTACTCATAGAAGTCATTGATGTTTCGCTGACATAAGTGTTAACATTTAACATGCTGTGAATGTTTTTGTTTTATGAGAGTTTGAATTTGCTAGTTGTTTGGCCGCTTTTCCATATTGAACGTAATTCACCATCAAAGGCGATTCTGTTGTTAAAATCCACTTTCGTATCTCCATTTGTTGTCAGAAATACATATTGTTTTATACTTAGTTTGTTTTTATTACGAGGGTTGGTGGAAACTATTAAATAAAACGCACGCATGGCTCTCTGTGTAAGCAGAACCATTACTTCATCCAGTCAAAGTCATTCTATTAAAAATTGGATTTTAGACCGGCACCACTACAAAATTTCAATTTTAAATGTTCAAAAAATTAATTATGGCAGATTTTTAAGCATTAATTGAGAAAAATTATTTCTTTCGCAAACGAATCAAATTTGGTAAAGACATAAATTAGAATAAGGTCCTACAATAAGGGAATGCAATGTGGTAAGGGTTTTTAAACGAACTATAAATAGCGAAATTATACA
This sequence comes from Dolichopus griseipennis, assembly GCA_963082915.1. Lineage (NCBI taxonomy): Eukaryota > Metazoa > Arthropoda > Insecta > Diptera > Dolichopodidae > Dolichopus > Dolichopus griseipennis. The sequence continues at coordinate 2,858,668 of OY720446.1, read as the reverse complement.
CATTCGTTCGAAATATTATATTGTAAATTTTGTATATATTGCTATTTTAATATGAGAGAATATATATATATATATATATTATATATATAATATAAAAAATTAAAAGTTTAACTTTAAATGTCATAATTTCAATATTATTTGGACCATAAACTCTGTACTTTTAATATCTATAAATAATATTACAATGTTGTTGTTCAAGTTGCAAAAATATTGATTTATATTTTGTAATTTATTTTTAATATTTGTTTAATAATTATTCATTGCTCTCTATAGTCACATACTGTTTAAAAATAGATTTGTAACACGTCATAAAAAACTAAAGATGAAGTGAAAATATCTAATAAAAATTTAAAACTCCGAAATGTTAAAAAAAAATACAATTTGCTTTTTCATAAATGCCAATTTATAAGGGGTCTATGACGGTTATCGTAAAATCATTACGCAAAAAGACATTGATCCTATAGTGGCAACAACGAAGAAAGGGACAAGGGACACTTCAAATTAAATATTTTAAACATATAAATTATCATAGGTAAATATTATGGAAAAGGGGCAAGCCTGGTTTTTTAATCGACTATAAAATCCCTCCAAACAGATTCATATATAGAAAGACCTTATTTTTGTAAGACCTTTATAACCATAATAAAATACATAGTGACAGCATCCAATTAGGCGGCGTAGGTGGTGGTGCGAGGAGGCGGTAGCATTGGCACTAACTTCATTCCTTTAAGGTAAGCGGGAAGGGAGTTTTCATGTGAAGAGTGAAACTAAAGTTTGCGAAGAGTGGCTGTAAGGCTGTGAGTTAGAAAATTCTTTGAAACCTATTGCGAACATTCGAAATTCAACAGTCAGCTAATCATAATAATTTTCTGAAGTAAATTAAAGCTGAGAATTAAGACTTACCGCAAAAATTTTGCGAATAAGGCCTCTTTTTCAGCTCAATTGTGAAATTAGGCCAACGAGGCCTTATTGCTGTAGGCTTTTAAATTTGGTCACAAAGTCAGAGTGTTCAGCCCTTTTGCAGAATATATTTTGTGTATTATGGTAAATTATTAAAATCTTAAAGATAAATCTTATAAATTCAAATCTTAAAGTTAGATTCTAAATCAATGTACGCTTTCCTTTTTTCCAGAATTTTCAATCCAAATCTAAGACGAACTGCAAGAATACAAATCAGAAATATATTACATATTTTGTTTAATGTGTTCATATGTTATGTTTAATGATACATTTGATGCTGTTGTTGCATTTTTTTTTTCTACTTTTTTGCGTGCAACATTTTTTATTTTAAAAATTTTAACATCTGATGTTTTATTTGATAATAAAAAATATAATGTGATTGAATATGGAAATTTTTTTAATATATACTTCATATTCTTAATATATACATATTAAAACAAAACTTTTTATTGAACTGCTGTCAGGGATTCATTTTTAATTTTCGAGTCTTTTCCAATATCGAACGGTAGACATTTATTGAAGCTCAAGTCAGTATATAAAAGAATGATTATTCGAATCCCGAAACCGAGGTAACCATGGAGTTTATATTTAGTAATAAATTTATAAAATTTATTATAAAAGTAAATTTGTAAAAATAAATTTAGAAAAACTTTTATAATTAAGGTAGAAACTCTAAACAAATATTATATGATGGCTTAATTTTTGTATTTTACTTGAAAAGAAAAGGTGGGTTGTTGCATTTTCCGTTTTTGACCCTTTACTCATACCTTTTTTTAAGATCTTATATTTGTCTCAAGTTTTAAGTTCCTAACTCAAACCGTTTGGAAAATATAAGATGCAAAAATTTGAGATTCGCATGAACTGTACAGTATGGTAACCCTGTAAATATATGTATATATATATATATATATATTTATTTATGTTACATATATTGTAAAGCTTATAAGTAAACAGCTAGCATTTGGTCTTTTTAATTTGATAATTTAATATAGGGTTTTTCTACACTTTGGGGGGGCTGTGTAGCGTTGTAATGGGTGGTCTGTATGAGTTGACACAAGCATTTCAAGGTTATTGAACAATAGTTAACATATGATTAGGCAGCTATCGTCTCTCAAGTGGGTTACCCAAAAAGCTTATTAGTCTAAAAGTTTAGCAGTTAGTACAAACGTCCAATTATTTGAATATAATAAACTTTCGGGAACGATAATATTTTCAATTATCAAATTTTAAGGGTCCATAAGATCAAGATGGGTATTTGCTTATCGGACACGGGATTTTTTTTCAGAAAATAAACTCAAAACTGTAATATTACAAATCTAATTATAATATTGATATTATAAATGAATGGAAACTCTCACAAAAAGATATAAGATAATTTAAACGCATTCGTAATATATATAAGTAAATATATATATATATATATACATAAATTTACTCCACTTGTGGTTAAGAAATAAATTTTCTCATATTTGTCCTTTTGGAATTGGATTCCTTGAGATTTTTTTTTTATATTTTTACAATTTTACAAAAATTTTCAATACATGAATGAATAAAAAAATAAATGAATGAATGTGTAAATTAATATGATTATATTATTAAATATATACATATATATATATATATAATATATTTACTTATTCTATAAAAAAAAAAAATGGAATATATATTTTCATTCTGTCCGTTTGTCCAGGTATGAATGAAATTTTAAGTGAAGTTTGATCCTTTTAAAAAAAAAAGAGTTCATTTTGATCCTTTGGATCCTTTGGTAGTTTTTTTTTAGTAAAGATATTTATTTGGCTCTCTGTTGTAAGAAACCGGAAGGGCTTTAATTTTGAAATAATATAAAAAGCAAACTAAAGCTTAAATATTATATAATATTCTACTACGCGTTGCCTTAATTATAATGGAATTTCCACGGAAATTGAACAGAGTTTCTCTTGATTTTTTCTCTTCATCTCTTGATTCAAACTGGTGTACAAACTGGATATAGGTGTACATCAAACAATAGTAATCAAAATTATTAAAGGAATTATGAGTTACAAATTTAACTGCAGTTGCTTGCATTTTCAATATAATATGTTACCCAGGCAGAAAAGTATATGAAAATGTTCTTAAACAAATGCTTCAGTGCCTCATATAAGCATTTGGGGGGGAGGTATCATTATGGGAGTTATTATTTAAAAATTTAAATAACTTTTATATTCATATATGAATTGAGCATGAAGCAAATATTTCATCCATCATAGTATTTTCTCCCAGTTAAAGCACCCTACCTTTTACTTTGAAGCAAAACCTTCCTTTTAATTCATCATAACATTCATTATTCGAATTTTTGGAGATGTTCTTTTTTAAAAACCCTTGGTTTTTTGCGCTCCTTTTTTTTTTTTTTTAAATTTCTATACTAATTCTCTTTTTTGTGGGATTTTCTTTTATAAATTCTTCTGTATTATTTTAATATTCTTTCAACCATTTACTATATAATAAAGTCATTTGGGAAAAAAACCCCCAAAATTAAAAACGGCACAATAAATTTGACTTTTATATATAGGGTTAGATCAATTTCAAAAAAGTTTCAACATTATATTATTGTCGTTCCATTTTTAGTGTTCAATTAGCGCTAACTATATAAATATATTTAAGATAGACATTTGTGGCAAAAGATGTACCATTAGCGCAATTAAAAAATGTTCTATACGTCATTTGAAAGGTGTTAACGTCGTCACCTGAAAATGGGTTGTAAAACATTTAAAAAGTGTTTCAAGGCATTCAAAAGGTGTTCTTTGCATGGTAAAAATTTTGTAAATACGTAATGTGATTCAACTTTCATTGTCAAAATTTATGTTTAGTTTTTGACAGCCTAACAGCGCAAACTTCTTTACCCCATTTTTTTAACCTTCCTTTGCTTTAAATTTTAACTCATTTATTCCGTTTAATGTTCCACTGTATAAGAAACATTTTTTATGTATATATGTATTGTTATTAAGGATTTTTGGACCTTAATTAATTGAAATATTTTGGAATTTTTCTCATCCAATATTTTACACTCCTATTATTGAGGAATAAAAAAAAAAAAAAAAAAACTGAAACAAAAAACATTGTTAAATTGTAATGTATAAAAAACAAAAAATATTGTAAAGAATTTTACTTTTCCTTTATTACACAAAAATTTTATTTAGAGCAATGAAAACAAAAAAAAGAAACACAAATCCGGTGGCATTGGTTTGTTGATTACATTTGTGGCCAGTTATTGTAGTTTACTTACCATTATTGTTATTATTTATAGTTTTTTTTTTTTTGTTTTTTGTTTGTGGTGACAATAATACTTAGCTTCTTTACTTTCCTACATTTTGTTTTTTTTTTTTTTTTCCTTTTTTTTTATTAAATACTTAAAATATCAGTGATTTTCAAATATGCAACAAATATAATTAATTAAAATTTTATTATGTATTTTGTTTCTTATATGTGGGACGTTGTCTTAAATAAAAAAAAAAAATATTTAAAATTATATAGCCATTGCTTGTAACTTTTCTAAAAAATACCTAAAAACTATTAAGTGGAGCAATATACTAATTCTCATCAGAGAGCCTCCAAAATTATGTACTTTGTGCTTTGCGCTGTAAAACTATTTTATTACTTAAAATCTTGTTTATATACAATATGTATGGGAATATTAAACTAGAAGTAAACTTGTTCATACTATAAAAAAACAAGTTTAATTTTGACAGCAAATAAAATAAAATTTTTTTTTGCCGCAAAATAACAAATCATAAAAGTGATATGATAAATATAAAAAAAAAACGAGGAAGAGTGTAGTAGGCTGTGTCAGGCTGTATATCATCTTGTGTAAATTACTTTTGGCAATATTTCAAATGGATAACTGGGCAGGCTTTCTCAATTATGTACTAAAGAAAATATAAGTTCAAAGGCGCAGCTCTTCGAACCTCTTCCACAAAACCCAACTTTATTTTATTTAGATGTTGGCCATTAAAGTTTACTATACTATTGACATAGAGTAATGCTCAAATAAATAAAAAGTTTTATGGTAACTATACTCGCAACCCACTGCACTACTCCAACCAAATTTTGCACACATTTTGGGCCATAAAACAAAACTATTTTTGGTACAATTTCAGACACCCACCTCTTAATTAGGTATATAGAGTAATGCTCATATAAAAGAAGAAATTTTATGACAGCTACTCGAACCAACCCGTGGAGCAAACTGACAGGATTTCAATAGCCATGACGGTTATTGTATATAAAATCGAATTTGTGAAAATTTCAAAATCCTAGCTCTTTATTTTTTGAGTTATCGCGTGGAGACAGACGGGACGGACATAAATAGTTAAATTGATTTACTTTTGGATTCTAATCCGATCCATACCTTTTTAAATCTATATCTACCTCCCCCCTCCTTGTCTGCGTGACAAACCGAATGGCAAATTTAGTATACCCCTTTTGACATATAGTCATCATACGGATATAAAAAGTTGGATTATATGAAAATTTTTTAGTTCCAAAACTTCAAAATTAACTATATGTTTATAATATATGATTTAAAATATAAACTAGTTTAAAAATGTCAAATTTTTTCATTTATTTTTTTTTTTTTAAAACTTTAATTTTAATTAGAAATTTTAATTAATACACATCTTGAACACTTGATTAGTATAAACCAAAAAATTAAATTCGAAATATATTACCTTCTTAGTTCTTTGCATTATGGAGTATGAACATGTTTTGACGTATGTCGTGTATGTCCTACGTCCTTATTTTCAAGGTTAGGCAGTAAGTTAAAAAATTTTTATTTTTTTTTTTTTTTTTATTTTATTTTATATATTTATTTAGTTTCTTAAAAAAACTATTACATTAAAATTTAAAAAAAATTCAAATCAACTTCATTTTATAAATTATATTACAATTGAAAGCTTTGGTTAATCAAGCAAATAACAATTATTTATATTATTTAACAATTTTCTTTTGAATAATGATAGACTAGATTGAGTTTTAATATCTACAGGTAGCTCATTATATAATTTTAAACCTTTATACATTAAATTATTCTGAGCAGTATTTGTTCTGAAAAATTGTAATCTAAAATTAAAAATATTTCGGAAGTTATAATGCTGAACCTCACCTACGTAAACTAATTTATCAGATAAATATTTAGGCATCATATTATTTTTTATTTTAAACACTAACACTAACGCATTATACACTAATTTCTGTTTAACATTTAACCAGCCTAACGAGCGTAACATGTCCCGTATATGTGTTAATCTAGCACATTTCAAGATAATCCTCATATTCTTATTCTGCAGTTTCTGTAATCTATTTACTTGCTCATTGCTAACAAATGCTATGATACTCGAGTAAAGTTCAAAATGAGGCTTAATAATAGCATTATAAACCATTATTGCACTCTTTCTAGGCATCTTATCCCTAATCTTTCTTAAAAAATATGTTTTCTTTGAAATTTTCTTACACATATAATCAACATGTAAATCAAATTTAAGCCTATTATCTATATATAATCCTAAAGATTTAATTTCATAAACCTTATCTAAAGTGACACCATCAATTACTATTTGATCATCTGAGTTACCATTTATAATCATATATTTTGTTTTTTCGACATTAAGTTTTAACCTATTCATAATTAACCAATCATTTACATTTTTTAAATCACTATTCATTTTAACTATGCAATCTGCAACCGAATCTCCATAAGTGTATAAAAGCGAGTCATCCGCAAATAATATCAGCTTAGCAAAGTTTACTGCAGTCACCATGTAGATCAGAAACAGAAGTACCCAGAAACAGAAGTTTAAGAACAACTGATTGAAATTTAAAAATTGACTTGATATACATTTATATATTTTGTTAAAAAATTGTTTTGTTTTTGTAAAGTTTGTGTAGTACAACCAGTATAGGAACAGAAAGGAAAATTTATCCCAAAGGGTTTTCTTTCATTTTCAAAGAAAAAACAAAACAAAATTATTAATTCTGTTTTTTTTTTTTTTGTTGTTTTTTGCAGTCTAATTTATTAAACTAAAAAACAACGAAAAAAAAAAAAATTATAAAGATACAAAATTGCGGAAATCTCTTGGTTTCATAGTTATAGTATTCTGCGGTTTTAATTTCTTTTCAAAGTTTTTTTTTTATTTAATTTTTCCTTTTTTTTTATTTTTTATTTTTTTTTGTGCAAATTGTCTTTTATAAGTTTTTTTTGTATTATTATTTGTGTATTTTTTGTTTTTGTTGTTGTTTTTCCTAGTTAACTTCTTTCCTTCTCTCATTACTTATGAATGGAAATAAAAAAAAATAAAAAATAATGCACGATTACTCAGAGTACCCACTTGAAAATATCAAAAGCAAAAAAGAAAAAAGTGAGAATTGAAGATAAAAAAAAAACAAACATCTTTGGTAGTTTTCTTCCCCTTTTCTCCACACCATGAAATATAACCAAGTACAATACAATATAACAGTCTTTATATAAGTGCGACAGAAGAAGAATATAGGAGCATGATTATGTTAAAGTTTTTTTTTTTTTTTTTTTTTTTTTTTTGGTAATATCTTTAATTAGAAAATTGAAATAGATTATATTTAATTCTCAACTTTTTAGTCTACTCCATATAGGTTGAATTTACTTCTTACAATTAGATTGATCTGATGACTAATGACTTAGTATGGTTAAGACGCGAATCATTCATGTGAAAGATCTCTGATTCAAACCCTGGTCAGATAATTTTTTTTTTTTTTAAGCGCTAACTGTTCAACTGTTAGGCAAATAAGCATGTCTATACTTCAGGTATACTTGTTGGAACAACAGGGGGTCATATTATATTCATTTCATATTATTAGAATTGATCTTAATGGATTCCAAATACAATTTAAACATGAGATAGAAGCCTTATGACATGTATACAATTTATAGCCTATCTATACAATGAACGCTCTTCTAAGAGTGAAAATGAACGATTCCGCTCTCTGCACGTGAATATCTATCTGTCAAACTAAGTTAAAAGTATTGAATTAAATTAAAGTGTGTACAATAGGACACAGTCATGTCGCAGTCATTATACGTTCATTAAAAAAGTTATTTAACTTTTAAACTTTTTCCGCTTTCTTTCCGTATTCAAATGTCAAATAATTGAACTTTGATAAATATTTTTTATTGAAAAATAAAAAAAAATATATTATCAGAACAAAAAAATTAGTAAAATTATCAATTTTTTTTCTCATCTTGTGTTAAATAATATCAAACCATTATTCAAAATAGCTACATATATAATAAACTTTAAACTATTGAATATTTTTTAATTTATGAAATTTGTAAACAAAACAATGTCAAAAAAAAAACGCTGTCATGCAAATTTCATTGTGGACACTCCTTTGTTGACTAATGTAATGATGGCGGAATGAGAGCGACATGAGAGCCGTCATTGTAGTAGGTAAGCCATTAAAATTATTTTTGTTTATATTGTAATATTTTGTATTTAAATTATACACTTAAAAAAAAAGGTTCGTAAAAATTTAACGAATTCATTTCGTTGAACATATTTTATTCCGTTTTCCGTTAAAAATTGTCGAATTTTTAGATTTTTACGGATTTTTAGTTGATATTATTAAAATAAACGTACTAAATCCGTAACATTTGTTTTACGGACTTTTATTTATTGACTCCGTAGTTAGTTAAACGCTTCCGTTACTGAATTCTAATAATATTCAAACAAAAAAAAAAAATAAAACAAAAATAAAAAAAAACCACAACAAAAAAAAATTAACTAATAATAAATTCTACGGATTTATGCGTTGATTTTAACGGACATATTTCTGTTTCTACGGAAATTCTACGGATTTATACGTTGATTTCAACGGACAGTTTTTGGTACATAATTTTAACGTACAATACAAAATTTTTGCATTTCTTAAAACAAAAACAAAAACAAATTCTACGGAATTGTACGTTGATTTCAACGGATATTTTTTTATTTAGACGGTTTTTACGTACAATAAACAATATTGTTCTTTAGTTTGTGACGACCGATCGAAAAGAGAAGTAATAACAAATAATAAAAATTAAAATAATAAAAAAAAAAAGTGCAATTATTTTTTGAATAATACAAAAAATTGAAAAACCCAAAAATTAAGAAAAAGAATTTTTTTTTAGTTTGGCATGTGATTAACGCTCTTAATGAAATAAAAAAAACTAATTTAATTTGCTTAAGTTTTGTAAAATAATATTAATTTATGGTAGAATAGGCATTAATTTTAATTGTTTTGTTTTTAATCGTTTTGGTTTTATATTATATGTGTGTTTTGGTTTTTATTTGTTAATCATTAATGAATTAATTTGTTTATTTTATTTTTGTAAATATATTTATATATAATTAGTTATTAAGAAAAAAAATTAAAAATAAATATGAAATAATTTAACAAACGCAGTTTTAATTTGTAGTTTTTAAAACAAAATTTTTAAATTTATTTAAGTTTCAGATAATTACTAAATCAATAAAACCAAAGTACGGATTAAATTCTTCAGATAAAAAGCGTATCAGTTGAATTCGTTTATAAATTTTTTCGCTTTTTTTCTCCTACAAACAATAAATAGTAAAGGATAACGAAACCTTAGTAAGGAAACAGTATGTTAATAAAATAACGGATAAAAAAAAAATTTTACGGAATATATTTACGAAACACTCCTTTAGAAAAAAGTCACGAATTTGTCCGTTAAATTAACGTATTCTAGGTTAAATTTGACGGACTTTTTTTTAACGGATTAAATTAATATTTTACGGAAGATTTTAACGGAAAAATCTTTTGAATAAAAAATTACGAATTTTTACGTTAAATTAACGTACATTTTTAGTTGAAGTTTCACAGAGTTATTTTTTAACGGATGAAATTAAAGTATTACGAAAAATTTTAACGGAAAACTCCTTTGGATCAAAAACTACGAATTTTTACGTTAAATTAACGAACTTTTAGTTAAATTTTACCGACTTATTTCTTTAAGTGTATGATATTCTATATATCTGTGAGTTATATTATTCAATTAAATTATTTGTTTATATTGTTATATTAACGTATTTTAAAGATATATAATTATAAGTTATTGGATTAAGTCATTAATTTAAACGTATTGGCGAATGGTAGCTCAGGTGTAGTCGAAAAACAGAAAAGTTTTTTCACTTTCACCGGGATTCGAACACGAGTCTTTCGCATCAAAGGTCGGTCGGTACTCTAACCACTGTGCCACCCAGCCGTAAAATAATAAAAAAAAAATATCATAAAAATTGTAATATAATATCGAAGAGTTTAAACCGTAATATAAAATAAGATTTTATAAAATAATAACTAACTTTTGTATGAGATAAATAGATAGCGTACATCATTTAGCATTTTGTGTATTCATAATATATTACAATTGCTATACAGCCGATTAATCAATAGCTTGGTGAAAAACTTAATGAAACTGAAGTAAAATATAATATAAATAACTTGGTGAATGCCCGATACTTTTTAAGTGGGTGAAAAAGAAATAAAAACTTCTTGGTAGACAACCAATATATATATTAACATTTTGAACCGGCCAACTGGCAGCTTTCATTTTGATATTCGACAGTTAGCAAAAGACATTTATCAAAATGTACAGTTAGCAAAAAACAAATTTAACAACCCAGGTACTCTGGAACTTAAACACTTAAAAGCTTATTTTACAAGGGGACATTTCACAATCAGGATAATTCCCTTTTTTACAGAATGTAAATCATGTATACATGTGTGAGATGCCAAATGCCAAAATGTTTTTAGTGTCCAGTTGCTAAAATGCACTTTTGCTAACAGGCCATTTTTTTTCAAAAATAAAATGTTAATTTAATGCCAAATTGTGTCCGTTATTGTTTTCCTCCTATATATATGACATCAAATCAGTTATATATATATAAATTATTCTTCTCCTTAAATTATTTTGCTCCTATTTACTACTACCCAAGCACAGCCAAAAATGTTAATTTATAAGTGTTTAAAAATGTCTTTGGTCTCATTCCAAACTTTTAAGTGAACTTTTTGAGTGATAAGTTACGTATATAATTTTTTTTTTTTATTACTAATTATATTTAAGTACTTATCTAATGTTTAAATTGTATATGTGGAATTTATTATAAGATGAATTCATTTTTTCATTTATTCATTTATTCATTTGTTTTCTCTAAAAGAGCCTTGGGGCTCGTACAGAGTTCCTATAGGTTTTCTTATAATATAATTAGTTATAATTTAATTGAAGTGCAATTTTCAATAATTCAAGTAATTTATGGTATAACAATAAATATATATATATATACATACATATATATATATATAGTATGTGTAATATGCTAATATTTACTTTATAACATGGCAATATGGCTCCATTAAATGATAGTTGTACGCTTCTAAATAATTTATGTATTTAGATGTATAACTTTAATATTTACTTATGTATAAATTTTTACAATATTTTTTTAATTAATGATAATTTAAGGTTTTAATGTTATTTAATATATTTTTATATTCTTTTACTCTGCTATTAAATATTGGCTCCAATATATATACTGCTATTAAATATTGCAGGTTGTGGTTGGCAACTGTCCTAATGGGGGGTGAACACAGCGGGTGTTGTGTTCATGAACTTCGTTATTGGTTGTTACTTCAGTGTTAGACTTGATATTGTTTGTATTCATGTTATATATGTGTAGTGTTTGTGTATAGCAAATTAGTTGTTCAATTTTAAAGATTTCATATTCTTTATGAATATAAATTAGGAATATAATACGTCCTCCTGTTCCAGCATTTACCTATGATATACAAAAGTGCTTATTAGCCTGACAGTTGTACAGTTCAAATCACTTTCCTATATATATCAGTTAATCATCTAGGTTATCATTCCCATACATTACTATTTTGAGTCGAACACCCTGTATATATCACTACATTTTAAATTGATATATAATAAATAAAAAGTCTCCCGAAGATTTAGGAATTTTATTTGTTGCATTCCAATTTTTGATTTACCTAATAGCATAATCTATTTGCATTTAACATCTTCAATTAACTTTAACAACATATTTAATTTATGTATAACAGTTTCATTTTCGTTAATATTGCAACAGTATTAAAGAAAATCCAAAATTTTGTTCAATAATTTTTTATATATATAGAGTATCTACTAACGAAAATTTGGAAAATCGCCCTTAGCTAAATCATGACTTAGCTTTTTTTTATTTCTCTTTTAATATTTATTAAAAAAAAATGTTTTTTTGAAATTACATTTTTTTTTTTTTGCTGATTTTGATCCATTAAAAAATTGGATTTCGGTTTTGTTTATTTGCAATTTCAAAATTAACCTTTTAAACTCAAAAAAAAATTTGTTATGAAATTTTGTCTTAATAAAATTTAAATTTAACGATATAAAAAAATTTATGACAAAAATTTGAGATTTACTAAAACCGACTAAAGTCCAGTCAAACAGATTGCGCTAAGACATACGTAGAAAAGTTTAAATGCATAATTGCTTTACGACTTGTTGCATTATGTAAATCTGCCGTCTTCTATTTTAGTCAATAAGTGTGCACTGAAGGAATTGAAACTTTATTTTAAAATTTGAGTTCCGTAATAAATATAAAACTAAAAGCTAAGGATAAAAAACAATAACTAAGAAGAGGTACAATGAAGCAACAAAATGTTTCTTGCTTTCATTGTGGCCTAAAGGATAAGGTCTTCAAGACCTTAAGGATTTTTTTATTGGATTTAATAAACCAAGGTGTATTTTAAGTTATTAATTATATATAAATTGATGACCCGATATATTTACTTTGCCCCATTCAAATTTTTAACACCTTTTTTTTTGTTGGAACAGGTGGTCATATTATATTCGTGTTATTCGATTTGACCTTAATAAATTCCATTTACAATTTAAACATGAGATAGTAGGTACTACGCCTTATAACATGTACGTTTTAAAATTATAATAGATACAATATTCTATTTTTTGTTATATTGTAATAATTTTGTATTTGAGTGATATGGTATTCTAGATCTGTGAGTTATATTATTGAATTAAATTATTTGTTTATATTTTAAATTTGTCTATATTGTTATATTAATGTATTTTTTTTATTAAAGATATAATATAATTATTATTTAGTGTTAAGGTCATTAATTTGAACCTAAAGACAAATGAAATGAGTCGAGTCGAAAACCAGATAAAAGTTTTTTCGCTTTCACTGAGATTCGAACTCGGGCCTTTCGAATGAAAGGTCGGCACTTTTTTTGATTGACTTCGAGACAATCTTTACAGTTCACTTTATTTAAGTATATAGATATTTTTCAATTAATTTTGAATTAATAACGGTTTTTTCTGAAAAAATCTAACGGTAAACTGTTTATATAGGAAACTTATGTAATAAAATATTTGAGTATTTAAAACAATTGTCTTATACTGTTATAATTCATTTTGATTGAAAAACAAAAAAAAAAAACAAGTGATGAAAAAAAACCAAGGGTTTTTAAAAAAGAACATTTTCAAAATTATATTGTTTTACATGCTGAGTTTAACTTTGGAAATATTTACTTGCAAATAGTTACTGCTAACAGTAAATTTTTTTTTATTTTAAAGTTGTTATAGCCCTTCAATGGGGAAGGTTGCCAAATTTCTCAAAGATCTAACTTCATCTAACTCCCCCTCCCCCCCAAGGTTTTAGGAATTAAATTGTGAATTCCACAAAAATTTGGAATTTCACTTAGAATTATACTATCTAAGCAAAAATGCGTAAAACTGAGCGACACTTTCTTCAATTTAAGAAACCGCTTTTAAATTTAAGAAAAACCTTTGGCACATGTTTGGACAAGTATTCAAGTTACAAGTGTTTAAAAATAGCAAAATTTAAATTTTCGAGCCCTTATAGCTCCTAAATAGGGGGCTCGACAAAAAAATTTTGTTAACCGACTCCTATACTATTTTCTGAGTATCTAACTTCTTCCAAAATTTCAAGACCCTAGCTTGAACCGTTCAAAAGATATGTGTGGCCAAAAATTTTGCAAAAATTGAGTTTTGTGTAATGTTAAATTTTAGTACCGTATGGCAACCCTAAACATTTGCCTGTCAAAAATGTATAAAGTTTATGAAACCAGCTATTGTTTGCCGTTTTCAGATTAAAAATATTTCTAACAGAACTCTTATTATAACAATTTAAATATAGGGCTTTTTCCAACTTTGAAAGGCTGTAGCCCCGTAAACAGATTGGGCTACAGAAAAAAATTCTTCTACGAAATTACTTTTTTTTGCAAAAACTACCCATGGTTAAAATTTCTTTCCTCTATGTCAAACGGTGTAAAAGTTTTTGTAAGCATACGGACGGACGGAGGGACGGACGAACAGAGTGAAGCTATATAGGCACATTTTTACAAAATTTTTTAAAAATGTGCTAAAAACATATATATGAATATATATGATAAAAATTTTCATAACGGAATATTCCTTGTATTGGTATGTTTATAATATGTTCCATCCCTAAGTATTTATACTGTTTATTATCATAAGACACATATACATTTTAATTTTCTGCCCTTTAAAAGTCATTTTTAAATTGTTTTGTATTAAAATCTAATGAATAAATATAAAAAAAAAAATAAAAAAAAAAATATTATTTCATTATTGTTCCGATGCCTTTGAGTAAAACATAAAAATCAAACAAAAAAAGGATATAATCATCCATAATTCATGTCCTTTATCCTATATCCTTTTTTTTTCCAATATTAATATACATAAAAATGAAAACAAAGAACAGAGGTATAATAAAAGTAGAAACACTTCAAATGCACATACATTCAAAAGTTATTTTCAATTACAAAAATATTAATTATCGTTTTTTTTTTTTTTTTGACAATTTTTTTAAGCACATTTACAAAAAATAATCTTAATTTTAATTTAATTCTTTGTCTGTCCATCTGTCTGTTGTAAATAATTATATTATAAATGGCTCTACGAGACTCTAGAGTCTTCGGTCGTTTACCGTAAATCCCTCCTGTTCTTTTATCTTTAGTTTTTCTACTAGCCTGAGATCAACCACCGTTGCGCACGGGTTGCGCGGGTGTCGGTAGGTTCCCATTTTTTAAGTGACGGGATTGTTCTATCGTCGCCACTGGTTTAGTTGCTTCAGAATTTCGTGTGGTGCGCCAAAGTTCTCCTAACTATCTTACGAGTTTGACTGCACTCCAGAATTTCCTACTTCCTGAGACGCCGATATTGTTGGCCATTCAGGTTGCAACTAATCATCCCTTCTCCTTTCCCAACCGGTCTTGGGACCGGCTTTGGCGGAGATAAATAATTATATTATGAAGGTTTAATTTTCGAAAAGGTCCTATATTTAAATTGTGTTTTAACAAAAGTTCTATAAGGAATATTTTGAATTCTGATGAAAACGCCAAACGATTATAAGCTTTCTAAATATATGTAACACAAATGTATAAAGTTGTCATATGCGATACTTAAATTTTCCGTTATGCAAAATTTGATTTTTTTGCAAAATTATTGACTCCTTACAACATCTAAACGGTTTTATTTATAGGAATTAAAAATTTTGAGAAATCTTAAGATTTTTAGTATTGTCCTGCGTTTAGGAGTCTGCGTCCAAGGGTTTAAAACCAAAAATTTGAATTTTTTAGCACATGTAATTTGTTTTATTAAAATTGAAGAAAGTATTTGTTGATTTGTTTTCCAACTTTCCTTATATACATAAAATTCTAACAAAATTTCTTAAAAGTTTATTTTAAACAATATTGTTTTTTTTTTGGTTTTTTTAAGCGCTAACTGTTCAACTGTTAGGCTAATAAGCCTGTCTATACCATATAGGTACATGTTGGAACAAGGGGGTCATATTATATTCGTGTTATTAGAATTGGTCTTATTGTATTCCACATACAATTTAAACATGAGATAGTACTAGACCTTATAACATGTAAAAACGTCTTAGATTTTCAATATTTACAGTTCTATTTTTTGTTTATATTGTAATATTTTATATTTTACTTATATAGTATTCTATATTTGCGAGTTATATTATTTAATTAAATTATTTGTTTATATTTTGCATTTGTTTATATTTTTATATTAAAGTATTTTTTATATTAAAGATTTATAATTATTAATTATTGATTATGCCATTAATTTGAACCCAATGGTGAATGGTAGGTGAGTCGAGTCGAAAACCCGAACTTTCACTAGAATTCTGTGGAAAATCTCCAAAACTTGATAACCGTAATTTTTCCCTTTTTGAGATAACATTTGAAGTGGACTGTTTAACATCAAATCTTTGCACTGCCAAAAATAAATAAGCGTTTATTTAATTAAAAATCCCTCAAATGGTTATTAATAATGTTTTAAATAAACATTTTGTGTCACAAAATATTTTTAAAAATTTTCAAACACGTTTATTGAAAAACTGTAATTTTGCGGTTATCAAGTTTTGGATATTTTCCACAGAATTCGAACCCGGGCCCTTTCGCATGAAATTTAAAATTGTTTAATTTGAAAATGAGCTTTTTTAAAAACCCTTCGTTTTTTTCATTAAACATGTTTTTTTTGTTTTTTTTTGTTTTTCTTTTTGTTTCTTACCAAAACAAAACATAATCGTAATAAAGGTGTTCAATTTTTTTGTTTTTATTATTATTATTATTATTTTTCATAAAATTTGACATTTATTTGTTGTGTATTGTAATGTTTTGTAATTTTTCAAGAGGTTCCTTTCTGTCCTTTTGATTCTAATTTTTTTTTTTTTTTTTTTTTTTTTGAAAAAATTTCCTTTGCACATTTAATATTGTCCATATATTATTGTTATAAATTTTATAATATATCTTTTTCCTTTGCATAGGTATCCTTTAATCTGGAAAAGGTTATATGGAATATACAGTTAAAAAAAAAAAAAAAGAACAGTTATAGGGAACAGGAAAAATCAAATAACAAATGAAAAATTAATAAATTTTGATTTAATCTAGACAATTTTCAGATTTTAGATTTGGGTTAAAATTCTATATTTTATTTTAAGTAATTTTTTACTTAGTTTCATCTTGTCCGTCTGTCCATTCAACATTTAAATTAAATATTAAATCGTATAGACGTCGTCCCAATGACACGAAACAAAATTATAAAATTCATTAAATTCTTTAAATTTTGCGATTGAATTTTAATTTTGATTACTTACATTATAACATCATTTTTCTAATGTTATAAACTAAAATGCAATATTATAATAACGAATGTATACATATCTTATATTATAATATGTATATACAGGGTGTCCCGGGAATTACGTGCCATAGGACAGCAGATGATAGGGGAGTTCAAAACGACCAAAAAATTGTATGGGAAGGGGGGGTCTATCTCCAACCCATACGGAGTTAAAAGGCCTTAAAGATCCGATTTTTAAAAAAAATTATATTTTTTCACTAAATTTTTTGATGTTTTGTTTTTACCCATAAAAGCAAAAATCTAGTGGCTAAAAAAAAAATTTAACGTGCACATTAAAGCCTGTTGAATTCTTTTTCTAATTCATAAAAAGTAATGCATATTGCTCTTCGAAATTGGAAGTTATAATGATTTAAAGGTTAAAATTATGAGCATTTTTTTAGGCATAAATTGCTTTGAACCCTATTGCTCAAAAAATTGAGCAATTACCATATCATTTTTTTTTTCTAAAAAAAATATTTGTTTCTCTACGAACATTTTGAAACTCAAATTTTATTCTTATCTCAAAAATCATAAAAGTTATAACCAAATAAAGTTTCAATAAAATACTTTTTTCCTTTAAATAAATTTCTTCAAAAGATTTTATTGTTGAAGAAATTAAAGTTTAAGATTTTTTTAAAGTTGGAGATAGACCCTCCTTCCCATACAATTTTTTGGTCGTTTTGAACTCCCCTATCATCTGCTGTTTTATGGCACGTTATTCCCGGGACACCCTGTATAAGAATTAAGAATAAAACGATAATTTTAAAAATTTTTTTAAAATAAAACAAAAAAAAAAAAAGGGGAATTAAAATGTTTATTGTTTGATTGTAACTCTCTATTGTACCTATACATATTTTACTCAACAAAAGATTGTAAGATACATTTATTATAAATTAAAAAAAAAAAAAAAATCTATTTTTCAAAATAATAGAAATGTCATTTAAATAAATTTGAAATTCGACTTGGAACAAAACCAAAAATTGTCCTCTCTACAACATATAAAACTTTTATTATATATATACTGTTAAACTAACTGTTAAATTTCTTTTTGTATCTTTTTAATTTGATCTCATCTAAATATCAATTAAAACAATTATTTACAGTTTTATTTTAATTTTTTTTTAGTTTTGAAATTTTTTCTCTTATATTTTGGCCTTATATTCCAAATAAAGGGCAAGGATTTTTTTATAAACAGTAAGCCAAAATCAGTATCTGGTACTTAATGTTAGCGGTCGTCATGAAAATTGAAAGAAATTGTTGATTAAATGCTTCTGTATTAATTTCGATCCATATCTATATCTGTATCAAATCATCAATGCACGACCAATATACCTATTTTGCCTTTGATTTTCGTCTTGCATGATAAACTGTAGAAATTCGTATACTTTTGATCTTGCATTACATGTTCAAAATATGGTATTTTTTTTATTTTGTATTAGATATATACCTATAAGAAACTCGTGGTCTTTATTTCTTCTTCGAAGAACCCTCAATAACCCGTTTTGTACAATAAAAATCGAATGTAAAAAATCTTTTGTTTGAAATAAGACAATTCAACACTTCACAAACGAACTGACCAATTGATTGTAATTGCGTGGGGCTATCTACCATAACGCCAGAACCAAAAACGACATAAATTTTTTTCCGGCGTTATTATACGGAAGCATAATACCTACCAGAAAAATAAAAATGTTATAACGCCCAGAACTTATCTATCGGGTGTTGTGTCACTTTTTCTGGCCTTATGTCGTTTTATTTCTGGATATTAATTCAATAAAATTCTGACTTTAAACTTACCGTTATTTCTGGCGTTACAATATCTGTACAATCAAAAATAATTAGGAGGGATTTTAGAGTTGGTTTCAAAATTAGAGTACATATTCCTTAAGTTTTTCTGTAAAATTTTTTTCGATAGTATTTTATTGAAACCAAATTTTTTCTACGAAATGAAAAAAAAATTTCTGGTTTTAATTCATTTATTTCTTGCAAAAATACGTTTTCTTCTGGTATTAATATATGGATGTATAAAAGTCTCTGGTGTTATGTCGTTTTTCGGCTCTCGCGTTATAACATGGAATCATTGTGTGGTATTGCGAAGATTTCATTAAAAAAAAAAATTCAAAACCTTTGATATACAAGAAGATCTTGAGCTTAAATTTTTTGAGCGCCTTAAATATAAATATTGCGTATTGTTTATTATAAATATAATCTTCATAATCATTCCGTCCTTGGTTGTTTGTTAACTAAATTTATATAATTACAAAGTGTCAAAATTTAATAATTTCCAACACTTCTTTTTTAATTGATTTTTTTTTTTATAATACATATATAGGTACCTAGGTACTTATTTTTCAAAACCCTACTTGATTTTAAAATCAAGGCAAATTTTATCAAGTTTTAGAAAAAATCAAATATTGATGACAAATTTCTTGTCACTATGTACCTACATGGATAAAACCTATCTCTAATCATTTTTAATTCTAACAGTACATATAACAGTTTTGTTATCTTTAATATAATAAATGTAAAAATGTTTTATTTTTGAGTATTTTTTCCTCATTTTCTTATTTCATTTCAAAAAAAAAAAAAAAAAATTAAAATATGCATTAAGAAAATAAAACAAAAACTTGAAACACACATACATAATATAAGAAATATATTAAATCCCGCCCATTATTTTTTTTTTTCTACAATATACATACATATGCCTCCATACACTAAACTTATCTATATCGTGTATTTCTGCAAAAGAAAAAGCTGTTTTTTTTTTTTTCCTATTTATCGCATATTCTCATATATGTATGTATATATTTATTTATATATAAATTATATATATATATATATATGTATGTATAATAAGATCTATCTACATATATGTACATATATTTATAGGAAGTTATATAGTTTAGCTATATAGATTAAATGAAAAAAAAAAAAAATTGAATAATTAGAACACTACATAAAATAAATTGTGTAGTTAACTACAACATTTAATATTTAAGATTGTTTTTATTTTTCTAAACTTAACAGTGCTACTACAACTGTTATATTTTTTTTTTATAAGTATGTATATCAATTATCTCAAACTGTCATTGTTGTTAGTATTTAATTACCTGTCAAAAATATCTTTTGAATCGAAAGATTTCGATATTAGTTTCTTATACGATGTTTGATACCTGTGTTTTTTCTATCCTACTTCAAACCTTCAAAATGTGTGTGCGCGTGTGTTTGCAAAAAAAAAAAACAAAATGATAAAGAGACAAATAGAAAACAAGAGAAATAAAAAAAAAAAAAAACAGTACTACAAGAACACAGCGCAAGACAGAAAAATATAAAAACAAATATTTGAGAATGTGAAAAGATAACTGGTGGTAAGTGGATACGTACATAAAACATAACCTATACCTATCCTCGAATTTATAATTTATTTGTTGCATATTTTTAATTGCATATTCAAAGAAAAAGGATGCGACAATTTTTTTGAAAGATACATAATAATATGAAGGTACGTATAAGATATTTTCTTTAACTCACCACACATGCAATAATTTGTCATTCAATTTTATTCATTAATAGTGTTTATCAATCAGTCAAATTCGGTCAGTCAATTCAGTCAGTCAGTCAGTATGTATATATTTTAACACTCGATATTTAAAATCAATCAATATTAAAATTACATCTTTTAGTCTGTCAGTCAGTCTGTCAGTCTGTCAGTCAGTCAGTCAGTTAGCTAATAAAATAAGGGCATGTATTAAAAATGCAAAAAAAAAAAAAAAACAGTAAAGCACAAAAAGAAAAAAAAAATTAAAACAAAATAAAAATGCAATTCTTTATATACTTCTTCATTTCATATTTACATCTATACATACATATATATTTTATTTTCTATTGAAAATCTTTTGCAAGTGTATAAATTTTTTTTTTTTTTTTTTTCAATGTGTATACATACAGATTTTTTAACTCCACCCCAATTTGTTTTTTTTATTTTTTTTTTTTATGGATACAATACATTGAAAATGTATATACATATTATGTAAATTCTATATAAAATGATATATGTGTGTGTGTAGTTATAGATATATTTTAGATATTATAAACAACGCACCAAATCATAAATAGCAGAATACGCATTGGTTTTTTTTGTTTTTTTCTTGTTTTTTTCTTGTTTTTGTAAAAAAGAAAAGATAAAATGTTAAGAAAATTAACAGATTCTAATTAAAAAAAATGTATACATAAGAATAAAAATGGGTTCTAAATAAAAAAATCATATATAAATATATGTATACATATATAAAAGGCATACTTTATATTTCGTAAATAATATGGATATATTTATGTGATTTACCGTCGGATTGTTGATAATATTTTTTTTTTTTTGATAGTAAAATTCCGATTGAAATACTTAGATATTTTTTGATTGAAGGTTCATTAGATATTGTAAGTACCTATGGTAGATAATATCTGATCAAAATCAGTTTTGTACTATAAGGTATGTACTGTATTTGTATATAGGTAATTAAATAAATAATAAATAATAATAATTATAAAAATATACATATATGTATGTAAGGTGCATACATTGTAATATTTGGAAGAAGTCAATTTAACTTATTATATTAATTATGAAAGTTTCTTATATATATAGGTATATATATATATATATATATATGTAATCGTATAGGTATAACGACTATGTTTAAAAATTAAAATTCTAATATCCATAGGTATCTATAATTGGTACCTAATTATTCAAATTAAAAATTATAATAAGAAAGGTATATAGGTATGTATGTAGGTAATCAATTACATTCGATTACAAATATGTAGGTACTGTGGGTGACATCGTAAATGTCGTAAAAAAACTTCAACCTGATACAATGTGAAAATAACACAATGTAAAAATTTTTGAACACATTGTGTCGAAAATACAATGTATTTTGTTTACAATTCTGATTGCGTCAAAATGAAATGTCAAAAAATTTAAATTTTTTCTACAGAAACTTTCTTTGAAAAGTATAAATTAATATTTAGACAAAATGGATATTAATTTCGTTAAAAAATTTTTCTTCAATTATTTATTGGACTGTGGTGAAGAAATAAGAGTTTCCATGACCACAAAAATAAAACTTAACTGACAAAAATTCAAATTAAAACTTCAAAATTCAAATAACTTTAAATTATTTTTTGTATATCCAACAAATTTTCGATACTCAATTTAACAACACGCGTCGTGAAAATGGGTCGCGAACACAATGTAAAATGAATTTACGATCATGAGACAATGTGAAATTTTTAAGTTTACATTTACGATCAGGCGACAATGTATTCACGACGTCGCAAAGACATTTACGATGTCAGGGTGTTTCTAGGTAGATAATTTTTTTTTTTATTAAAATATTTCAAAAGGCGTAAAAGTAAATGTTCATTTTTATGAAGGTTCACTGTTCATAAATAGGTACAAACGTTTCTTTAAAAGTCTTCGCCAAATTTTGTGTTTGAATATATGTAGGTATATTTGAAAATTTTTATGAAAATAAAAAGAATATTTATATAAAGCGCGCGCCATATCAATATCCTTTGACTCAAAATCACGTTTTTTTTTTTTATAATGGGTCGAATTTTTTTTAAGACCTTTTAAGACGAGTTTTTAGGGTTGGGTACTAATAAGGGTTTCGATATTTGTTTAGTATATGGTTTCTGGGAAATATAGCCCGTATTATATTAAATACTATGTTTCTGGGTCTTTATGTACAAAAGATGTTAGGAGGACATTTAGATTTCGTTAAAAAATCAGAATTGAACATGTTTCACAGAATATGTGTAAGTTTATATATGTATTTATATGGTGAGATATTTAAGTAGGATTTTTGAGTTGGCAGCATTATCATAGGTTATCATAGGTTATGTGCATTTGAATTAAACCGAAATTTATATACCTATATATACATATTTCTTTTTTGTAAAAAATGTTAAACTAATAAGCCTCTCTTATATATCAAAGGTACCTACATGTTGAAACATTTGAAACTCATTTTATATTCTTATTAATTTCTTTGGCATTAATGAATTTCTACATACAATACATAAACATGTAATAATACTAGATTTTACAACATGTAGAAACTTTTTAGATTTTAAAGACATACAATAATTGTATTTGTTATATAGGTATTGTAATAATTTCATATTTGAGTTAAACGGTATTTCTGTATCTGTGCGTTATATCCTCCCTTCGGCCTCACGAATTAAAAGTTGCCAATTTAACCACTGTACAACCCAGTCAAACCATTTACGAATTACTTTTCATAGCTATATACCTACAATTGGAATTATTGCATTTAGGAGTAAAAAAAAGGAATTTGAAAAGTTCTAAAAAATGAAATTCGTTATAGATTCCCTAACACAAACCCTATACAAAATTGGTGTTTACTTTTATTTAAAGTTAAGTTAAATCATATTCGAACACAAAATAGGCGAATTTTAAATTTTTCTAATAACGTAATATTTTGTTCGATTCTAGGCTCGTTTATCGCAAGCAATTCATCGCGATGGAATTCATCGCAAGCAATTCATCGCAAGCAATTTATCGCAAGCAATTCATCGCAAGCAATTCATCGTAAGCAATTCATCGCAAGCAATTCATCGTAAGCAATTTATTATTATTTAATTATTTAACTCTGGTAGCCAGAACAATCGCGCGATTGTTCTGGCTACCAGAGTTAAATAATTAAATAATAATAAATTGAGTTAAATATTGAAATAATGATAAATTATATAATAAATAATTTATTTATTACAACGTTCTAAATTATTAATATTTTTTAATAAATTATATGATAAATTATTATGTCAATAATTAAAAACTTTATTACTATATTAATATTAATAAATTATCGCGGGATTGTTTCGGCTACCAGAATTAAATAATTAAATAATAATAAATTGAGTAAAATATTCAAATAATGATAAATTAAACATAACGAAATTTATTGTGTACACAAAAATAAAAAATGAAAAAACAAAAACAATATTACATTAGGTATCGGATATTCATCGCAATAAACTTCGCGATGAATATTTCCTTGCGATGAATTGCTTGCGATGAATTGGCTTACGATGAATTGCTTGCGATGAACTTTGCTGTGAATTTATTATTGCGATAAACTAGCCGGATACCTTTTGTTCTTAAAGGATGAATGTGCTTTTTATTAATATCTATGTTATTGATATTTACATATATATACCTACATATTTTAGTTTTCATATATAATTAAGTTTATTGCTATAAGTTTATTAATTTTTCCTTTAGAAACACACTTGAAATATAAATATATAGGTACTCGTTCATAATTGACAGAAAGCTCATTGCAAAATTAGGAAAGAATTATACCTAGGTAGGTATATACAGTTCAAACTTTATCTTTAAGATTCTTTTGTGGTTTTATGCTATATGTGTATAGAATTTTGAAAAAAGATTTAAAAAATTAATAATTAATTTTAGAAGTTTCTTGTCTATTAAAAATCCACAAGAGGACATAGTGCTTCCACATTTAATTTTCACCTCACACAACTTTCTGCAGATATTTTTGAATTTTTCTGATTTCTGTTTTCATACTAATTAGGGAATGTTCCCAAGAACAGAACGTTTTCTTAACAAACTTTCCTTGTTATGAAGCTGAAATCCAAAGAAAATTGAAACAAATGTGCAGATTTTTATTATTATTTATATGCTGTCCTTTACCACATTCAAAGTGATTAGAAAGTGAAGTTCTTTTTCTTTTCAGAAATTTTTTTTTTCCATTTATTGTAATTTTTTTTTTTTTTTACGAAGGAATGCAAAGCTCGGAAGCCACCCATTGAAACTATGCGGTGATTCTTTGGATAGTGTATGATTTTAACACACCAAAACCACAATTATATTGATGCATCGATATTATTAATATATCGTCAACTGGATCTTTAATAAATGCTTAGTTTTAGCGTTTATCCAGCTTTTAGGAGTGTTTGGACCTAAAATACTGCTGAACTCTTCAATATAGTATTTTTTATATTAATATACAAGTTCCTTACTCACCTAATATTCATTGCCTGGATACAAGGTACTCCTGATTAAACTGTGATTGAATCTTATATCTCATTCAAAATATTTCGAAAATCCACTATGAGCTATAGTTTTTATTAAATTAATTTACCCTTTTTTAAATGAATTTACGGAAGAAAATTTTTGATTAATTCTTATAACTCACAGGAGAATTTCGTAAAATTTTGCTGTAAAATTCAATCAAAATTTAATCAGGTGTTTGTTAAATAATACTATGTAATGTTATACAAGCCAACTTAAAGAGCCTACTAAGTTCCAACTGCTTTGAAAATTTCAAGTTCCTAACTCACCTAAGGTGAACGGTAAATTAAAGTACTGTGATAGACAACCCTGTAAATTTGTGCTATTAATATTAATTTGATTGCAAATATGTACACAATATAGACTTATATTAGGTATATCAATTAAAAATAGAGCTTTTTCGGGCTTTGGAAGTTTGCAGATCCGAAACGGATTTGTTAATAAAATCCCAAGAAGACATAAAATAAAACAACAGAAATAAACAAACAGAATAAAATATGCAGGTACATGTAAGTTCTACACATTTTCTTCATAACTATTACATACGTGTTTTTCTTTTAATTATCCATTCAAAACTATATGATTTTTGAATATATGTACCTATTATAGGTTCATTCACATAAACATGTTATTATCTTATATTGTACATAGATAGGTAAATAACTTTATTATATGTATCCTTGTATCCATATTATATATACTTAAGATAAATACAAAAAAAACAAGTGATAAAAAAAAAACCAAGGGTTTTTAAAAAAGCACATTTTCAAAATTATATTGTATTGCATACTGAGTTTAATTTTGAAAACATATAAACTGGTGACTAAGTTACTGCTTACTTATAAAATTTACTGCTAACAGTAAAGTTTTTATTTTAAAGTTGTTATAGCTCTTCAATAGAGAAGGTTCCCAAGTTTACAAGGATCTAACTTCATCTTACTTCCCACACCCCTCCCTTTTTTTAGGTTCTAGGAATTAAATTGTGAATAAAAATTTGGAATTTTACTTACAATAATTATACAATCTAAACAAAAATAGGTAAAACTGAGAGACATTTTCTTCAATTTAAGGAACCGCTTTTAAATTTAAGAAAAACCTTTAACATATGTTAAAATATAATGTTGGACTTTTAAATTTTGTATATTAAAAATAAAAAATTGGACAGGTATTCAAGTTACAGGTGCTTAAAAATAGCAAAATTTAAATTTTCAAGCCCTTATAGCTCCTAAACAGGGGGCTTGACAAAAAAAATTTTGTTAACCGACTCCTACTAATATTTGAGGATCTAAAGTTTCCCAAAATTTCAGGACCCTATCTTAAACCGTTAAGAAGATATATGGGACCAAAAATTTTGCAAAAACTGAGTTTTATATAATAAGAAATTTTAGTACCGTATGGCAACCCTATACATTACGGCGACATATTTTTGTAAAGCCTATAAAAGCAGCTCTCTTCTACTGTTTTTCGATTGAGAATAAACCTAACAGAACTCTTGTTATATCAATTTAAATATAGGGCTTTTTTTGGAATTTGCAGGGGCTGTAGCTTCGCCACCCTTCAAAATTAAGAAAAACCTTTGACACATGTTGAAATATAATTATAGAGCTTTGAATTTTGTGTATCACTAAAAAACAATTTGGACAGGTGTTCAAGTTACAGGTGTTTAAAAATATCAAAATTTCAATTTTCGAGCCCTTATAGCTCCTAAATAGGGGGCTTGACAAAAAAATTTTGTTCACCGACTCCTACTAATTTCTGAGTATCTAACTTCTCCCATGTGGTCAAAAATTTTGCAAAAATTGAGTTTTGTGTAATCTTAAATTTTAGTACCGTATGGCAATCCTAAACATTTGCCTTTCAAAAATTTATGAAAGTTTATGAAACCAGCTATCGTTTGCCGTTTTCAGATTGAAAATATATCTAACAGAACTCTTGTTATAACAATTTAAATATAGGGCTTTTTCCAACTTTGGGAGCTGGAGCCCCGTAGCAGGTGGGGCTACAGAAAAAAAATTCTTCTACGAATTTATTTTTTTTTAGCAAAAACTACCCATGGTTAAAATTTCTTTACTCTATTTCAAACGGTGTAAAAGTTTTTGTAAACATACGGACAGACGGACGGACAGAGCGAAGCTATATAGGCACATTTTTACAAAATTTTTTGAAAATGTGCTAAAAATCTTATCTTCCAAATGCTAGTGTTATACTGCTTATATAGTACCCAAATAATATAAATTGCAGTTTTTTATTCAGCTACACGCTACAACCACAAAAATTTAAGCAACATAAATAAAATCAAAAGTTCAGGGGACAAGGATAAAAATTTCGTATAGGTAAACATCTTTTATTTTGCAGCATTCTACAATCTACAGCAATATTTTAATAAATAAAATGAAGATATAAGATATTTAATTATGTATATATATACGAATGCAAACAAATTTCGAAAATACATTGAAAAGCAAGGCTACATATACCTACATACTTACATACATTATATCCAAAACAGAAAAGTATTATTGCAAGAACAGGGATATTAAATTTCTATATATACATATACATATAAATTTATAATAAGAAAAGAGATGATTATGAATTGCAATTTTAAAATCAAAAAAAATACCCACCCATATAATATTGTTTCATACATATGTATACATATTTATAAATAAATTTATTAGTCAATAAACATTTGAACATGTGCATATTATACCTACAAAATATTATTATGATAAATATTTTATATCTATATTTATATATAAAATATCTATAGTTTAGCATAATATATATGTATGTTTATAAATATCTATGATTTTTTACATGTGCTTGCGTATTCTATGTTGCACATTATACAAAAAATAACAGCACATTTTTTATTATATGAAACGAGATATAGATATATATCAATATATATATATATATATATATAAATAAATATATATCTCAAGATAAATTTATCCCAGTGTGTATATTTTAGTATGAAATCATGATACGGGTAATTTTTTTTTTTTTTTTTTTTTTTTAATATTTTGTTGGATTGTTGCATATTTCATAATTTTAAATATTATATACATACATATGTATATTAAAGATAGATATACACTTTGGTATATTTATGTAAATAGGTTTATAAAAATAATTCAAAGATAAGAAAAAAAAAAAATATATAGGTAGGTATTGTATAATTTTTTTGCAGAAATTTCTTTCTTATATAGGTATTAAGGTATGTATATAACATGTCAATATATAAATATGTATATATATATTTACAAATATATGCTGCAAAATATAAATTACGGTTTTAATTTATATATAGGTACATATATATTTAAGAAATTTTGGTATCTTTTACATATAAACAAACTTTTGCATATATTTAGGTAACTTATATATTATTTATAGGTACCTATATATTTCTTATTATAAAATATTATCAACAGTTTTGTTTAATTACAGTTTTTTTTTTTTTTTTGTATATGTATACTGTTATATATGTATATGCAATGCAGAATACAAAAGAAAAAAATATATAAGATATAGGATCTCCAAATTTTTTAAATTATTATATTACAGTGAAACCTAAATATAATTGATGAAATATTTGTGCAGATCACAATATGCTCTTTAAAATAAATCCTTATATATATAAAACTTAATTTACATAATATACCTAGGTATATTTAATTTTTTTTTTTTTTTATTTACCAAATCATACTGAACCTTAAGAGTTACCTAATTTTCATTTATACAAGTTTTTTTTTGTAATGTGATCGTTGATGTGTGGTCAACGCCTGTTTGCCGTTTAATAGGATAGCAGTTTATATTATCAATATATTATCATTATACGGGGGTGCTCTACAACTTTGGTGAGCTATATATATATGAAAATGTTTCGAAGTTCAGCTGCTTTAGGTGCTGAGGTTATTTTCTTAGTTCTATAAACCATATATGTACATATATGAAAAATGTAATACAATAATCAACTTTGACAAAAGAGTGGTATAATATTAAGTCCCCAATTCTATTTTCATGAATCCTCTTTTAATATATGAAAAATTACATATATGAAAAATGTAATACAATAATCAACTTTGACAAAAGAGTGGTATAATATTAAGTCCCCAATTCTATTTTCATGAATCCTCTTTTTTAAAATCGAATAGTGCGGAAAATTGCAGGAAAATGATTCGAAAAATAAAACAACATGTTGAACCTTATAATCTCTTTTTTTAAATTTATAATTTACTAGCTAATACCCGGTGCGCGTTGCTGCGCCGCCTCTTAATGGTTAAATTGAAGTTGATAATACTGCAAAAAGTTAACACAAAAATTACACACGGTTTACACATGTAAATTTTAATATGTATGAAAACAATCTGTTTACAAAGATTTTTCTAGGATTATTCTAGTAATTTTTGAAACTTTCTGTAATTCAAAGCAGTACAAACTATTTTCCAAAATTTGACGTAATTTACTTCCAAAAAAATTTTTTTGACTAATCGTAGGACCGACTGTTAACAGGCTTAACTCCATTTTCAAGTTGCTTCACACATATAAAATTTGAGGTCAACCGGTCAAATCGTTTCTAATTTAGAGTAAAATAACCAAAAACTTTATAAAAAGCTGTTGGGCCGCAATGAGTTAATGGAACTCAACAAAATTTTTTTTTAGGGCTTTCTTTTAAGCCAAAGCAGAATTTCGTAAAATCGGACAAAATTTGGACCAAAATTTTTTTTGACCACCCGTCGGCCCGACATGGGTTAACAAATTCCAAAAATTTTAATAGTGTCAACTCAATTCTCAAGGAGCATCACGTATACAAAATTTGAAGTCAATTGGTCAAATCGTTTCTAATTTAGAGTAAAATAACCAAAAACTTTATAAAAAGCTGTTGGGCCGCAATGGGTTAATGGAACTTAACAAAATTTTTTTTAGGGCTTTCTTTTAAGCCAAAGCAGAATTTCGTAAAATCGGACAAAATTTGGACCCAAAATTTTTTTTGACAAACCGTCGGCCCGACATGGGTTAACAAATTCCAAAACTGTTAATAGTGTCTACTCAATTCTCAAATACCATCACGTATACAAAATTTGAAGTCAATCGGTCAAACCGTTTTCATTTTAGAACAAAGAAGTTTAAATAATTGCACCACAGCCCCCAACTTGGCGGTCCGTTAGAGCAAAATTTTTGGGCCACGATTTCTTTCCGTACCCAAAAACCTCTATACACAAATTTTCATGAAAATCGGCTGGGCAGTTTAGGAGTCTATTCGCTACAAACAAACAAACAAACAAACAAACAAACAAACAAACAAACAAACTTTCATTTTTATATATATAGATAGAAGATAGATAGATAGATAAAAGGATTTTCATATCTAATTGCACTTACATACCTATATATACATTGTTCATATAACAAAATATATTGTGTCTTTGTCACTTACAACAACAACACAGGAGGCCAGAATTTCGCAATGAAATTGTATTACGCCAATCGCGCATTTTCAAAACATAAATAGGTAACTATTGTATATATATACATATTTATATATAGGTACAGAAAATATTTTATTATGTAGGTATATATATATTCGATATTAAATATTATAATGCAATGTTTATATACATAAATATCATTTGCATAAGTATATAGTTAGTTTTATATAAAATTTAAATATATTAATAATAACTGTTGTTATTTATAACATATTATAATATATATAGAGATAGGTAGATTTTCTTTTATATACAATATTTTTGTTCTTCTATCTTTT
>OY720446.1:2798051-2827343 GCA_963082915.1 Dolichopus griseipennis | reverse complement strand
AATCATGCCTTCACATACTGCCACTCACAAATTAATAATTTTTTCGAATTCTATAGCCTCCTTATATTATAAAGGTATTCAGCCATTATACCAGGCGAGCAGGTTAGTGTTTATCCTATATTATTTTGGCTACGGGTGTAGATTTTTTTAGAGGATAGGAATCTAAAACTACCGTGTGGTTTTAGTATTGCAGGTGCCTATTGAAGGCTTAGTAAAACAAAAATAGGGTCGATTATAGCCGACTCAAAAGATTGTTACGTGAGTTCAGTCATTAAATACTGAAAAACAAGCAAGTGGTTATTGGTGTCCCACATATAAAAATAAACGGCTACCTGAAATGATAATAAATTTCAAAATTTTCTTAAGATATTACTTTCCGAGTAGCCCCAAATTGTGCTGACAGTAGCTTGCAATTACTTGAATATATATTATAGTATATTAAACAGTGGAAATTTAGTACATGTCTGTGTAGTGTTATTAATATGTATTGTTAAATATGTTTTTTTTTTTCTGTTTTTTAGTTTCTGTTTTGCAAACAAAATGATATTGAAGAACGTTTCGGTAGATCGTTTTTCACATTTTCTTTTTTTCTTTATACATATTTAATAGAAGGCTAATATTAATATCTAAGCTATTAATTGTTAGTATATAGTTTTTACATGGAATATTATAAAAATATATAATATAATAATATATAGTGTATTGTATTATATAATGCATTTTAATGTACAAAAAAAAATTAAAATCTTTATAAAAAATGCAAATCTTTAAATCTAGAACACGAAATATGCTTCAATTCAATGTCTTCCCCTCTCATAAATACCTCTAAACCATTATACAACATGCAATGTTTCCAAAAGAACCTGTATGTAAACTCGTTTCTAATCTATCTTACAACTCTCCTCTTCTATGATATTTCCTTTCCAATTAGTTTGTCTCGTAGTCAAGAGTAGTGTTTAGGATTTCCTCTGTGGTCCTATAGACGTATTGACTTTATCCGGATGCACAATGAATCAACAAAAACAAAGCAACAGCACTCTCTTTATTTGTTGTCTCTTATCAATTTTGCATCAAATCAAAACTTTCAACAACTCTCGTCGTCACTCAAGTATCCTTAAGGTATTTTGTTAGATAACTGTAATTAGAATTAGAATATTCTATTTCAGTTATTCTATTATATGGTATTCTATATCTGTATATCTGTATGAGTTATATTATTCAATTAAATTATTTGTTTATACTGTTATTTTAATGCATTTTTTATTAGAGATATATAATTCTTAATAATTGATTAAGCCATTAATTTGAATCCACGGGTGAATGATAGCTCAGTCGAGTCGAAAATATCAATTCCACCGGGATTTGAATTAGAGTCTTTCGCACCACCTATACAATCTTACCACTGTACTCTGTTCTACCCAGCCTCAGAAAATAAAGAGTCAAAGTTTAATTAATTGATTGTCTCATACAATATAACTTTAATGATAACAGATCTGATATTAGTTTTTAGTCTGGACACTATCTTATACAGCTTGCCCCTTAAATTTTTCGATGATTTCCTTAACTTGAATATATGGTACAATTTTTAGCATTATCATTCATTGAAATCAAACTAAAATTTTTAAAGATAAAAGATAAAATTAAGATAATTAAAGATAAAATAATTAATAAACATTTGTCTGTGTGTCAATTATTAATTGTATATATATATATATACAAAATTTTATTTAAATATAGTTATTGACTGTAACCATAATTGCACTTGATATATGTATATAATAATAATAAAATTAAAACAATAATAATTTTAAATAATTTAAAAAAAATAAATTAATAATAACTGTTTTATAATTAGTTTAATCCTTATTGGAAAATCCTTTAAGTGAATTCATATATTGTATCTAATAGCACTTTCAAAAAAACAATAAAAAAATAATTATGTTATATTATATACATATATATATATATCAGTGACGGAGCGTGACATTTTCAATTGGAGAAGCACTTTCAGTAATTCAGTATTTAATAGGGTTACAAAATGAAATACCGTTTTTTTTTGTTTTTTTAAGTTTTTTCTATAGATATCATATTTTTTTTAATATCTTTTTTAAATATATTTTAACATTTTTTTTTTTATAAAATTTTAATAAATAATATGTACAAAAAAAAAACAAAATAATGAATCAAGTAAATCAAAAAACAAAACAAACATGAAATAAACTGACAAAATAAAATAAATAATTTGACTTCAAATGCCTTCAAATGTAATAAAGATGAAATATGTACTAGTTAAATTAATATTTAAAAACTTAAAAATTACTTATTATATAATTAGGTTTTATAACTTAAATCTATTCTACGTTCTTTTAAAATAAAATTTTTAATTACTTTATCATAAAAATCACCCCTACTTTTCAAGTTTTTCAACAACTCTCTTTCAATTGAAATTTGAGCTAAGTTCGATAATCTAAATTGCTCACATTTATTTCTTAAGGTTGTTTTTATTCTACTTAAGCAGGAAAATGATCTTTCAACCGAAGCTGTTGTTACCGGTAGGGTTAGAATTAAATTGCACAATTTAAAAAATTCTTTGAAAGAAGTGGTTAAGTCTGTTTCAATTAAAAATTCTAGAATTTTCGTAATATCTTTTTTCGATGTAAAATTATCATCAGAAAAAACAACTTTCAGCATTTATTCAACATTTATTATTTGAAAATAAAAGGCACGGCCAGCAATATAGTTTCATAGTTGCTTTACAACCCGTTAACCATGTGTAGATCTCATAAAATTTAACGGCAAAATGCCGAATACAACGCTGTATTTTTGTTGTTATTAAAAGAGTAGGAATTGGCCTACCATCTTTTATAATGTTTAATTTTTCCTCAAAATTTTGCGAAGAAAATGACTGTTGTATTAATTTTTCAATAATGCAATTGCAGCTTTCCATTTTATAATAAAAAATAAATCTTAAAATTATTGACACTAACGATATAATTCCTAAAATAAACGTGACTTATTTATCTATCTAAAACACTATAATTTTTCTACAGTAGTGAACAAATTCAAAACTACATATTCCAAAAATAATTAAAACGTGCGTCTAAAATCGTATCATAAAAAATTCAATATATAAAAGTAGAGAGCTCATGTAAAAGAAAATCGTCGCATATCATTATTCTCAAATTTTCAATATCGCAAAGAAAATAATACAATATAAAACCCTCAACTCCGCAATAATGATAAAAATAAATCATTCTTTGTGGCTATTATTTTTCTTACATTTATTTATTATCTTATAAACATTATGTGTGTTCGTTTGTTTGTATTGTACAGAAAAAATAATATCAAAGCAAAACTACATGTCCATCACATATTTCAAATAATGCATCAAAAGAAATCATTATTCGTACTACATTTTACTGTGTAAATTGATTTTGTTTTTTTAATTTGTTTCTTATTATTACATTTGAATTGTAGTTATGTCGCGGAAAGTTTTATTGCATATTTGCGACTCAATATTCAATAAATAATTTCAAGTGGTTTGCTTTGTTTGTTATTTCTCTTGTTTCCATGGTGCTTAACAATGAAAAAGTGTGTGTAGTTTATTCGTATCATAGATTATTTATTGTATGCCTGTATAATGTATATTAAATCAAAATCATATGTATTGAATTTTTAGCTGGATTTTTTGTTCTATTCTTTATGGCTACTTGATCAAATAGAATAATTTAGATATTAGAAACTTAGGAAAATAAAAATTGCTATTGACGATTTTTTTGGATTTTTTACTTGGAGAAGCACTCAATCTAATCAATACATGACGATTCGTCCCTGATATATATATAAATTTGAGTAGTGATAATATCCAATGAATTAATTCATATCTTATTGTATATATACCAACCATCACTTAATAATAAAAATTGTGTCCCCTTGGTTTTTCATATTCATTATTTGCCACCGCGCCTGTATTATTTATTATTATTTCCCGAAAATATTATCATCATTATAATCATCTGAAATTAAGATGGATTTATTTAACTTATCATCACCAACATCTTTTCTGGTATATTAGCCATATGGATGAATTTTTTTGTTTTTCTGTATTTTTTTTAACAACAATCACATCACCTATATTATATATCGATGAATTCCCTGTACACTAGTTATAATCACAACTCTAAAATTGCACTATAATTTTATATATATATATATATATATATATATATATTTTTTATATTTATTAAAATCTCAATCTAGTCATTTTTTTGTCATTCTTTAGACATGATTATTGATTATTATCCCTGTTTTATTTCAATTTTATCTACTTACAAATATATACACATACGTAGGTACACTTTACATACTTTTTTTTTTAGTATTAATGCCCTAATGTTATACTATTAAATATTAAAATATTAAATCAAACTTTCACTACTATATTATACTAATATATTTATATGTTCATTTTTATATTGATACATATACTTTACTATATTACTATCACTTCCAATAAACATTGCCTAATATATATATATATATATTTAATATACTACATCACTGTTCTTTTGCTGCTGTTGTTTTATGGCCACACAAACGTAGTTTTGAAAGTATACACTTAACTTACCAGATCGTTTGTGATTCATGGAAAGAAAAATAGATTGATGTACATTCTAAACTGTATGAGTTGGATCAGAATCGAAAAATAGGATTGATCTATAACCATATGTATGTTGCGTTGTTTCTATCTATTTAACGTCGGCAGGTTTGCTTGCATTTTTAACTAAAAAAAAACTTTTGAGCGTTAGTATATCGAAATTGAGTCCATAGTTTACTCGGCGCATTCAATTATGAGCATAACTCTTAAGTTACCAATTAAGTATTGTATGTTTAATGCAGGGGAATATCCTAGATTTGACAAAGTTTAATCTATTTTCATTTTAATTTTCTACTCTGTTATTGAAAATTGAATTTATAATTAGTTTTTTTTATATACATGATGGTGAATAAGTTATTGAACATATTATGTATATTTTTTTAAATTTCTTTTTCAGTCCTTTAACGCGTAAATAGAGCATTCATTAAGTCATTTTAGACTTCAGCTTCAGTTAAGTCATTTTAAACTTAAGTTTCAGTTAAGTAATTTTAAATTTAAGCTTCAGTTAAGTTATTTTAGTCTTAGAGCTTCAGTTAAGTTATTTTAATCTTAGAGCTTCAGTTAAGTAATTTTAAATTTAAGCTTCAGTTAAGTTATTTTAGTCTTAGAGCTTCAGTTAAGTTATTTTAATCTTAGAGCTTCAGTTAAGTAATTTTAAACTTAAGCTTCAGTTAAGTAATTTTAGACTTAAGTTTCAGTTAAGTCATTTTAAACTTAAGCTTCAGTTAAGTCATTTTAAACTTAAGCTTCAGTTAAGTCATTTTAAACTTAAGCTTCAGTTAAGTCATTTTATACTTAAGCTTCAGTTAAGTCATTTTAAACATTCAATTTCATTAATCATACTATTTTCACTAAAGCCGTTGATTATGCAAAAATGCTTGATTTTCTTCGGCGCTATAACTATCTAGATTACGATAAAATTCTTATTTAATTTTACGATATCTTTTTTTTAAGTTAAATAATTTTTTACTAAGTATTTTAGTATTCAACGTTCTAACTACTATAGACGCCATTGGTTTGAGTTGCTGCACTTGCTGCACTTAATTTACATCCAATTTTTGAATTTTGGGCCTGGGCCATATCATACTATTTCTTCCAGTTTGTGTCGTGTCCTTTTTTGTTCTGACATTAGATTATATTTTTTTTATTATAGAAAAATGGGTATCAATTCACAATTTTTTAAACACTCTGTAATATGGATTGGTTTTTTTTTTTTTGGAATTAAAAAGGTAATTTTCACCCTTGATATAAACATGTATATATATATAAGTAATAAAATAACTTACATTGAGATAACATGTATTTTATAAGAATAATACCCAAAATATAATAGTGAATTACTTTTGTGACAATTATTATATTTGAAACATAAGTGCCCTGCAAAATATATTGAATCTTAAAAAAAACTTAAATTGTATTTGTACCTATACATATTCATATATATATGAAGAGGGTATGATATGTATATGTAATAAACAATCATGCATTACAACAATTAGGAAAGAAAATAAAATTGAAAAAAAAAAAAAAAAAAAAAAAAAAAGTATTTTGTATCTTTTTTTTGTTGTTGTTTTATTTTCAAGTTTCTCCGGTACCCATGGTTATTATTATTATTTTTTTTTTAAAGTGATTTTTGTACAAAACAGCATATCCAGTTAATCATAAAATCATCTATTGGATTGGATTGGATTAACATACAACAGAAAGAAAAAAAAAAAAAAAAAAAAAAAAACAATTGTAAGGGGTTGATAAATTATACGAGTATAGATTGTATAAATTTATTATATTGTTATATTCCGATACAAGCATATATAATAAATAAATAAATAAATAAATAAATAAATAAATAAAATAAAATATGAATAAAATAAAGTAGTAAATAAAAAGTAAGTTAAATTTTAAGTAAGCGAAAAAAAATATAGATATATAGATGAAGTATTGAAGGAAAGAGAGAGTACATTAAAAATCTAAATTGACTATGATGAAAATATGTTTTGATTTGTTTTGTTTTTTTTTTTTTTTTTTTTTGTTTTGTTTTTTTTTTTTATTGCAATAGATTAGGGTGATTTTAGAGGTTTTAAACATTTGTTACTTAAATTGAAAATGCTCAATATATATGTATAAATATAATGTATATATATAAAGGGTTTCCACCCGTTTTCATTTCCCAGGGACTGTTCTCGTTTCAAGTATATTTGTGTTCTCGTCCTCGTCCTAGTGGTGGAGTAAAGTGGCGAAATTTAAGGTGGTGTGTCGGGAGAATCAATTCAACTTGGTTGATTTTGACATTTTTCAATTCAATTCAAAAATTTCCCGGTGTCGGCTAAGTTAATTCAATTAGTTTCAATTAATTGAAAAATTTTTTTTAGTTTTTTTAGACGGTTTATTTTGTGCTGCATTATATTTACTACTAATAATTTTTGTAATGAGTTTTTTGTGGTTGCTTCCATTAGATTGATTAATTTTTCTAATTGTTTCCTGTTGGCTGAAACATTTTTGCCTGAAAATAATAAATAAAAATTTTCATATTTATATAAATTATTTTTCTTTATTTACCTTTCTAAATTTACTCATTTTAATTTTTCTTTAAATTTTTAAACACAAACAACGCCAATAACAGAATAAATTTGACAGAATAGATTTAAACATAAACAACGCCAATATGCCATAATGTAATTTCAAACACAAAAATGTATTTGAATTTCAAAGTCCACTCAGACGACTTTAAACAACACAAATTGATGATTTCCCCGACACCGATAGTTGACTCAAATCGACTTAAGTTGAAAGTCAAAAAAAAAATTGATTCTCTCGACACCACCTTTAATTAATCTTCTTTGGCGGCTGTTTTTTGCCAAAGTTGATAATGTATATGTATAACATATATTATGATAATGTATAACATATATTATAAATATTTTGAGTTTGAACTTCTGGTTTTCTTTTTTTTTTGTGTATTTAACTGAAAAGATGGCAACCCTGGAAACAACAAATCTACATATTTATATATATATATTTGAATAAAATTGATTGCATTATAATAAAAGTTTCAAAAAAAAAAAAAAAAAAATGATATTAAGTTTAAGAAAAATAACTTAAGCGCCAAAATAACGTTATACAAAAAATATAAAAACTTTCCTAATGATAATTTTTTCTTTTTTTTTTTTTTTTTTAAGTGCTAACTGTTCAAATGTTAGGGTAATAAGCAAATAATAAGCATAAACATAATCTAGAACGTTTTAATCCATTTACAACAAAAGAAAATTTAAATGAATTTAATTTCCAAATTGCGTATAGATATTGTCATGTTAGTGTGGAAATTATCGTATAGGTCCACTAGCCAGTTGACACCCAATGCATTTAGACTGAAAATGAAAGAAATGATTTCGTATCAGAACTCTTTTTTAGTCCGGGGACCTATGTGTTCTACCCTTAAAAAAAATTCGACCTCGGTTTAAAAATGAAGAAATAAATTTTTTTTTACAACGGATAAGTACAATGCAAGAAACTTAATTAAATGTCACCCGTTATGCAGCTAAAGTCCCAAAGTTTAGAAAAACCTATATTTAATATTGTTATACAATAACATATAAAGTGCCTTTTTTTTTTAAATCTGGAAACTCCAATTTACAGTTATTTTATATAATAGCTTTATAAATAATGTATAGTATTGAAAAACGGCATTTTAATGTACCGTTATACGAAATTCAATTTTTAAAAAATTTCTCATCACTTATAATATTTTCTAAACGACGGTATTTAAGCTATATACTATATATAGAGGCTTGAAATTTTGTTCGGTAATTCGGATCCTTTAAAATAAGTTTTCTAAGAATGTATTAGTATTATTTTCTGTTTAGAAGGGCTGTAAGAATTCAACAGAAAGTATCCAAATTTTGGTACAAAAACGGAACACTTTTTAATACATATAACTATAGAATTTGAACATCTTGAGAGAGAGAATGCAGAGGATATCTGGAGAATCAGCTTATAAGCTTCCTCAGGAAATATTTTCCTTCCATTTTTTGTTGAATACAAATGCCTTTATACAGATCACAGCTCTGATAAGGACGAGAATATATACTGTTGGAACAGATTTGTAATAATTTTGAATCACATTATGGCTATAAAATAAATTATATGGTCCGAAGTTAATTTAAAGAACATTACGTCCTAACACACTACGCCGTCGGTTGGATAATTTTAAAATATATATATTGTTGTGTTATTAAAGTAAACTTATAAATATTGAAAGATTTTTAGTGGATTTATTTTTATGCATATATGAATTAAATATTAAATTATGAAAGATGGGGGGAACGAGGAATTTTCATTCATTCGATAAACTAAAAAAGGACGATTTAAGCAAAAAACAAAATTACAAATTTTAAAGAAATATATAAGTAATCCCCTCGACTGCGCGGGGGAGTTCCGTTCCACAAAAACAGGGCTCAATCCAAAAAACCGCGCAATGTAAACCCTATTTTGTATGAAGATGAGGGGTATAATTTCAAATATTAGAAAAAATTTAAAAAAAAATAAATTAAAAGTTCTTATTCAATATATGTAAACTTAAAAACAAGCATTACTTCAACGACTCTTAAAACAGTAAACATTTTATAAATTAAAAAACAAATTAACATAAATAACATTTAAAAAAACGACTTAAATTTAAAAAAAATAATATCAATAATATGAATTTGTTAGCATATTCTGCAATAAAAAAAGATCAGTCGCTGCTTTATTCTGATGGGGTTGTTTTACTTTGAAAAAACCCAGTTATTTCAGATTGCTTACCACTGTTTTTCTTTTCCTTTTAAATTTTTTTATAATGGAGCCAAAGCAGCTGTTAAATTTCTGCCAAAATTTTCAGGCACGCTCTACTCTCAGGGTTCATGTCAAAAGCCTTCTGTTGAAGCTGACTATCAAATTTTAAAAGATTCGGTAAATTTTCGGTGATAAACTTTTTAGCACTTATAATTTCTACTTCTTCTTCTTTGCCCTTATCATTGTCATCTTTTTTGAACGGTAAATTCTCATTTTTTCTATCTCATTTTAATTTTAGGAAATTCACCTACATAATGTATTCGCAAAACTAATTTTAAGAAACCGTGCGTGCAGTGCGAAAATTGGTATTAAAAACTTAGTTTTCAAAGCGCTGTGAAAACCGCGCAATGAAAACCCGCGCAAGTGGAGGGATTACTGTATATATATATATACAATTCATAAATCATGTCAATTTATGTTTAGACATATATATATTTTTAAAAAATGAATTATATAAAAATCAAATCAATAAAATCGAAGAATATCTAAATTCGAAATAAAGAAAACTTCTATTTTTTGTTGTGGGATGTTTTGTCGTATGTGCGCTTTTGTAGTTTTTTGAGTTTTGTAGGAATTCTAAATTTTTATTGTATTTTTTTTTTTTTTTTTTTTTTGTGCGTTACCCTTTGATTTTGTTTAGAAATATATTTTTATTTTTATAGCTGAGAATCTAGCTTTCTATTTTTTTTTTTTGGTTTTTGCTAATAAATTCCTTTTAAGTGTATAGAAGGGGTAAAAACTGTATCTTGTCTTTTATTTTATTGTAAAATTCTTGTTTTATTGGACGTAACAAGAGTTTTTTTTTTTTTTTTTTGAAAGGTAATAAATTTTGTGCAACAAATAACGCCTACCTTTCAATAATTTATAGGCAATGAAAAATTGAAAATAAACTCTTTTTTTTTTAAAAAAAAAATACAGAAATACAACAAATGTTGTGAATTTTTTTGCATTAAATATGAACAATTGCGTTATTTTAATATTATTGGTAAAAAAAAAAAAAAAAATTAAAATGTCATTTTGATGATGTCATTATAATTTTGTTAAATGTCTAAAAATTTTACTTTAAAAAAAGTAATTTAAGACAAATGTTAATAATTTCATTGTATACTATATGTTACTAGATATAAGTACATGGTGTTCGATGTTGCTCCTCTCGGTAAATTTTTAAATTAAAATTTATGTTTTTACACAAAAAATTTGACACAAAAATTACAAATGGTGCGTAAATGTTAATTCAAGAATGTATTACAGTATTTTATTTTAAAAACGATTTTTCTATCGTTACACCAATATTTTAATATGTAAAAAAATTCTTAAGTCAACTGATTTGTTTTCTGAATTTCATTGTCAAACGACAACACGTATACAAAGTTTGAAATCAACCGAATTGGAAATGAACGGAACTTTGGCGAATTAACCCATGTGCGACAATAGCTCAGCTCGAAAAAATTTTTTTTTTTTCAGATTTTCTTTTGGGTCAAAGTAGTAAAAATACTGATGCTGGTCGCTCTACAACTGATCAAATCTTTAGTCTCAGACAAATAATGGAAAAATGTAGAGAATTTTCCATCCCCACTCATCACGTCTTTGTAGATTTTATGAAAGCGTACGACAGCATACAAAGAGGTCCCCTATGGAACGCAATGGTGGAACTGGGAATCCCAAAGAAACTGGTCAACCTGGCAAAAATGACCACTGAAAATAGTAAAAATCGTGTCCGCATTCAAGGTGACCTCTCTGAACCGTTCGAAACAAAAACAGGAGTGAGACAGGGAGATCGGCTAGCGCCAATGTTATTTAATCTGGCACTTGAAAAAATTATCCGTGCATCAGAGATTGAAACAAAACAAACACTTTGGTGTAAATCATCACAAATTCTAGGCTACGCTGTTGACCTCGACCTGATCGGCAAAAACATAAATGTTGTAAAAGAAAACTTTATAAAATTACAAGAAAAAGCTGCCCAATTTGGTTTGAAAGTCAATGCAGAGAAAACAAAGTACCTTAAAACTCAAATAACAGCAAGAAATCAACCACATACACAAACAATTGCTTTGGGAGATATGGAATTTAAAAGTGTTAAAGATTTCAAATATTTAGGATCAGTAGTTGACAAAGAAGGCTCAAATAATGCAGAAATAAACGAAAGACTGAAATCTGGAAATAAATGTTATTTCTCCATGCTAAACCTCTTTAAATCAAACTATATCCACAAGGAAAACAAAAATAAAACTGTATAAAACTTTGATAAGACCAGTGGTATCGTATGGATGTGAAACTTGGAGCCTTAGAAAAAATGAAGAAAAAAACTTAGATATTTTTGAACGCAAGATTCTCCGAAGAATTCTGGGTCCTGTCAGAACGTCAGAAGAATCGCTTCGACTTCGAACGAATGAAGAATGCATACAACAATTTAAAGATTTACAATTAAGTTCGTATATTAAAATACAAAAATTAAGATGGGCAGGTCATATTTCCAGAATGCCAAACGACAGGTCCGTATCCAGAATCTTCTATGGTAATCCAGTTGGAAAAAGACCAGTTGGCAAACCAAGAGTTAGATGGAAAGATAATTTTCATGAAATTGTAAACGAGCTACAAATACACAATTGGAGAACGAATGCCGTAGATAGAAATAATTGGAAGCAGATAATTAGGGAGGCGAAGGCTCACTATGGGTCGTAGTGCCAAGGAGGAGGAGGAGGAGGAGGAGGAGTAAAAAACTGAACTAGAGTTACTAGAGTTAACTGCATTGTGAAAGAGCAGCAGCACGTAAACAATATTTGAGCTCGGAAAAATTGGTCAAACTATTTTTCTTAAAAGAAAAAAAAAAAAAATTCAATAATTGCATCACAGCCTCAGCGGAAACAAAATAGTTAGCCCAAAAAATACTTTTCTTACCCGAAAAACCATTATATGAAAAATTTTCAATTTAAGAGTCTAAAATGAACATACAAATAAACAAACAAATATTCCCTTTTGTTTTATGAATAGAAGAAGAAAAAGTGGAGTAATACAATTAGTTATTGAACTGTCTATAGAACTTGTGTTATAACAATTTAAATTAAGCATAACTTAGCGACGAATGGCTAACGTGTACTAATTGTTTTTCTTACTTTAAGGGATTTTCTTACAACTAATTTTTTATATAATATTTGTCCAGAAAAATGAGATATAACAAACGCATTCAATTAAATGTATTTTGTTTGATGTGTTCATGCATTTA
The DNA here is from genome assembly GCA_963082915.1 of Dolichopus griseipennis. Lineage (NCBI taxonomy): Eukaryota > Metazoa > Arthropoda > Insecta > Diptera > Dolichopodidae > Dolichopus > Dolichopus griseipennis. The sequence goes on along the minus strand of OY720446.1, from coordinate 2,814,633 downwards.
AATATTTAAATTAAATTGTTTATGAATTTTAGTTCATTTCATTTTTTAAAACTCACAAAATATTTTTTGAAAATTTTTAAGTAAAAATTAAAACATTTTGATATTATTAAGCCAAGTACATACGAGAAATTAAAATAGGTAGAGCTCTACGGAAACAAAATTTGCCTCTACCAAATGTGTTTAATTAGCGACTATTTACACGATATACGTAGTTTTTGTAAATGGTAGATCTGAAAGAAATTAAATTCAAAATAGATTTATTTATTGCAAATAGTTCTTTGAAAAATGAGTTCGGAACAACTAAAAGCTGCTGCGGCTACCGTGTGCTATTTAATTCTTAAAAAAAAAATAAAAATAAAAATAATAGAAAATGTGGTTTGCAAGAATGGGTGCGAAGAAGACATATTGTTGAATTCTACAAAGACTTATTAACGAGTTAAGGACTAAGGATCCTAATTCATATACTAATTCTTAAACGTATGTCCTATTCAAATTTTCATTTTTTACTAGAAAAAGTTAAACATAGGATTGAAAAGCAAAAAACAAGCATGCGCGAATCCTTTTAAATTTAAAATTACAAAAACTAGGTACTAATAAATAAATCTTTGACTTATTTTGTTAATTTATTGATAACGAAGCCAGTTTTTATAAAACAAACTATTTACCATTGATTACTTATATAGAAACATATATGCATTATACTTTAATAACAATATAATATACAAAAAAAAAATGAATTACATGAAAGTTACACGTTTGTAGATTTGTAGAGTCATCGTAGACAAAAACAATTTCTCTACTTGAAAGTGTTTACACGGTAGAGAAATCTCTAACAAAAAATCTCTCGTAGAGTCAATTTAGAGCTCTAACAAGTGTTCACGCACATATAGATTGTTCTACCGAAATTTTTATCTCAACTCTACCTATTTTAGTCTCTCGTGTGTACTTGGCTTTAAATTAAAAAAAAAAAACTTTGCTTCACAGGATTATTTCTGTAGTAAGTCTTCATGACATTCAGTGAAAATCTGAATTGAAGGAAGCCCAATGTACACTTTTGTTAAAAAGCAAATTAACTAAGCAAAGTAATCAAAGTAATTCAAAAAATCATGAAATTTTATTTAGAAAAGACAATTTGGTTAACATAAATTCAGAAGAAGCTCCAAAAATTCTTTTATATTTATATATAGGTTTTCCGAAGATGTCTGAAGTACTTTTCATATTATAGTCTAGGATTTACCAATCAGATGGGCCAGATCTTCGAAAATCAGTTAAAATTATTAATATATGAATTATAGTTAACTCAGTTAGTTTTCAACAATAATATTCATCCGAATTGTTAGCTTTTTGACTCATCTAAATACTATACTTAGTTATTAATATATTTGCTTATATATAACACTCTATCATATTATATAAGTAATGCCTAAAGAAGCGATTAGTGACACGTCCTATATATAAGTTTAAATATATGTCGATAATTTATCATCTGAATCATATAAATTAAATTACAGATTTCAGTGCGATCTTGAAACGTAAATTAGTTTCTTTAATTTATACCTTGGAACTCCCTCTCTTGGTCAAAACTATGCACATGTTTATATACAAAAGAAACGGATTCCTATAGAATTTGAATTTGGGGCAGTTAAAAACAATAAAAAAACGGCGGTACCGGTATACCAAAGGCGTTATAATGTTGAATAAAGTTTTTTCTAATATGTAGGAATTGTGTCCGAAACCCAACGAACACCACCCACCAATTAATTGATTCTTTTTATGGCAATTTAATATTCGAATTATAGAAAGGTTATCATGCTCTGTTATCAAAATATAACTATATATATATATATATGTTGTATACTTTTTAGCTGTTAAATAAATAAAAAAAAAAATTTGTTGTGTTGAAAAATACTGTAATTAGTGTAAAAATTAAATTGAGGATTTCACAAAGTATATATATTTTATTTCAATAAAGTTTTTTTTATTCTCCATAATATGAAAGTATATATATATATATATATATATAAATGAGTATATGTGCAGTCATTTAAATTTTAAATTAGATATTTTATTTTAAAACTCTAACTCATTATTTCAACACAACATATACAATAACACTTTTATACTAATGAATTTTGTGACGCTGCATTTAGGTGTTGAAATAATTAAATTCAATGTTAATTAAATTGCAAAAAAAAATATAAATATAGTTTTTTTTTTTTTTTTATTTCGGATTTTGCTTCAAATCCATACGCAAATTACAAAAAAAAAAAAAACAAATAACCCTTTAATGGATTCAGCAATAAATCTTGTACATAATTATTTATTTACTGTATGTATAAATTTGTTTATTACTCGTAAATATTGCATTAAAAAAAATTAAATTTGTTTTGGAATATTATTAGGCCTGTATTAATCTTTTTTAAGTTAAACAGATGTTCTTCATGTATATAGTTCTCTAACTTCATACCTGTACAAGTTTTAAGGGCGATAATATAGGTTTGTCACAAAGTTCGTGAGGTAGTAAAGAATACGAGATAGATTTGGACTCAAATGTGTATATGAAATTGATCAGAACCCAAAAAAATAGTCGTTTAAGCTACGGACATCTATATATCCAAACGTTTAAGTTTAATTTTGTTACTCTGTAAGGGTGGTATCCCTATGGATTGACACAGTCTGAACTGGAGAGCAACGGTGTGTTTTAATAAATATATTTATTCGGAAAAGAATTAAATATTCAAATTTTCACTTGAACGTCTATATTGAGTGTCTAAAGAAAAGTTGCTAACTTACAATGCATATTAATTAAAACGTATATCTTCAATGGGTTAACCCAATTAAAAAAAAAATTCAAATAATAATTATTAATATATACCCAATCCATGGTATATACATCAAAACTAACAGCATTCTAAATTTTGAGCATTGAAGATATAAATAAAACTTAAATTTGATGAATTAAATGAAGTAATAAATATATATTAAACGTATATTTCTATCCAACCATTTAGAATATGCACGCAACACTTGAAATTTTAAAATGATACCGAAATATTTATTGAAGTTAAGGGTTAAAATTAAAAAAATTTAAACAGTATAATCATTGTATTTAGAACACCATATTTGAAATTGAAAAATTAACAAAAAAAAAAAAATTAGTTTATGGAAGCAAAATTTAAAAAGCCTGGTTTTTAGAGTTGAAGAGGAGTGAGGGCGAGCTTTTTTTTTTAATGTTTTAAAATTTTACGAGATTCGATGAAAATTTTATCTTAGTTCATTAAATCATTAAATTATCTGAATAAAAATGTTGATTTTGTAAGATTGATATGTCTACAGTTCAAGTCAAATTAATTTTATATTAATAATATGTTTTAAAGATTATTTCTATATTTTTAAGTATAATTTTGCTAGATAATCAATGTATATACTTAAGAAATGGTTACTTTTTTCCTTTAAAAGAAGTGTAAACTTTCAAATAACACGTGGCAAAGCATTACACATTGATTGTGTGAGGCTTTTGTCTCATGCATTTTTTGCCTGCCTCATATTTCTAAGAAAATTTTAAAATTTTGAAAAAGCTATTCACTGACTCCTGTATAAAAATCAAGTGCTTAATGATTTACAACATGTTTCTTTTTTTTCGCTATACTTTTTTTTTTTACTTCTTCTACCCCTTATTCTGGATTCTGTTTAATGTTATTAATTTGAAAACTTATGTTCTAATGTTTTACTATGTGTGTCCGTATCTTCCTTGGCGATATTAGCCACAACTCAATTCTTAGGAATTTTATTCTTTCAAAATAAAATTCTTCAATTTAAAAATGAACTTTAAAATAGCTGGGTTAGGTCTACGGAGACGTTTGGACAGTTATTCGAGTCACTACTTTAATTTCTCTCAGTTTTCAGAAACATTAAGGAAACCGGGGTACACTCTTGTACAAAATTTGAAGATTCTATTTTTATGGGTTTCGAAGATATGCTTATTTAGCATTGGCATTGCCTATTTGCAATTCCCGCCGGTTTTTCGTCGGTTATTAACCTAAAGTATAAATTTCATCAAAATAGCATTGTTATTTATGTAGCTATTCGGCGTACGTATGGCCCGGACATAGTTAAATAGACTCAGAAGATGATGCTGATCAAATATATACTTTTTCATATTTAGTTTGCTTCATTAACTGATGGTTACAATTTACGAACACCATGGCAATGTTAGTATACCCCTATATATATACCACCTATTTAAGGACAGTCGGATTATATAAAATATATTTTTTTTCGATATATATATTTATCTCATTTCATTTTCATTTAATTTTTTAAGTCTTTCCATTATTTGCAAAGATCAAAAAAAAAATGTACGCAATAAAGTTATATATATATATATATATATATATATATATATATATATATATATATATATATGTGTATATTTATATACAATAATCAAATGTTAAAATGAAAATTTTACATTTCACATTGCGCGCAATATTAAATTTAAGGTTATACAATAAATATAAAAACCACCACCATATGTGCAGCAATATATTTATATATATATATATAAGTATTTAATAATATGATGTTCGGTTGTGGAAATTGGAAACCCTCAAATATAAAAATAAAACACCAAACGTAAATAAAACGCGGAAAAAAATCTGTTGAATATCATCAGTGTTTTTTTTTTTTTTTATTTAATTTTGGTTTATCATTATTACCTTCTCTGGTTTTTTTTTTTTTTGAATTTTTAAAATTAATTTTCCATTTTCCTTTAAAAAATTTTCCCAAAAGTTATTTAAAAATGTAAATCTTGATTTTTTGTTTTATTTATTGTTTTGTTTTTTATTTTATTAAGGATAAAAAGGATGAAATCTCAAAGTGCTTTTTAAAATTATAAATTTAGTATATATGTATATTGAAATGTATATAATTCAAGACGTATTCCATGAGAGCGATCCTTTTTTTTTTTTTTTTTTTTTTTCTCAATTTATTTTATAAGCAAAAAAAATCTTAGATGTATCAATTTAAGTAAATTTAAATTTTATCCTTGTATTCGAGGAAAAAAATTACTTTTATCTCACAAAATATATATATATATATATATGAAGAGTGCAGGCAAATAACAATCAACGTCACTTTTTTTAGAAATTGAGAAAATTCAATTAATATTTTCAAAGACTTCTTGCGTATAAAAATGTTCTGAAAGTGTCTGTAAACAAGCTTCATAATTAATGTTTATCCTATTCTTAAAGAAATACAATACAAAAAAATTAAAATAATTTAATATTTTCTTATTTTATTTAAAAAAAAAAAAACTTAGTTTCAAAAAAATTCAGTTTTGTACGAAAAAACAATCAAATATTAAAAATTTAGGAAAAAATAATCAAACAAAAAATAATTTAATAAAAAATAAAAACATAAATTGTTCAAATTAAGTAATTCATTAAGTTTAAATTTTTATAACGTTAAAACGTATGGATTTGCTTAATTATTATCGTCTGTGTCCGAAACTTGATTCGAATGCGGCAGTGCTTCAAATAACCGCTGCGCTTCGTCACTGCAAAATTCTTTAAGTACCATTAAATCATTATATTTTCCAGATGAAAGTGGAATTAGGCTAGTGTAAGAAGGCTTTAAATTTTGTGAACTGTTACCAGTATTTTTATATCTGATTATGTACGAATTCCATGGGCCGTTATATGTGTTTCTTAATTGGAGTGTCCGACTGTGTTCCTTTGTTATGTAGATTTCAGAAATTGGCCTCGTTGCAAATGGAGATTTTTTTTTATAATGATTATTTTCCAAATAACTGCCCCAGTTTTTGAAAATATCTTGTTTACTTTTAATAATGACAAAGGGCGAGGGTTTGACCCGTGAAGATTTAACATGATCGTTCCATTCATCAGGCAATTCTATTTTAAGATTTTGTTTTATTAATCCCATATTTTTGTCACATTCCATGTAACTATGGCCTCGAACGGGAAATGTTATTTTAAATTCCCTTTAGAACATTTTTATTTGTAATAGTCAAGTCAAGTCAATAAAAACAATTCAAAATTTGCCATATTAAAAAGAAACTGACATTGATTGTTTTTTCCATTAAAACTGTGACATTGATTGTTCTTTCCCTATACAGGAAATTTTGAGCAGGCTAAAACTTTGATCTCGTTTGGTTTTACATTATTTATTGTTGATAGAACGAAAGATCTCATTTTTGCCTTTCCAATGATACCCATATTGCATTTTCGAAAAAAATTGACATTGATTGTTATTTGCCTGCACTCTTCATATGTATATGGATATTCATATATAATGGTAAAAATATGGAAATTAAATTCACCTTAAAAGAAATTAGAGGAATAAAAAAAGAGAAGAATTAAAACAAAAGCACCATTGTTCTGTTCTATTCTAGGACCAGATTTTATTTTAAAAAATTTTCTAAAAATTATCTTATATTATATAATATACGCCTAATTCCCATTTTACATGAATTTAAAATAATGCAGTTTAAAAATATGATAAAATTCGATTTGAACGATTTTAAATTTCAGAAAAAAAATTGCATCAGAAAATTTTTTTTTAATAACATTTACATGGATTTAAGTTCCTCAATGACTAACTATCAGGAATTATACAAAGAACTTACGAAAAACATAACTTTAAAAGATTAATAACAGACGACCACACCAACAATACAGCAAGATAAGTATAAAAATGAAATACAAATTTAAGTACATGTCATCTGAAAAAAAAAAAAACGCAATCGCTAATTAAAGATAAAAAAAAATAAAAAAATACCAACAATTTGTTAATTACAATGTTAAGTTTACAATCAAGATAAACTTATGCCTTGGCCACAATTATCGCAGCATCAAAATTGCCAAACGTCAAAAAACGTAGCTATTAAATTTTTCATGCACAACGCACAATGTTGAAATGCGTTAAAGTGACATTTAATGTAAACAAATTAAGTAAAAAAACATATTTAATTTTTCAATCTGAACTGAACTGAGAGTAGTAATGTCGTTTTCGATTGATTTTTTTTTGAGATTCAGAGTGCTTTTTTTGTTCCAATCGAAAATGAAACGAGAGTTACTTTTTTTTTGTTTTATTTTTTTTTTTAGTGTATACAGAAATAAAGTTTGACGTTTCATATTTTCATTTGATTTTGTGGGATTTGTGGGACTAGCAATATTTTAATAATTAAAAACATTATTTGCTGCAACTCTAAATATTCGTTTTCTGATTATATTTAAACAGCTGGGTGGTGGAACAGTCGTTGAGTGCCGACCTTTCATTCGGAAAGGCCCGGATACGAATTATAATGAAAGTGAAGAAACTTTTCAGGTTTTCGACTCGACTCAAACTAATTTAATTAAATAATATAACTCGCAGATATATAGAATACCATATAAGTAAAATATAAAATATTACAATATAAACAAAAAATAGAACTGTAAATATTGAAAGTCTAAGACGTTTCTACATGTTATAAGGCCTAGTACTATTTCATGTTTAAATTGTATATATGGAATTCAATAAGACCAATTCTAATAACACGAATATAATATGACCCCCTGTTACAACATGTACCTATGGTATAGACAGGCTTATTAGCCTAACAGTTGAACAGTTAGTACGTAAAAAAAAAAAAAAAAATTAAAATGTTGTAGATGATGATAATGATGATGAAGATGAATCCATAAATTCTATAATATTTTGTGTCAATCGAAAATAAAAGTAAAACCACTCTAGAGTGAATCTAGGAAAACTTTTTTTTAAATTTTCAAATTTTACTATTTATATATCCAATATTCGTCAATTTCTTAAAAAATAAACAATTAGCTGTCAAAGTAGCGCAGAAGTTAAAAGTTAATTAATAACGGATTTTTTTTAGAATATATTTATTACATAAAAAGAGAATTAGGTGTATATGATAATGATATATGTACAATTTTTTATAATTTATAATGTTCAAAAATGAAGCTCCGACTGATTATCTTCTGTATATACATATATTTATTTTTGTAAATCCGAATTTTTATTTTAAAATAGCGCGGAAACTATAAGCCCTATATTTTCATAAATAATACCACTCAGATGGTCCAGGATCGTACATAGTTTTGGAGATATATCGATTTAGATTTTTAGGATTATCATATCATCTAAATTTCAGAAATAGACCTATTTCAATGAAACTTTAATTTGAAAATAATATCCAATACATATATTATATAATATATATATATATATTATATATATACTTTAAAAATTGTTTCACATACATATCGATTTAAATTTTTTAAAATTTTAAATTAAAGATATTTATATCAATTTTAGGAATAAAAGAAATTTACCAAATCAATAATTACTTTAAATTTTAAATACAAAATTATGTGATATTAATCTGTATCATGTAATATCATGTATATATCATGTATGTATATATATATAGGTATATTAAAATGTAAACCTATAATGTTTAAGAAAAATTTAAAACCATATTGTATAAAATCGACAATCCTTACGTTTCATAACAAAAACGAGGAAGAGTGTAGTAGAGTAGACTGTGTCAACTCTAGGATACCCGTATGACCGTCATCCGGTTAATTACTTTTGTCAAAATTTCAAACATACAGGTTTATTAAGTGTATAGTGGAATACTCAGATAAAAGAAGAAGTTGTATGGCAGCTACTCGAACCCTCTGCAGTAGACCAACCAAATTTTCCTGTAACTTTGGCCATTACACCAAACTATTTTTGGCAAAATTTCAGACACCCAGCTTCATTAGGTGTAGTGTAATGCTCATATAAAAAAAGGAGTTGTATGGCAGCTACCCGAACCCATGGACCAAAATGGCTGGATTTAAATAGCGATGACGGCTATTGCAAAAAAACGAATTTGCGAAAATTTCAAGATCCTAGCTCCTTTAGTTTTTGAGTTATCGTGCGGACGGACGGACGGACGGACATACATAGCTAAATCGATTTATTTTTCGATTCTGATCCGATCCATACACTTGAGTCTATATCTACCCCCCCCCTCCTTCTCTGCGTCACAAACGTAATGGCAAATTTATTATACCCTTTGACTATATAGTCATACGGGTATAAACACTTATTTAAATACATATACATATACATATGCAATTTTGGTATTTCTATGGTATATCTCATTAAAAATTAACTAATTTTTGTATCGTTTTGATATACAGGTTGAACGTACAGTATTTGTATTTAATAATGGCAATGAAATTACTATTACTAAAATAGACTCTATCGATTAGTAGTGATACATATTTGGAATATTCTGAGACTTCTGGAATATTAAATCTGAATGTATAGTAAGAAACAGGGCAGAAACACCCTTGTGTTAAATTTCTTAGTTACTATCTTAATTATTTAATGAAAATATGCTTTTAATTTATGGAATGTGTGTGGTATGGTACCCAAACCGCAACACCGATTCATCTAAAATGTCAGGATCTAAATAATGGAAACAAGAACATTCTTGGATTTCTTAATCAATCAGGTTACTTCTTAATTTTTTTTTTTAAAAAAATGCTTTTAATTCTTGGAATATGTGGTGTGTTAGGAACCCGAACCATAACTCCAATAATTCATCAAAAATCTTCAAGACACAATGAAAATAGAAAGGAAAACCCTTAAACAAAACTTAAGGTTTCTATTTCTAATTAGTGTATCTGAGGTGTATAGTGGCTTACCCTTGGCTCTATCGAAAACTCTTTCAGAATCCGAATTTCGTGATTTGATTTCGCCGCATTTATAATGCCCGCCTTTCTCTTTCTTAATTATAGTAGCCTCCATTCAGTATACAAATGTCATCATAATAGCATCATTATTTTTGGAGAGTTATGATTCATATACAGATGGACGATCAGGCAAACAACATAAAATCGACTTAGGATGTCACGCTAATTTATAATTAGCATCATTTGACATCTTTTAAAAAAAAAAAAAAAAATCAATTGGAATGTATATTAATCCTATATAAATTATGATTTCGAAATATTGAACTTATAAATAGATGATTTCGAAAAAATGCTATTTGAGGGAAGATTTAAAATGAAATCTAATTTTTACCATTATAACTAATTTGCCGAACCTTAGTTAGAAGAATAAAAACCGTAAAAAAAAAAAATTTCGCCAAAGGTGGGGGCAGATTTTCTGCCAACATTTTATTGCAACCAACATATATAATCGTATATACTTTAATAATATATAATATTTTACATTATGTATTTGAAACATGTTTGATGATTATATATATATATATATTTATTTTCGTATATATATATATATATATATAAATAATAAAATGGAAACCACTAAACCACCACCCAATTTTTGAGGGTGTATCACATTATTTTATTATTATTATTATTATTATTATTATTATACTCTCTCCTATACATTTTCATCATTTTAACTCCCATATTATTTCAAATATCATTTTCTTTCTCTGTCATTTTTAAATATGTTTAAAAATATATATATATATATTCAAAATAACAGTTATATATACATATTTGTAAATAACCATATACAACAAGTCTTTTATAGCTAAATAAAAAAAAAAAAAAAAAAAAAAAAAAAAAAAAAAATACGTGGTTCAACATCAACAACAATATGGTGGTTTTTATCTTGCGTTGTACTTTCTTTTGTATTTAAAATATTGGGGATAAAAAACAAAAAACAACAAAAAAAAAAAATATAAGAAAATCCAGGATAAACTAGGAATAAAAAAAAAAAAAAAAGAAGAAAAAAAAAAAACAAAACAAAAAAACTCTAAATAAAATGAAATTTAAAGGACTCATCGTTGTTGTATAAATAGAATTGAGATATTAATGAAAATGCGCGCAAAAATGGTAATTTTTTTTTTTTGATATGGTTTGATATTTGTGGGGTTGTTTAGTGGGTGGGTGGTTAGTTCACTTTTTTCACAATATATTGTGTTTGGTTGTTTGTTTAATGGTTGAATGATATTGTAAAATAAAAATAAAATTGACTGGAAACCAAAAAGCAAAATAAAACCCAAAAAAAAAATTTAAAACCAAATCATGATAATAAAAACTTGGGAGATAAATGTATTCCATTATATAAACATTAAACTTAACGTTTTTTTTTTTTTTAGTTTTCTTCTTTTTTTTATTTTTTGGTTTTTCTATATGTAAATAATACACATACTTTGTGTGTATGTCAATGTATATATATATATATATTATATATATATGTACACATGTATTTTATAATTTTAAATAAAATTGACAGTCAAATAACCATTAAAAGAGAAAAAAAAAAATTTGGAGATATTTATATAAAATCTTAAGATTTTATTCAGATTCTTATATATATACCTATATATATATATATATTTATATATTTTAACTTATATATTAGACAAAAAAAAAAAAACCCAAATCCAGTTAAATTTGTTATTTATTAAGTGATGATGATATATTGGTGGAATATATATATATATGAAGAGTGCAGGCAAATAACAATCAATGTCAATTTTTTTCGAAAATGCAATATGGGTATCATTGGAAAGGCAAAAATGAGATCTTTCGTTCTATCAACAATAAATAATGTAAAACCAAACGAGATCAAAGTTTTAGCCTGCTCAAAATTTCCTGTATAGGGAAAGAACAATCAATGTCACAGTTTTAATGGAAAAAACAATCAATGTCAGTTTCTTTTTAATATGGCAAATTTTGAATTGTTTTTATTGACTTGACTTGACTATTACAAATAAAAATGTTCTAACGGGAATTTAAAATAACATTTCCCGTTCGAGGCCATAGTTACATGGAATGTGACAAAAATATGGGATTAATAAAACAAAATCTTAAAATAGAATTGCCTGATGAATGGAACGATCATGTTAAATCTTCACGGGTCAAACCCTCGCCCTTTGTCATTATTAAAAGTAAACAAGATATTTTCAAAAACTGGGGCAGTTATTTGGAAAATAATCATTATAAAAAAAAATCTCCATTTGCAACGAGGCCAATTTCTGAAATCTACATAACAAAGGAACACAGTCGGACACTCCAATTAAGAAACACATATAACGGCCCATAGAATTCGTACATAATCAGATATAAAAATACTGGTAACAGTTCACAAAATTTAAAGCCTTCTTACACTAGCCTAATTCCACTTTCATCTGGAAAATATAATGATTTAATGGTACTTAAAGAATTTTGCAGAGACGAAGCGCAGCGGTTTTTTAAAGCACTGCCGCATTCGAATCAAGTTTCGGACACAGACGATAATAATTAAGCAAATCCATACGTTTTAACGTTATAAAAATTTAAACTTAATGAATTACTTAATTTGAACAATTTATGTTTTTATTTTTTATTAAATTATTTTTTGTTTGATTATTTTTTCCTAAATTTTTAATATTTGAGTGTTTTTTCGTGCAAAACTGAATTTTTTTGAAACTAAGTTTTTTTTTTTTTAAATAAAATAAGAAAATATTAAATTATTTTAATTTTTTTGTATTGTATTTCTTTAAGAATAGGATAAACATTAATTATGAAGCTTGTTTACAGACACTTTCAGAACATTTTTATACGCAAGAAGTCTTTGAAAATATTAATTGAATTTTCTCAATTTCTAAAAAAAGTGACGTTGATTGTTATTTGCCTGCACTCTTCATATATATATATGTATATATATGTACATTTTATTAAAGTTCTATTAAACTTTGAACTATATAAAAAGATGATATTAAGTTGTATCTTAAGTTTTTTTTTTTTTTTTTTTTTGTAATTTCTTTTAATTCGAATTGAAATTATTTAATTTAAAAATAAAAATGAATTTTAAATAGCACAGCTATTTAGATCACCTTAAAAAAAAAATTAGTTAAACAATGGAGTCAGAATAACTCCTTAGATGCAATATATATATATCAATCATATTATAGTGAAAGAAGTGAAGAAGATATAAATTATCCGTTCAGCAAGGTAAGATATCCAGCATTTCACACAAAAGAGGGTAGAAAAATCCACACAAATCTCTATAGAAATACCAAATTTGTATACAGATATTACACTGTCATGCATTTTAAAAAACCTAATAATGTGCGATAGCCCTAGGTTGAGCTTCCTTCTTCTTCTTCAACTCTCGTTCGCCCAAGTATAGACATTTCCAAGTGCGCAACATAGAATCGATGGTTCATAGATATAGAACCATCGCTATAAATAAAAATATAACGACTAATGAAAACTTCTTACCAGAGAACAATCAATATAGCGCAGAAAATAAGAAAAAAGATAGAGGTGGGATAGAGGAGGGCTCACGCTACGAAAACACTAATGAAATATAGGGAGAATGGTCTTTGAATGGAATTCGCTATTATAGGCTTCAGAAGACATGGCCGATCAAAGAACATCATCTGCGCGCACAACAATTTAGAGTAAATTTAAAAAAAAAAAAAACTGATTAAACTAAAAATCCTGGGGAAGAACAAGGACAATGACAGAGTTTGGATGACAATGTCTATATAGTAGAGAAACCTCCACTTCACATTTATTATTTTAATAAAAAAAAAAAATTTTTTTTTAATGTTTTGTGTTTCATAATTTAATTAACATGCTTCCAGTTTATTTAAATAATAAAAATTTTTAGAGTTGGTTAGAAAATTGCGCTCTATATTATGTCTGCCTTCTCTACTAGATTATATTCGTAAATATTTTGGAAAAAGAGGCAATCCAAGAGTTTCGTTATTGACTATAACAGTCCTCCAAAACGATACATTTTTATATATGACAGATCTTAATTTTGTAATCAAACTATTCAAGCATCACAAAATTATCGTGGACATAGTAACGAGTAAGGTCGATAGCAACGCAATAGGTTGAGCTCCCTCCCTTCTCCTTCAACTCTCGCCCGCTCTAGAATATCTGGGAAAATTATTAAAATTTTCCCTTTAAATTATGAATTCAAAGTGACCTACTGCTTTAGTAAAAAAAAATGTATTTTTCATTTGAAATGTTTTTTGTTATGAACGAATTCTCATACTGTATGCGAATAAGATCTTTGTAGCTATTTCTTGTTTCTCGTACAAAAGTAGCACAGAATTTCAATTTAGTAGAATAAAGTTTGATACCTAGACAGAAATCATCGCAAATCATCATAGAGGAGTTATTAAGTCATACGCTTTATTTGGTCCGTCTATATGAAATCGACTGTACGTGAAAGATTTTTTAAAGCAATTGCTGCAGATACTTGGAAGTTATGTGAATTGTATACTCTGTTTTCGTATACCTATAATATAAATGTAAATTTTACATTTTTCTATGTTTTGTAATTCTACACATTTTTGATTGTTGTTTAAAATTTAAAAAAAAAAAAAAATTTAGAGAACAGAATAATAACAATAATAATTATATAAGAAAATATAAGAAGGGAACTAAGTATTTTGTATTCAAATCAGGATTAGATCAGGCAGGACATAAAACTTTGCAATATATATAATACTTTCATAATTTTTTACTTTATTGTTATATTGGTAAAAAATTTCTTAAGTCTGTAACTAATTTTACGGTGATAATTTCACTGAACATTATTTCGTGTTGTTTTTTTTTTTTATTCTTTTGTTTTGATTAAAATATCAAGTGTATACAAATATAGGGTGTTTCATGATTAAGCTAAAACATAAAGTAATAAGATTGATTCGCTGTATATAAGGCCTACTAAGAAGTTTTTGATTTATTAAAAAAATTAAAAAAAAGTTTAAAACTTGTTCAGAGTTGAACAAATAATACAAATGATGAAATTCTAAAATATCAAGGGGAGGGTGTGTAAGGTAAGGTAACCGTATTAGGTTAGGTTGCGCTTTCCGTATATTTGCCAAATTATTTTAAGCTTTATATAAATTAGTTTTGAAAAATTTATAGCTATATTTAGAAAATTTAGGAGACTTTTAATTGTCTCTATACAGAAAAATTAAAACGGATGTACTTTATGAGAACATCATTCAGCTTTCATTTGTCCAACAACCCCCCTAAAATAATCAAATAAGCATTTATCTTCAAGTTCGATGCCTATACGAATTCCCCCTCCAAATTTATAAAAATTTTTTACCTCCTTAGATATCAACTATAATCTTTGTTAGCTTCTTTATCATGAAGCACACTGTATATATATATATGTATATTCTAATCAATTTTTTTTTAAGAAAAAAGATATTGATAGATAGATATAAGATACATTTATATAGATTAGATAATTTCTTTTCGATTTCTCTTCTTCATTTTTGGCACATTTCCGTTCGTTCCGTCCGTTCGTCTGTGTATAAAATTTCAACACCGTTATAAAGACATAGGATAAATATAATAGGGAAAAGATAGGTATTAAAGGTAAAAAATTGATAGAAGAACTTTTTTCTGTAGCCCTACTATTTACGGAGCTACGGCCCCAAAAAGTCCTATAAATAGCCCTATATTTGACATACACTACTTTAATTTACCGTTATGCGAAATTCAGTTGGTTTCATAATTCTTAATCCCTTTTTAGGCTCTCTAAACCGATTTGAATTTGAAACTTAAAATTTGACTAGAGTAAGATTATGCGATATAGCTAGAAAAAAATATGAGTCTTTTAAGGAAAGTTTTTATTATATATGGCAACCCGTTTAAGAGCTGCTGTAACGGTTTATATAAAACTTTATATATATAGAAAATTTTTCTTTATTTTAAAAATGTTCTTTTTTAAAAACATTTGATTTTTTTTCATTACTTGTTTTTTATCATTTTGATTTTTATTTTTCTCAAGTTCTTTTTCTGTTTCTATTTTTTTTTTTGTTTTTTTTTGGAATCTTTTAAAGTCCATTGTCGTCTTATAAATCACATCATCTGGAACAAGAAAATAAACTTTCATTTAAAGAAAAGCAAAAAAAATAGAGAAAGAGTATGAGAAGGGTATAGTGAATTTAAGTTCAAGGTTTGAGAAAATGGTAATAAAATAAAAAATAAAAAACAGAGAAATGCAAAAAATTATCTGAAATTGAGAGAAAATTATTTTTAAAATTTGGTTATCCAGATTGAAACTGATATATAAAATTTCATTTGGTTTGATTTTAGTTTGATTTAGTTTGATTTCCATTGTCCTTTCATATTAATTTCTTTTAAATAAAAATAAAAAAAAAAAAAACGAGGAAGAGTGTAATAGAGTAGACTGTGTCAACTCTGGGATACCCGTATGATCGTTATATAAACATTATATCATTATTATTATAAACATTAATTACTTTTGGCAAAATTTCAAACATATCAGATTTATTAGGTGTAGTGTAATGCTCTTATAAAAGAAGGAGTTATATGGCAGCTACTCGAACTCTTGGCAGTAGAGCAACCAAATTTTGCAGTAACTTTGGCCATTACACTAAACTATTTTTGGCAGAATTTCAGACACCCGGCTTTTAATAAGTATAGAGTAATGCTCATATAAAATAAGAAGTTGTATGGCAGCTACTCGAACTCACTGCAACAGACCTACCAAATTTTGCAGAAACTTTGGCCATAAAACTAAACTACTTTTGCCAAAATTT
>OY720446.1:2723878-2797851 GCA_963082915.1 Dolichopus griseipennis | reverse complement strand
ACTCATATAAAAAAAAGAAGTTGTATGGCAGCTACCCGAACCCATAGACCAAAATGGCTGGATTTAAATAGCGATGACGGCTATTGCAAAAAAAAAAACGAATTTGTGAAAATTTCAAGATCCTAGCTCTTTTAGTTTTTGAGTTATCGTGCGGACGAACGGACGGACGGACATACATAACTAAATCGATTTATTTTTCGATTCTGATCCGATCCATACACTTGGGTCTATATCTACCTCCCATCCTTCTCTGCGTCACAAACGTAATGGCAAATTTATTATACCCTTTGACTATATAGTCATACGGGTATAAAAAACTCAATAAAAACAATCACAGATGATTGAATTGAAGTATACAAAAAGAAAAAAAATTTTCAATTCAATTCGTATATAAAATTAAAAAATCAATGAATATTAAAGGTAAACATTTTCAAACGTTTTTTATACAAAAATTCCTTACTATTTGAGATTATATGCGCGATTTGGATAATTGAAGAAGAGGATTTTTAAAATCTTATCTTGGAGAAAGAAGTATCTATACTTGTTGTAAATTAAACTGTGCTGGATTTTTAACTGATATATAAATTTCTTTAGATTTAGTTTGATATCTCTAGCAGCCGATTAAGAGTTGAAAGTTGTCTCAATTAAAGAATCATTTAAGCACTACAAATTTGCTGTCTAATGTATATATATATATATATATATATATATATATATATATAGTCACAATTCAGGATTAAATTTTTTTTATTTCTTTATTTCGACTCTATTAAAATAAAAAAAATAAATAAAAAATTTTTGATCTATTTGTTACAACTCACAGATAATATGTTTATAATATTTTATACAATGCATTTGTTAGATCAAAATTTATATCATACTAGTATTTTCTACTGAAGGAGTCCAGTAGTGTAGGATGGACGAAACACCCCACCAAATTGACTTTCTCTTTGAAGTCAAATAAGAATGCTATTGTTTGCATTTAATCATGTCTTAATACAGTACACCAATGAATTAATTTTTATTTAACATTTATTAATTGTAATAAGTTAAATCTTTCAATTTAAATATATTCAATTATAGACTTAATTCATTGGCATCAATCTTTATTATGAATCACATTTTTATAATCAAAATTTTATTAGGTTTTTATGTCAAATATGTTTTGGGCTGCAACAAAAGTTCTGATCAAAATAATGACTATTTGATTATTTGATTAGTGATAAGTGGTTCATGCAAAATATGGCTCTGATTAAGAAAACCTAATAATAGTTCTTTATGTATTCTATACTTTACATAGTTAATTCTGATAGAAAGAGACATTTTAATAAAAATAAGAAATTTTTTCTTAAGATTATATTATTTAATTATTTAAATATAATATACATAAATACATACATATATTTGTTTCGTTGTTTAATTTAATTTTTTTTTTCTTTTATAATAATACAGGCCATGGAGGTGTCAATCAATTAGGTGGTGTATTTGTGAATGGTCGACCATTACCAGATGTTGTCCGGCAAAGAATTGTTGAATTAGCCCATAATGGTGTTCGACCCTGTGATATATCTAGACAACTTCGGGTCAGTCATGGCTGTGTTTCAAAAATTTTGTCAAGGTAAGAAACATTTCGTTTTTTTAATATATAATTTTACATATGTGCATACAAAATATATTTATTTAATTGATCAAAATTTCCCAGAATCAAATTCCGTCGGATTGTTATAAAAAAAAAAAAAAAATGTAAAAATAAAAATACAATATTTTTATAATATATTAGTTTTTTATTTAATTATTATGGATATATTTAAATATATCTAATTTAAAAATATGAATGCACTCAGTATCTTAGCGATTTTATAATTTTATTTCGAATAGTATAATTAAATATTTCCAAATGATTGATTTGAATACAATTTTTCGATTAAAATATTATCTTTGGAACTTGCAAATATTGGTCTGAATAACAATGGATAAAGCACTTAAAACACTAACACGAACCGTATATATAATAATGACCCTCTAAAAGGAAATATTTAAATCTAAACATAGGTTAAATTGTATCTAAAACGACATATTATGATTTCAAGGAAATAAATGATCCAAAATTTTTAAATTAAAAATCGTTAATATAATGGGAATGTTTGACAAGGCTTTGTTAAATCGATAATAATGCCAATAAGTTATGACATCCTAAAAATTATTTTAAAGAAGAAATACATATAAATTCAAGTGCCCAATATAAGTTTTAGCTAAGAATGAACAACTGCTGAAGAATCATAATTACATGATCTTAATTAGACATTAAGTGTTTATTATCTGGTCATTTCTATACCTTTAGGGTAATCAACCCACCTGATTAAAAATTAAATGGCAACTCTTCTTCCACTTTTAATCTAATAAACTTGTCTAATTAATGGGATAACCAATAATTATTATGCCATTAATTGTGTGTATTCAATGACAAATCGAGTCCAAAAGTTTTTTTTCACATTTTTACCGGGATTTGGATGACAGGGGTATTTCGAATGAAAAGTAGGGCCTATAAAATATGTGCATTGTGTTTTTTTAAAAAAAATTAATTTTTAATTTTAATTTAATTCAAATTCTAATTAAAATCAAAATGATTGTAGTCAATAACTTTAAGTCAAAAAAAATGTATATATATATATATATATAATGTCCCAGAATCAAATACCGTCGGATTGTTTTAAAAATTTGAGTATATATATATATATACATACACGATTCAAAAAAATAATAAACAACCCCGGTAAATAAACTTTTCTTTAATTTCCTTTTTAAAACAAAAAAAAAAAAAAAAAAAAAAAAAAATTAATTTGCATTCCAAAATCGGATGACATGTTTCCCATGGGCGAATAACAAACTGTTCTTCTGTTCTTCTTTTTTTCTTTTAAAAATAGTAAATTTTATTATTTTCTGTTCTCTGTTAATTTATTACTAAAATACTGCATCTAAATTTTCGTTACAACATATATGAATCCTTAACATCCTTTTTTTTTTTTTTATATAATTATATTCTTATATGTATATATACATATATGTATATAATAATAGTATATCTTATAGTTAAAAAAAAAAAAAATATAACAAATAACAGTAAAACCGACAAAATCACTAAAAATTTGTAATTGTTTATTACGAAATAAAAAAAAAAATCATATACAAAATTCATATAAACATATACATATACAAACATCCGCAATCTTTCACAAAAAAAAAAAAAAAAAAAAAAAATGTAAATAAAATATTACATAACAATATATAGGTACTATTAAATTACAGGGTATATACTTTCGAAACTAACTTCTTAAATATAATCAAGGTTTAATTCCCATAAATATGGCTTAAATGTGAAAACAACTTAAGAAATTAAAATATTGAATATATATATACATATATCTATGTGATCTTAACAAGAGGGGGTTGTTCTTGTACCAAGAACGCCTTGAATTCTCAAACGTCAGAAGAAACTTTCATTGCAAAATATATCGAAGAAGAGTGTTAATTTTTATACAAATTTGAATTATTCCATGTTCATTTTTTAAAAAAAAACTTTTCTAAATTAAATTTCATCTCAATATATATATACCATTTTTACTTTAACTGAGATATTTTCCCTTTAAGTGAAGCAATTTGTTTTCTGTTTCAAGAAGAGAATAAAATTCTTTCAAGTAAACGACACTTTTGTTTCGAAACAAGACTTTTTAATTTTAAATGAAATAATTTTTATTTTAAGTAAATATTTTTAATTTAAGTATAGTTTAAGCAATACATATATATATATATACATTCTAATTGTATATATTTCATATACATTTAATTATATATATATTTAATTATTTACCTAAATTAATTAAATAAAGAATATTCATTTAAAATGAAAAATGTCTTCATTTAAAGTAAAAAAAATCTTCATTTAAATTAAATATTGCTTCATTTAATCAAAAATGTCATTAATGTCTTCATTTAAAGTAAAAAAAATCTTCATTTAAATTAAATATTGCTTCATTTAATCAAAAATGTCATTAATGTCTTCATTTAAAGTAAAAAAATCTTCATTTAATCAAAAATATCATTAATGTCTTCATTTAAAGTAAAAATATCTTCATTTAAATTAAATATTGCTTCATTTAATCAAAAATGTCATTAATGTCTTCATTTAAAGTAAAAATATCTTTGGTTAAAGTAAAAATTGTACATAATTTACTTTGAAAAGTTATTCTATATTCATTTTTATATAAGAAAATGAATCTTGATGAATTTCTGCACGT
Organism: Dolichopus griseipennis; assembly: GCA_963082915.1. NCBI lineage: Eukaryota > Metazoa > Arthropoda > Insecta > Diptera > Dolichopodidae > Dolichopus > Dolichopus griseipennis. The sequence continues at coordinate 2,793,556 of OY720446.1, read as the reverse complement.
ACTAGGAAACACCATGTATACCATGTTTATACATTTAATTTTTTTTTTTTTTTTTAAGATTAAACAATTAAAAAAACAAAATGATGTTTTTTTTTTTTTATAAAATTCTACAATAAATAAAAAACAACAAAAAATATCAAATTTATATTCTGTCTTGTCTCTTGTTTGAGGACGAAAGATTACAAAAAAAGTCAAAAAAAAAAAACACAAAAAAAATGAAGAAAAAATTTATAACCATTACAACCATTGTTTTTAAATTACATATGTTTGTACTTAAGTTTAAATGAGAGATGCTTGTATAAAAAATTAAAAATAAAAAAAAAATTTTCATACATTCTATATGTACAAATAATAGTAAATACGTACATCCTTCGGAATATATGGCAACTGTTATTGTATTTTATATTATAATGTTAAAAATGGAAAATATATTTAAAAAAATTTTTTTTTTATTTCTCCAAAAATAAAAATATTTTCCAAAAATATAACTTACAGGGTGTTTCTCGATAGTTTTGCGTTATACCGAGACTGCGTCATATTTACTAGTATATATTTATTTTATTAAAATGATTCTAATAATATGTATTATTGGAATTCTAAAGCTCCAAATCTAGAATGAACGCACTCGTAACACGCGCTCGTTGATGCATTCTACACGTTGTAAAGTCAGTGTCCCTATCCAAATAAAGAAGGAGTGTCCACAACGCGCAATGTACATGACAACGTATTTGACATTATTTTGTTAACAAAATTTATTATAAATTTTAAATAAAAAAGTTAAAAATTGAAAAAGTTAAAAGCTGTTTAACTTTTAAAATGAGAGCGTCTGTCTATCTTCATATAATAATACAGTAAATTTAACTTTAGTTTGACAGATAGCTGCCATGTAAAGAGCGTCACATTAATCTTAACAATCCATATTAATCAACCCAATTAATATAGTAAATCAAGAAACTATTTTGGCCTTTTAAATTGAAGGATCTCGGGTTCAAACTCTGGTCAAATTATATATATAATTTATAATTTATATTTTGCGCTCACTTATTCGATCTTCTATATACATATTAGGACCACTTATATAAAAAGTTGCTCGATCGCTTTTAGGCGTATCCGAGGCCTTAGATTATTTTTGGGCTATGAAACCCAAATTATTTTACTAAAAAAGGATCTTATAAGTAAATATAATATTTTAATTATTTTTTTAAAAAGTATATATGTATATACATGTATACAATATATATGTCCAAATAAATGGTTAGTTTTAAACATCTTATCTAAGTTATAAAAAAAAGCTATCTCTAGCATATTATAAAAGAAGATATTTGCTATATTTAATGCAATTATCATTTAGCTTTTAGTTTTTTAATTGTTTCTTTTTGTATTTTCTTTCATGTCGTTAAAATTAATTGCAGTGTGATCCTAAATATAAAATAAAGCAAAAGCAAAAACAAAAAGATTTATATTTTTCATGCTCATGAATATACCATATATATACCATGATTTGAAAGATATACGTAAACCGCTATTAAAAACCATTCATAGTTAAGCATTTGTGAATAAATATAAAAAATTGAAAAAAAAAAAAAAAAAAATAAATAAATAAATCTCTAAAATTAATGTGTTGAAATTTTTCACACTAAAGATTTTAAAATTTACGATTTTTGTGGAATTGTATACAATTCAACATATATTCACATTTTGTTATTAAATAATTTATAAAATAATTAAAAATATTGTTTATATATATGTGCATATATTAGTATATTATTTATGTGTATACATAATACGTAGTTATTAAAAGGATATATCTATATATTCATCGCAAATATTTTACCACGATATTTCGTACCATTATACCCGTAACCTGTGGTACGTACCAAAAATATGTGACCTAATTTTTTTTTTTTTTTTTTTTAACTTTTTACGTCTATAAATATGCAATATTTTTTATTTTTGGTTTTTGTATTGTATGCTAATGCAAAAGTTGAAAAACAAAAGCTATCATTAATCTATATAATTACTGGAACATATGGCATATATAATTTGAGAAAGTGTAAGTGAAAATACAATTCCTTAATACTAAGAACACCTAAAAATATGCAAATATGTTCAAAAATTTTCTTGAAAACTCTTATTACGTAATTTTTTTAACATGATTCTATTTCAAAGCCGTGCGAGGAAGTGCAGTTTGGATTATTGCAGATATCGTTAACTATTTTCAAGGAAAATTATTGAAAAAAGTGAATTTCATTACTATTCTAAAAAAAAAAACCAAGGGTTTTTAAAAGACCACATTTTAAAAATTTTATAGTGACTCTTACTGAGTATTTTATGATGATAATATTATAATTAATATTATTAATAAATAAGTATTTTATGATAATTCTTTATGAATTATTTTATTTTTTTTTGTTTTTTATTATTATTATTCAATCTTTATTCTTATGAATAATAGTCACTCAAGAAAACCTGTTTACGAGAGCTTCAATGTTAACTTTTAATTTGGGAAAAATATACGCTGGTGAATAAGCTACTGATTTATAAAAAAAAAAAAAGAAAGTTCTTGCGTCCTAATAGCTCTTCAATGGCGAAGGTTCCCAAAATTTTAACTAAGCAAACTTATGATGATTCTCGAGAATCTGTTCCCATGTGGTACCACTCTTTTCTAAACATTTTTAGAATCTAGGAATTAAATAGTGAATACTACAAAAATTTTGAAATTTTACTTAAAATTTTATTATATCTAAGCAAAAATGGTTAAAAATAATAGACACTTTCTTCAATATTAAGAACTGCTTTTAAATTTAAGAAAACCTGTAATATATGTTTTAAAAGTAATGTTGCAGCTTTAAATTTTGTATGTTACTGAAAACAAATTTGGGAGGGTATTTAAGTTACAGGTGCTTATAAATAGAAAAGTTTCAATTTTCGACCTCTTACAGTTACCCTAAAAGGGGGCCGTAATCAAAAAAATTTTGTTGAAAGACCTATTAATTTCTAAAGATCTAACTTCTACCAAAATTCCAAGGGTCTAGCTTGAACCGTTTGGAAGATATGTGGGTGAAAAATTTTGCAAAAATTGAATTGTACTTAATGGTAAATTTTTAATACCGTATGGTAACCCTTTTCACTTGACTTGCAAAAATTGAAAAAGCTTATTTACCTCAGAGTTAAAATATATTTAACAGAACTCTTGTTATGACAATTTAAATATTGCACTTTTTCCGACTTTAGAGGGGCTGTAGCTCCGTAACGGGTGGGGCTACAGAAAAAGTTCATAATTTTTTACAATATCTCCCCGTCGTAGTTAAAATTTCTTTTCTCTATTTCAAACGGTGTAAAAGTTTTTATAAACATACGGACAGACAGACGAACGGACAGGTTGAGACTATAATGAAACAGTGTATAGTTAAAAATTTTTTTTGATAATTTTTATTTATAATTTTTATATACAATTTTAAATAAAGTAATTTTCATATATTTCCATTAATTAATATTTAATATTTCCTTTAATTTAATTCTTTTATATAGATATTATGAGACTGGCAGCTTTAAAGCTGGTGTTATAGGAGGTTCAAAACCAAAAGTCGCAACACCACCTGTCGTTGATGCAATCGCTAATTATAAACGTGAAAATCCCACAATGTTTGCATGGGAAATACGTGACAGACTTTTAGCTGAAGGTATATGTTCACAGGATAATGTACCAAGTGTTTCATCAATAAATAGGTAAGTCCAACCCAGATACATTTTTCAATTAAAATTTTTAATATAAAATTTAAATTTAAAATAATTAATATATAGGTTTTTTAACAATTAAATTTGAAAAATTTATTTAATTTAAAATATCTACGTTGAACTAAATGAAAATAATGAAGAGCGTAATCAACTGAGTCGATTAAGCGATATTCATCCGTCCGTCCGTTCATTCGTACGGTAATTCAAAGCACAATGATGCTGCTATCTTGATTTAATTGATGCTTCATAAGGTTACTAATGAATTAAAGCAAAGCGGTGGGAATTTCGGAAACTAATTAAGATAGAACCTTTAAATTTAATATTGTGTTCTTTCCGCATGGTTCTCATCATGTGGGTCAATTTTAGTATGAATTGCAATAAGAGTTCGATAGCTACAAGTATGTCTTCGAAATTAATTAAGATAGAAACATGAAATTTGGGATAAGAGTTTTTAGTTTCCTTTTTATTTCTGAAATTTTGGGGACGAACTGGAGTGGTAGATCGTGCAACTGTCTCAAATAAATTCCTGTATCTAGGATATTACTAAATACTAAGTTGAATTGACTTACTGTATATTTTCATTAATGGCAATTAGAGGGTGTTATCACACTAAAGGTGTTTCTTTAAATATTATAAAGAGTGCAATTGTTTTTAAATTTTTTTCAATCTCTGTCATATTCAAATTCATAAAATCATAAATTCAATTTACAATAACATACCATAACGAATTTTATTTTTATTTTCAAATGTCAAATATCAAGTGTATAACAAACGATAACATATTTCTTTCGTTAATTTATACACTCGTAAACCTACATAAATGTACAAACATTATATACAATATATTTATATGCATGTGAAAACATAAATATCCTGAAATCATGTAATCATGAGTGAACAACAAAAAAAAACCCCTTTAAAAAAAATCGTTCATCTCAAAATCAATTTGAAAATTTTTTGTCAGAAAAATAAAAACAAAAAAAAAAAAATAAAAACAATTAACTTTTATTTATAATATAGTACACAAAAAAAAAAAAGAAGTTAAAAAATATTTACATTCATTGAAATTATTAGCATATCCCAAAGGATAAATTAATCAACGTGAAGTTTTAAAGGAAAACTTGTTATATTTTACTCTTTGTTTTGTTTGTGTAATAAAATCAAATTAACATTAATAAATAAATCTTGAACTCTTTTTTTTTTACAGAAAAAAAAAGGGTTACCATCTGTTTGTAATTGAATATATTTTCAGTTATATAATTTAGTTTTCTATTAACATTTTGAATTAATTAAAAACCTTTCATTTTGAGTTCAACCTTTATAACCGACCTTTCAATTCGAGGTTAACAATTTTATAACTGGATTTTATGTAGTATTTATAAAAAACACTTTATTTATTTTTACAGTTATTTTATTTTGAAAATTCCACTAAACACTTATTATGATGTTACTATGTTAGGGCTTCGATAGCCAGACTGGAACTCTGACTTACAATAATTCTTAGCTTCTATTTATACTAAGATCTTATCAACTAATTTTGCATAAGTCAGCTTTTATTAATATAATTCTTAATTACTAACATGAATTCTTAATAAATATAATTATTCTTAATAATTGATTACATAACATTATTGGTTTAATATAGGCTTGTAAAATCATGTTCAATCAATTTACCTTGAAAGTGTTGCTGAATTAATATATATTTGTAATTTACTTATTAATATGTTAATGACCTTATGGGTGTAATGCAACTTTCGTTTATAGCGGAAATCATTTAGACATGAATATAAATGTTATTATTTCCGAGAATTGTTTATTAAAAACAATTATTGGAAATTATGCAAGTGCCATTAAAGGGTTATTTAAGTTCAAGGTTTTTATATTATATCTATATTATATTTAAACTACTTATAACAGTTAACCTCGAATAACCTTTTATAGATATCTTGTAGGTAATGACACTTGCTCTATTGAACTAAAGTCAATTATGCTGCCTCCTCTTAACGTAACACCAGAGGAGCAGCAAGTGCTCATTTCTACACCGTGGAAATTCTAAGATGTTTTAAAACTGGTTATGGAAACTCATTTGTCGTGAGAACTGCTAAGATGTGGAACATGCTTCCATCTAATGTGTTCCCCTCTTCTAATAATGTCCCATACTATACAACTTGCATAAATTCAAAACGAATCTTTTTAGATTTATTTCCAACCTACCTCATAATTCCCCTCTAAATATCCTACTTTCCTTCCCTTTCCAACTAAACCTACACATATTATGTATACAGGAATCCATTCTTAGCGTTTAAGTTAGCGTGTAAAAAAAAAAAAAAAAAAAAAAAAACATTTATATGAATCGCTGTTCAAACTCCAATAAAATTTAAAATAAAATATTGGGGCATACCTATACTCAACAATTTACCTAAGTTGCATGGGTTATGCAGAAATGATAAAAACACATTGACCTACATTAGTTTTTATAAATTTATATTGTATATAGATAAAATGTAATCAAAATCTAAGTGATTGTTTTGGTATTAGGTATTATATATTTATAGGGTTTCCCGACATAACTATTCTTAATGCAATTCCGTTAACAGCAACATCTTCGACATTGTTCAACATAGAAGTGAAATTTTAGCTTAAGTGTCAGTAGCTAGCTGAAAATTATGGGTTTTCATTCTAACTTTTTATTATTATAAATCTGAAAAAAAAAATATTGAAATGTTAAATATTTAACATAAATTTATTGAGCGTTTGAGATGAAATAAAAATCGAGAAGTTTCCTTTTAATTTCACTAAAATTCGTCTTCGTCTTCGACATGCTGATTTCTACAGTGTTTTTACTCTTTATTTAATACTCTTTCATTGAAATGTTTCATAGTTTTTAATTAAAAATAACTGTAATATTTGCATTTAAAACCGCCATTAATGTACAAATATTATTTCATATTTTTAAATTGTCTCTTTAGCTTCAATTTAAGTCTTTATCTTATCGCTTTCGAGATAATAAACATTTGGACATTTACCATTGTCTGACATGTAGTTGTATTTATATTACGTTAATAATAATAATAATATGTGATTTTCAGCATTTGGCAACCTTTACATTTTCCAAATTATTTTTAATTCAATGAGTTTTCCAAAAAAAAAAAAAATCGCTATTTTTTTTAAACTATACATACATATATATATTTTCAATTACAGTTAAATTTTTATACCTTGTTATATTGCTATACTTGTTAAATTTTATTATTATTATCCTGAATTATCCTTTAAAGTATCCTTTATTATAAAGTGTTATGTATATATATATATTATATATATGCACTTTTTTTTTTTTTTTAAATAATAAAATGCTGCCTCTGGGCTTTACAAATGTTTAATAAATAAATGAAATAAAAAAAAAATAAAAATTTAAATGAACAAATGAATTGTGTGTGTGTGTGTTTGCAGTCAATTTTAAAAAAAAAGAGCAGCAAAAAGTCACAATATATACATTATATATATATATACAATAACCAAAATGTAATTGATCATTCTTGCAGAAGTAATTAATGTTGTGCAAGCAAAACCTTAACAAAATAAAAAACAAAAAAAAAAAAAAAAAACGAATAAAACATGAAATTAAACAAGAACAAAAAAAATGCATACATATGTTAAATGAAATCACATTAACATTATAGCAAAAAATTTATTCATATTTAACACAGGGGAATAAATATATAAAATAAAAACTATATTAAATAAACTATACATTATATATATATATATATAAATATAAACTGTTTTTAAAATAAATTCTTGTGTTCACTTAAACTTTTTACTCTTACAAATTTTTTAAAGTAACTTAAAAAGTTATGCAAGCCAGAAAGGGAGGTGGAGGCAGGATATTATTTGAACTTTTAAAAATCAAATTTGAAATTTTTGTAATTTCTAAAAAAATGTAAATATACAATAATTAATCCTCTCAAAATAGCCTTGAACTGTAAAAAAAAATATTCAAATCATCCAGATACATCTGTTATAGGACCGGCTCAATTTAAAGTCAATGATCTGTAAATTTTCTTTGTATAAAAGAGATTGTGTTTCTCGTGTTTGCTTCCCATAACAACCTATTTATATATAATCCAGCTATTATCGATCCTTAACTCCGTCCATTACTTGAAATTTTTTCTGTAGCCCCACCCGTTACAGAGCTACAGCCCTTCAAAGTCGGGAAAAGCTCACGAGGTTTGCTAAGTGTATTTTCAATATGAAAACGGTAAAAGACAGCTGGTTTTATAAACTTATAAATTTTTTAAAGGCAATATTTATGATTGACATACGGTATTAAAATTTACCAGTATCCAAAACTCAATTTTTTCAAAAATTTTTGAAAGTTTCTCTTAGTTTTAATCATTTATGCTTAGATAATAAAATTCTAAGTAAAATTCCAAATTTTGATTGAATTCACAATTTAAATCCTAGAACCTATAAAAATTAGTGAGGGAGCAGATATTCGAGAATCAACATAAGTTTGCTTAATAATCAATTTGGGAACTTTCCCCATTGAAAGGCTTTTAGGGTTTAAAAATTAAAACTTTTCTGTTTTCTTCTTCTTCTTCTATGGCGCTACAGTCCGTTGTCGAACCTTGGCCGCCTCCTGAGTGCCGTGTTTCCATTTGTATCCGAGGCTTTGATTTCGGTTTCGTAACAATATTTTTTACTGGATAGGGCTGTTAACCGTATGCCAAACCCCCCCATCTTTGGAGGGCCGTTGGGTTTGAAAAGTTGCTTCAGAATTTGCCATATAATGCGTTGAGTTCTCATAACTATGTTACGAGTTCAACTGCATTATATAGCGTTTTCCTACTTCCTGAGACGCCGATGTATGTGGCCATTCAGGTTGCAACTTTTCTTTCCTCCTCCTTTCTCAACCGGGCTTGGGACCGGCTACGGCGGAGTTTTATAAATCAATAATCTTATTCACCATAATGCATATTTTTCCAAAAGTAAACATTAACATTAAAGCTGCAACATTATATTTCTCCACTTGTTAACAGGTTTTCTTGAGTGCATTGGGATTATATTATAAGTTTTGATTTCACTATATTATTCATAATTAATAATGAATTGATGAAATAACTTAATTATTATATTATCATGTATCTTTAAATATATTATTATAAAAATAAATGATAAAATACTCTTTCATGCTGAGTAAATAACTACCTATATAATTTTGAATATGTGCTTTTTTAAAAACTCTTGGTTTTTTTCATCACATGTTTTTTTTTAAATTTTGCTTTTTTTTCTAAAACTTTAATTATTTTTAATAATAATATAACGCAAAAACATTTCCTTCCTTTTCATGTTTAATTTTTTTTAAACGAACTGTCAAGACAATATTCAAACCAGAGATTTTACCACACTTCGATCGAAGTAAAAATACTTCGGTTCACCGACAAAATAATATTACTTCTCACTAAAATACTTCATTTTACTTCATTTTTTTTGAAATTAAAAAACTCAACAAAAAAAAATATTGTTTATTTTTTTTTAAATAAAGATTAAACCAAAAAAAAAAATCATGTAAAACCAAATCACCATCATTATGTCATTCATTACTACTACATGTGAAATATAAATTCTATACATTTTGGCAACTAATTTATTGAATTTCATTATTGTCGTTCATGTCATGGCTTGCTTTCTGAAATCTGAAATTTAAAATGCCAAGTAGATAAATATTATGTATTTGCAATCGTAATGTCGTTTTTGTACAAATTTGTATTAAAACAAGTAAAATTTTGTATGATTATTTTATTGTATTAATTTTTTCTAAAAATAAATTAAAATTTGATAAAATAATTCTAAAAAAATTAAAATTGTCTATTTATTTTTTCTTCCAGTCTTTAAATTTTTAAAGTTTTTACAACAAATTTTATTCAATTTTAATATAACATAATTGCAATTTTTTTCTGTTTTATGAATCAAAATTATTTATATTGTATGTTAGTTTAGTACTTCGTTCTTACTAAAATTTACTTCACTTTTTATGCTTAAACGCTTCACATAAAAATACATAATATGGTAACATCACTGATTCAAACCCAATTTCGTTCTCAGAAAATAAATTGACATTTTAAACTTAGAATAGGGACAGTATGTAAACGTCACGTAAGGCTCAAATTTATCGTATAATAGATTATATCAGTAATATAATGGCAAGTTCTGTTTAATCGAATTAAAATTGTCAAATATAAAAATTTTTTTTTTCACAGATTGTTTTCTAACTGTAAAATAATCAAATTATTTTTTATTATTATTATTATTATTATTATTATTATTATTATTACTATTATATTAGTTACATACAATATGGTATGTATAAGAAAATCTTCTCGCACAATTTTATTATTTATTATTTTTATATTTATTATTTATTATACTATTTATATTATTTCTTTCTCTTTCTATAATCATTATTATTGTATTGTTATTATTATTGTGTCTTTTTATGTTCATATATATATATAAATATATGAAAAATTTCCGTGTTAGTACCATATTCTATTGTTTAAAATCGAAAGAACAAACAATTTACAGATTTTCAAGTATCTTTTTTTTTGTTTTTTATTTATAGATTCTTTCAATTTATTTTTGTTACAAGACCACCCATTGTTTTATTGTTGTTTTTGCATTGTAAAAATCAAGGTATTGTAATTATATATAAATATATATATATATATATATATATATATATATATATATATATTACTTTCCATAGTAAAATTTATAACATACTTTTACAATGTCCTTGTTGGATATAACATATAATATTGTAATCAAATAAATGTATATGTATATATATATATATATATATATATATATGAATATGTTTATAGAAAAGAAAATACTAGTTGTAAAATATAGTGTGACAAAATGATAATATCGTTTTATCGTTTTGTTATATTATTTTTATTATTATTTTTAAAGTACATCTTAATAACGAAGCAACAAAAATAACTCAAATAACGATGGACAACTGTTAATACAGGGGTAAAATGAATAACTATCTATAATAATAATAATAATAATAATAATAGAAAATTGAACGAATCAATAGAATAATACACTTAATCACTTTTGTCTTTTTCAATTTATACACACATACGATAAATCGGATAATATGTGTTTTTTTTAAAAAAATATTTTCTAAAGACTTTTTAATTAATTGGAACTCAGCTCTCCCTGGAATTACTTTGATTTTTTTTATAAGGCTGCTATCACTTTAAAGACTTCTCTATCTAACATGACTGTGCGTGAAAAGTGTTTGAGTGGCGTCGAATTCCGATCTATCATTCAAAAGAGAATCCTTCGAATCCTGACAAAAGTGCAAAAAACGAGATTTTGCATGGTTTTCGACTTAATTTAGCTGTAAAGGAAAAAATATACATATATACAGGCCATAACAGAGGGTGGGCCATGAGGGCCATTTGGCTCAGGCCCCGAGTTGTGAAAGGGCCTCTATTTATTTCCTAATTTGGTCACAGTAGGTGCGGAAAAATTAAGTTGAAATTTTATTTTGAGTATTAATTTATTTTATTTTAACCAAAGATTTATAAAATATAACGATACAAAAGTTATAGTAAAAATTTCAAGTTATTGTTATATGTATGTATAAAACTTTTTTACGTAGTAGGCCAATTGCATAAAAAAGAATATTTAATTTTCAATTATTAAAAATTTAACTATATTTCCTATTCAGTACAGTTTTAATTTTCCTATTGAGTACAGCTTTTGGTTCCGTACTATAAATTTTAGTGATTTTAGCCAGACTTTTGGATTCCTTTGGACTTTTCAAACTTCATCAGATGAGGAAATAAAATCGAGAGCAAAAAATATGCACTTAAAATATCCAAAGGAAATTTCAAATGAAATATGTGATGAAATGATATTTTTAAAAAATATTTTTGAAGTAAACTTTGATATAGAATCATCTCCAGCTAAGTTGCTGCTAAACATTTTAGAAAAAAACCTAATTGGATTGTTTCCAAATATATCAACAGCTTTAAGAATATTTTTAAGTTTACCTGCCTCCGTTGCTTCAGTGGAACGCAGTTTCAGTGTGTTGAAAAGGGTTAAAAATTTTAAAAGATATGCAATGAGCCAAGAACGGTTGAATGGGCTATCAATTTTACATATAAATTCAGATATTGAATAGAACTATTTCAATTTTTCAACTATTATAAAAGATTTTGCTACAACTAAAGCTCGAAAAGCTTATTTGTAATTTAATTATTAATTTCATACTTTTTAAATAAATTAAAAATAATAAAAGAACTATGTAAATTTGTTTTTTTTACTCAAACAAGAGGCCCCATATTTTTTATTGGCCTGGGCCCCCTCTCAGCTCTGCAAGGCCCTGCATATATACAAATAATTAATTTTGAAATTATAACTCACAGATACAGAATTAACTTAAATTGCAAAAACAAAAAATTATTACAATATAGACAATAACATATTATTAAAGCAATATTAAGATATTTCTTAATAAAATATTTTAATAAATGTTCAACAATTCAAAGCTATTTAATAATTATTGTTTAAATAACTGAAAACAATGAAAGTCACTTCATTATTTCTCTTGGACTCGGATGTCGGATAAATCTATTAGATTAGATTCTCATTTGGGATATTGTATATTGTATATATATATGTTTTTTTAAGGACTAATATAGTTTAGTTTCATTATTTTAAATGTATATATGTAATAAAATATTGACGGCTGTAAAAGAAAAATTAAACACATTTTATTGTATTATAAATGTATGAATTCATGTATATTTAAAAAAAAAATATTCTTAAGAATAAGAATTCTTTGGTCCCATTGCGTTAACAATAGGTTTAAAATTGCAACGTTTACCTTGTATTGTTAGTGAATTTTATGATGTTTTTTTTTTTTCTGAAAATTTTTTCAAATTCAAAAATGGTATATTACATATTTATATATTTTATATAATATGTTTTATTAAAATGACAATGTATTTTAAATCTAATCAAAATTGTTAACAATTTTTTTTTATTAAGGGGAAAAAAGAAAGAACACAAAAAGGGGAAATATTAAAATATTTTTTACTGTTAACAAACGAAGAAAGAAAAGTTTACTATATGTATATATGACAATGTTTCTGATTTATTTTATATAATTTAACTTAAATTCGAGTTTAGGTTGTTGAAGATTCTATATAGGTTTTTGAATTTTGACCAAAACTTGCAATTCAAATCCACAACCACTTTGGCTTATCATGCATGCGGTGTTTTATCAATTTGCTATCGAAAACTAATTTACATTTAACAAGCGCACGCTTAATTCGCTTAATTAATTTAAAAACCTTATAAAGTTTACAAATAAAATCTACCTATCAAAAGAGGAATTTTAAAACTATTTATTAGACTACTTGGTATTAAGGTTTATGTCAATTTTCTAGCAATTGTCATATAATATTCTGTTTACGTTGACCGGAATATACATCAACAACAAATGCGTAACTGTCCTGTCCGCTGAATGCAGGCATTGATGTGTAATAATTAAATTCAAAATAAAAATTATCTCTGTCTATTTTGCAAGACTTACATAAAAAAAAAAAAAAGAATTAGTTGGCGCATACATCAATTAACATGCGCATAGTTATTAATCGCAGTTTCAGAGTATTCAATTCGCTTTCCTATTAATTAGTCTTCAGTTATTGCTCAACGCGGCGGTGTATATTGAGTTTTAGGTGTTTTAAGATTTTGGCTGCAGATTTTTGGAGGTATTAATGAACACATATAATGTCTTACATTACCAAAGGATTTAAATTGGCTTAGTGTCTCTTAAAGGTTTTCGCAGCAAAAAAAAAAATCACATATTAATTAAAAAACATTTTTTTTTTTGGATATTATCAGTAACACATATAAATAATAGTTATGTATTTTATTTTTACCTTAAAACCAATGAGAATAAAAAGAAACATCTTGTATAAACAATATATTAAAGTGATATTCGTTTATTGACAAGTTCATATAGGGTGAATTTTTAAAAGTAATAAAAAGGAAAACGTATGTCATATTCAATCGAAGACAATTAAAAGTTTAAAAAAAAAATATATATTAAGTGGATAAGAAATACACTTTAGGGATTAACACTCTTTAAGGTAAGTTTTTTTTTTTTAAATCCTAATCATATCTGTACAGACATAATTTGGTTATTTGATTTGAAATCTGGGTATTGGAAAATATACAGTACATATATTATTAAAATCGGATATTGTTTAAATAAACTTAAGAAAATTTGCAAAATTTAATATGGGTCCTATTACACTAACCACTAACCACTTTTCATTTATTACTTTGCAAATTATTGTTATTATTTTTTTCTGCAAAGAATTCGTAATTAGTGTTGCACCAAAATCATAATTTCACTCACTTATTATTAGTGTCTCATGAACATAAGCTGGATATATGAACACAAATAAATTGTTTTCATATATTTATTTTTTTTAGTGGTTAGAGTGCCGACTTTTCGGAGTGAAAGTCCCGGGATCGAATCCCAGTGAAAGTGAAAAAAGTTTTCTGGTTTTCGACTCGACTCAGCTGCTACCATTCGCTATTGAGTTCACATTAATAATTATATGGCTTAATCAATATTTAATCTGTAATAAAAATGCCTACTACTATCTCATGTTTAATAATAGTATGTGGAATTCATTAAGATCAATTCAAATAATACGAATATAATTAGACCCTCTGTTCCTACATGTAGACTGGCTTGATAGTCTGGTTGAACAGTTAGTGCTTAAAAAAAAAAAAAAAAAGAAAAAAAAAACAATTTAATTGCAATTTAAAACTAACATCTAATGACAAATTTTCACTAGCCTAACTTAAATTAATTATGAATAAGAAATTTTACCAGAAAATTTTTAAAAAATTGATATTTCCTATATTACGTATAATATTACTGGAAGATTGCTGAATGATTGCAGATCTTTGTAAAATAAACAATTTTGGGTGTTGTTTCTCCTTAAATTGAGGAAGTGTGAATGCATTTGCAGTATACGTAAATTATAATTTGTTTTTTTCTCCTGAATTAAATTCGAAAGATAATGTGGTAACATGTGGTTTTTCATTTTAAAAATATGAATACATTATATTGTAATCTTTGACACATCCATGGCAGTTCTCCTAGCATATACTGAATATTAGTTCTTCTATTCTCTCTTAAGATAATTCGCATTGCTTAATTCTGTAGAACTTGCACTTTATCTTTTTTATTTTCATTTCATAAAAAATGCAAGGAAGCACCAATAATCAAGATGTCGTAATATAAGTTATAATAGCTATGCAGGAACAAATCATAACGTTTTGATTAGATTGAGTGCTTCTACAAATAAAAACACAGCAATATGTTTTAAAGTAATTATTTATTTATTTATAAACAGTCTCTTACCTCATACAATGTGATAAAGGGAGTGAAGCATGTCTTTCCTTTTCAGGCGTGGCATATTATACTATCTCCTAATTTTACTATAATTATTTGGTCACCATGGGGATTTGAAAAAAAAAAAAATGATTTTTTTCAATAAATAATTTCAATTTAATGTGAAGATAAAACTTATGTTTAGGGATTAGATTGTGCCAATAGATTTCAAGTCTAATAGATTCCAATAGGGTCCAATAGATTTTGTTTTGTGGGCCGTTAAAGGAAATTTGAAGAATTCCCTTTTTTTTTTTTTATTTAAAATATCGATATATTCTGTTATAAACAAAATTTTTTGAATTTAAAAAATGTTTTGAAAACTTTTAAGGAGCTATGTGTACTCACTTGAATTTCAATGTTTTTTTTTTTTTTTAAATTGTACACCCTGTATATTGAATATACAAACGATTAAAAAGTTGATAACATTAAATGTTCGTGCGAGTATCGCAGAGTTGGCAATTGGCATAGTTTAATCTACACTCTTCTTTCCTAAAAAAAAGGATTTTAACGCACACTCTAATGTCTCTCCTCTTCTATTTTACTTTAGAAAATTTTAAAATATTTAAATGTAAAATTAATTAAAAGCCAAATTTGTTAAATACAATACTCTGAAAGCAACGATACCGTGCTTCTACATTATCTTGTTTTGCGGGAAAATGCAAATATTCAGAACCAAATTGATTGAACAGTTTTAGTTGTAGGACTTCTGAGTTTCCTATGATATAATGTTTTTGTTTCCAAATCTTTTTCAAAATTAATTTTTTATTTTTCCATTTTATTTGAGTGCAAGTATCCCAGCGTATCTAATATATATTTTCCTGTTTTTTATACCGTATGACTATATAGTCAAAGGGTATAATAAATTTGCCATTACGTTTGTGACGCAGGGAAGGAGGGGGGGTAGGTATAGACTCAAGTGTATGGATCGGATCAGAATCGAAAAATAAATCGATTTAGCGATGTATGTCCGTCCGTCTGTCCGTCCGTCTGTCCGTCTGTCCGCACGATAACTCAAAAACTAAAGGAGCTAGGATCTTGAAATTTTCGCAAATTCGTTTTTTTGCAATAGCCGTCATCGCTATTTAAATCCAGCCATTTTGGTCCATAGGTTCGGGTAGCTGCCATACAACTTCCTTTTTTATATGAGTATTTCTCTGTACCTATTACAGCTACGTGTCTGAAATTTTGGCAAAAGTAGTTTAGTTTTATGGTCAAAGTTTCTACAAAATTTGGTTGGTCTACTGCAAAGGGTTCGAGTAGTTGCCATACAACTTCTTATTTTATATGAGCATTACTCTATACCTATTGAAGTTGGGTGTCTGAAATTTTGCCAAAAATAGTTTAGTGTAATGGCCAAAGTTACTGCAAAATTTGGTGGCTCTACTGCCAAGAGTTCGAGTAGCTGCCATACAACTCCTTCTTTTATAAGAGCATTACACTACACCTAATAAATCTGATATGTTTGAAATTTTGCCAAAAGTAATTAACGTTTATAATAATAATGATATAATGTTTATATAACGGTCATACGGGTATCCCAGAGTTGACACAGTCTACTCTACTACACTCTTCCTCGTTTTTTATATGGTTGGTATTTTTTTTTTATATTCTGAACTCAGAGATTAACTAAAATATGTTATGTACCATACCCAGGATACAATAAAGTAAATTTAAGTTTAAAATCAATTGTGTTGCAAGCATAATCCCTAAAAAACAACAGTTATTAAAGTGAATTAAAGATTTTACTTCAATTTTATTATCACAGCTTATTGCACCAAAATAATTTTGTCCTATTGCAACAACGTAATCAAATAAAAAACTTTAGGTAAGTCAATATCAACCAACCATATAACATTTAAAAGTTATTTCTTTTTTATTGTGTTTTCACAATTTAAAGTGAAAGAATTAACATTTCAAATCTTTTGAAATCTTTTCTAAAATAAAACGGGAATATAGCACATATTTTCAACAAACAGAATCTTACTTTTAGCTATATAATATATAATTTTATTAAAATTTTTGTACTTTTCCGTTTGGAATTGGAGCCTTACTTCAGAATACGATATGTGGCTTCTAATTTTCCTAGATCAGATAGTTTCAACATAGTCTTTTATTGTAGAAACCATCCTAATCCAATAGATATTTCTTTTTTTTTTTAACGAAAAGCGTTTTTACTTTGACATGGAAGTGAAGACACAATGCATCCGTATAACAAAAATTAGAATCTTCAAGGCATGCGTCAAATCGATGTTGCTTTAAGGAAGCGAAATATGGCTTTTATTTAGAATTATTGTACAGAAATAACAATTTTTTGTATAAGTGAATGTCGCATATTTTGGTAAAGGCCAATTATGAATGAAGAGATTTAAGAAATGACAAGGCAAGACGTGATATCTGGATCCAAATAAGGAAGAATCACGCCAAGCATTTTAGAATGGAACCTCAAAGACAGAAGAAATATTGTGAGGCCAATCGCCATCTGGAGGAGAACAGTGCAAAGAGGTTATGACAAACCTGGAAAAATTATTTCCTAATTGGAAAGGTTATGTTGGAAATTTTTTGTCTCATAGAGGAATTATTATAGAAAAAAAATCAAACTTCATTGTCTTGTCTTCAAATATTTGTGTTTTGCTGCAACAAAAATTTATCAAACAAATTATTATTATTTTATTAGTGATACGTTTTTGGCGTCCAGGGGGGACCAGGACCAGGACATAAGAAAATTTTAAATTAAAAAGCTGTTAATTATAATTAATCTTTATAAAAACTTTTCTTGAAATAGGTATAATATCTAAAAGAGTGAAAAGGAGTCTGGTGGAACTTTACCATCATAACCGAATGACATTTTATATTAAGAACATTTTCCAATAAAATAAAATTGATTTTAGCTTTCATTCTAAATTGTTTTTAATGAAATTTTCTTTTTGACATTTTTTTATTTAGACAGAATTTACTATATATGTTTATAAAATATTAAATATTAGAACTTTTGTTCTATTTAATTTATATATATATATATATATATAAATATATATATATATATTTTTAACATAATTGGTTTTTATTTTATTTTATGTTCGTTCATGCGATCGAAAATTTCGCCTGTACTTTTTTATTTTACTTTTTATTTTTAACTCTTTTTTTTTTTTTTTTTTGAAATTGGAATTTTCATTTTTAAAATTGAAAATTTGAATAAAATTTAATGTACCGGGGGGTTGTCTATAAATAAATATTCTAAAATATCATTATTTATATTTTAGTCTAAAATTTTATGTAAAATGAAATATCAACATCCATCAGTCTTGTTATACCCGTATGACTATATAGGCAAAGGGTATAATAAATTTGCCATTACGTTTGTAACGCAGAGAAGGAGGGGGGGTAGATATAGACTCAAGTGTATGGATCGGATCAGAATCGAAAAATAAATTGATTTAGCTATGTATGTCCGTCCGTCCGTCCGTCCGTCTGTCCGTCCGTCCGTCCGTCCGTCCGTCCGTCCGTCCGTCCGCACGATAACTCAAAAACTAAAGGAGCTAGGATCTTGAAATTTTCGCAAATCCGTTTTTTTGCAATAGCCGTCATCGCTATTTAAATCCAGCCATTTTGGTCTATGGGTTCGGGTAGCTGCCATACAACTTCTTTTTTTATATGAGAATTACTCTGTACCTATTACAGCTGCGTGTCTGAAATTTTGCCAAAAGTAGTTTAGTTTTATGGCCAAAGTTTTTGCAAAATTTGGTTGGTCTACTGCAGTGGGTTCGAGTAGCTGCCATACAACTTCTTATTTTATATGAACATTACTCTATACCTATTGAAGCTGGGTGTCTGAAATTTTGCTAAAAAGAGTTTTGTATAATGGCCAAAGTTTCTGCAAAATTTGGTTGGTCTACTGCAGTGGGTTCGAGTAGCTGCCATACAACTTCTTATTTTATATGAGCATTACTCTCCACCTAATGAAGCTGGGTGTCTGAAATTTTGCCAAAAATAGTTTAGTGTAATGGCCAAAGTTACAGCAAAATTTGATTGGTCTATTGCAGAGGGTTGGAGTAGCTGCCATACAACTCCTTCTTTTATATGAGTAATCCAGTAAACTTAAAAAAGCTGTATGTTTAAAATTTTGCCAAAAGTAATTAACCGGATGATATAATGTATATGTTACGGTCATACGGGTATCCCAGAGTTGACACAGTCTACTCTACTACACTCTTCCTCGTTTTATTTTAAATTTGAAAATCATTTTAGTGCAGCTTCCAACTTAAGTATGCTTAAGTCGACTAGTCAAATTTTTTAAATATAATATTACAACCCAATATTACAGTTGAAAGAGAGAGAGAAAGACATTATGAACGCCCAACAATCCTGAGTTGAATAAGCTGCAAAAGAAGAATATAAATACTATACCTATATTTTAAAATAATGTATAAATCTATACTATATATCAATTATTAAAAATTAAATCTTTCTGAGAGACAGATTTTGTCAAAGATTTATTTAAATTACGCTTATAATTTTTTGACACTCTGTATAATATTATTATGTACGAATTATATCTCCACAAATATTTATCTGTACATTTTTTGACAAGTTATTTTGTTGTCAAAAGAGATAAATACATTGAAAAAAAAAAAAAAACAAATAAAAAAAAATACATAATAATAACTGTACATTACTGAAAAAAAAAAAAATTAGAAAATAAAAAACAATACAAACATATATATATATATATATATATATATATATATATATATATACAAAAACAAATCTTTTTTACCTCTCTTGGGAGTATTTATTATTTTCAATTGAATGGACCCCACAACATAACAACATAACAGCAACAATAATAATTGACAATCACATAAATACCGGGTATAACTGTAAATTTTTTAGAAATAGATAAAAAAAATACAACAACAAATTCAAAATATTTAGTTTTGAATGGCCTTTTATTTTAAGTTAAAAAATCAAAATTAATATAAAAAAAAAAAAAAAACAACTATTAAAAACCATTAAAATCCTACATTTATACACACAAGTATATATACATATTAAATTTGTAATATAATGTGCCTTGAAATAAAAAGACTTTATATACCTAGGTATTTGTATAAAAAAGTTTTTTTTTTTTTATCAATGTACACATACATATATCTATCTAATAGTTTTGGGGTTTAAAACAAATAAGAATTTTTACCGTTATTCCTTACAAACGTACAATGAAACATTTTGTTTTTCGTAGATTTTAAATTATATATAAATGTTATGTATATATATAAATTGTACACATTTCTAATAACAGATGTTTAAGTTAATATTTTTTGATACGCCTTAATATATGCAAATAAATTAAAAATATAGGGATACCATAGGTATTTTTATCTAATGGTAGTAAAATTTAAAAATTTTAATTTATTTTCGATTATTAAAAGTAAAATTATTAATTTTCATAAGTTTATGGTTTTGTCATCGCAGGCATTTATACTATGTTATATTTAATAAGGCCTACCCCTGTCTTATATATTTAAATTGTATTTGTGGAGACAGAGCTGTTTTCACAAAGAACCTTCCGTAAAATTGAAAGGAATTTTTGCTTATACTTTAACCAAAACTTATTACCTATATGGAACATTTTTTAATTTTGGAAATGTGCTTTTTTAATAATCTTAATTTTTTTTAATTACTTCTTATTTTTTTTGGAAACAATAACGCTTTTATTTTAAGCAAATCAAAAAGGGTTCTAAATAACTTTTGTTAAATATAAATATACATATATATTCATATATTCATTCATTTAAGAAACTGTATAATAGTTATACATACATACGTCAGAAGTCTAATATTTTAATTGTCATTGAACATGATTTTGGCTTTAATTTTTTTTTGTTTTTTTTTTTTTTTTAAATAAAAACAAAAAAAATTTAATAGAAAAATCTTTAAATATTGCAACAATTAGAAATTTAATCTAGATTCTGGTTTTATTTGTAATTTTTATACACGTATGACTTTAAGTCAAAAGAGTATACTAAATTTGTTATTACGTTTGTGACACAGAAAAGAAGGGGCGTGGGGTTGGTTAAATTTTAAAGCTAGGATTTCTGAAATTTTCACACAAATTTGTTTTTATGCCGTCATGATATTTGCATTACTCTATACCTAATGAATCTGGGTGTCTGAAATTTTGTCAAAAATAGTCCATCAGGCTTATAGCCAAAGTTAATGCAAAATTTGTTTGGTCTACTGCAGTGGGTTCGAATAGTTGCCGTACCGACTTCTTCTTTATTAATAAAGCTGGATGTTTTGAAATTGCGATCAATAGTAGTTAATTTTAATGGCCAACGTCTGAAAAAAAAATATATTCAGTGTTTGTGGAAGAGGTTCGAAGAGCTGTCTATCAACTTATATTTTCTCTTGTTATCTTATGAAAGCTTAAAAAGTATTGTTTTTAAAATGATGCCAAAAATAATTGACCGGATATAATGTCTATATTACAGAACCATACGGGTATCCTTACAGTTGACACAGTCTACTCTACTACACTCTTCCTAGTCTATAATTACAAAATTACAATGTGTGTATAAAAATTGTTTACATATATTTATTATCGCACATTATATATATACATATATATACATTTATTGAATAAGCTTATCATAATTTATATAGTTATGTTAATATTTGCAATTTAATTAAAATCAAAAATAAAATCAATTATATAATCTATAAGTTGTTTATTAGTATATAAAGCTTGGAAATGAAATGTGTTAGGGTATTTTGGTTTAGTAATTTAGCGTTTAAGTTTCAAATAAGAATCTTAAAAATATAAAAACATTTAAAGTAAAACTTTTAAACATTGCATATAGATAAAATAATTATATATATATACATAATTCAATTAAACTAGGTATAATCAACATCAAAACAGAGAGAAAATCTTAAAACAAAATAGCACCGGAAATAAGATGTTAACTTTTATTACATTATAAAAACCAATTGATTTGGATTACAAGTTAATAAAATTTTAATTATTTTTTTTTTTTTTTAACAAAAATTAAGCTGGAATCCAAAAAAAAAAAAATACAATTAAATTAATTTTTATTCCATTTACTTTTGAAAAGTTAAATTTTAGTATCCGTAGTCCGTGCTAACGTAGTTCAAAGTGTATACTAAATTTTCTATTATGTTAGTGATATGCTTAAAAAGGGGAGAGGATAGATATATACACTCAAGTGTGTTGTGAATCAGATCAAAATCGAAAAGTAAGTCGATCGAGTAATGTGTGCCCGTCTGTTCGCCTATTCGCACGATTACTCGGAAACTAAAAGAGCTAGAAAAAGCCAATGAAATTTTCACAAATTCGTATTTATGCCTGGCCCCTCTTTGCTATTTAAATTCACCCATATTAAATGGTGAAAAAAATTTAATTTAGCATTACTCTATACCTAATAAAGATTGTTGTCTGAAATTTTTTTTTAAACGCAGTTAACTTTAATGGCTAATGCCTGCACAAAATATAGTTAGTTTCGTGCCAAAAGTTTCGAAGAAGTGGCATAAAACTTCCAATTTTTTTTTTTTATACTTAACTCAGACTCTTTAGTAATTTCAGAAATTCAGATTAAACGGAAGTAAAATTCTACAGTCAAGAAAAAAAAAAAAGAAAATAAACTGCTTTGAACACTTGAGAAAATAAAGTTTTGATTAGAGAGAATTCATTTAAAGAAATTTTTCGGTATAACGGTATGACAATTTTTGGTTTGAATAACCCTTTCACCTGCATTCCTACAAATGTGGGTATCATATAGATAATATTAATCTAGGATTGAAATTTTATTTCGTTTAATCTAAATTTAGTGCAGAAAACTTTGTACAAGACGGATGAACGTGATGAAAAATTAACACAGGATGGAACTGGAAAACTAAACTTAAAAAAAATTGTACTTAAAAAAAAAAAAAAAAAAAAAACAAATGAGATAAATAATTTAAAAATTTATTTTACACAAATTTTAACAACAAAGAAAATAAACATTTTTATCTTTGGATACGAATGGAAAAACGAAAAAAAATAAAATTAACTAAATTTTTTTTTTTTTACAATTGATGTCGAATCGAATCGAATCAATAAAAATCGATTCTCAAATTTTCTTCTTTTATTGTTTTACTTTTCAATTTTCATTCAAAATTAAAAATCAATTAAGGTCCATGCTTCTTATGTGTATATAAATGACAATGAAGAATAAAGAACAAGAACTCAATATTTTAAAGGTCTTATATTTAGGCATAAGATATATAAAAAAAACAAAATAAAAAAAAAACTTTCACACAAATCAAAAGAGCGCGCGCATTCATTTGATAATAATCGATTAGTTTCGATTTTTTATCATGTGAAAAAAAAAAAAAAATATGTATATATGTATACAATTTACAGGAAGGAAGTAGAAAAATCTTGTTGAATCATTCATTATATTTCTATATAGATGAGATTTATTTATTTTTTTTTTTTTGTTTAAATTCTTACTAAAAAATTAAATTTTTTTTAATATTGATCGAGTTCAGAGTTATATTTAGTGCTACAAAATTAAAATGCAGCGCTTAATTGTGTAAAAGTTTTTAAATGACGGTTTATTGACGTCTATGTGTTTACATTTTAATGTAAAAAAGTTTTTATTTTTCAAGATTTTTGTGAGAATTTTTGGAATTGAAGTTTTTTTTTTTTTTTTAATTGAAATTATAAAATGGATTGGAAGAGAAAATAAAATAAAAGATTAATAAAGTAAATACAAATTTCATTTATTTGAAAATTTTTTTGTTTTTGGACGCCATATTTTTATTATCCTCTCTATTGTATAATAGAAATATAGTTCAAAAGTTTTAAATAAAATAAAATTATATGAAATGTCACACTAACATAGAGTTCATTTTCATTTAATTTTATTGCAAATCATTCAGTACAACAATAATTAATATTTATATGTACTTTATTCATTTATTTATTTATTTGTAGTACCAGACAATAATAAATATTGCCTGATAATTTTTTTTTTATAATCTCGGTAAATGATGTTTTTCTTCAGTTATTGTTCATAGTGAGCTTCAAATATATGCGGATGACATGAAAATTTTTAAGAAAATTGAGTCACTAAATGATGCTTTACTCTTACAAAATGATTTAGATTTATTGTTTTATTTGGTGTAAAAACAATATTCTTCTTCTAAATGTAAATAAATGTGCACTTATGTGTTTCACACGTCGTCTTAATCCGATTTGTTTTAATTACTGCTTGAACGGAATTAGTATTCCTAAAACGAATTCTATTAAAGACCTAGTAGGCGTTTACTTCGATGATAAGCTTAACTTTAAACTTCATTTCTGTTATATTATAAAATAAAGCTAATTCTATGCTTGGTTTTATAAAACGTTGGTCTAAAGAATTTAATGATCCTTATGTTCTTAAATCTTTATATTCTTGTCTTGTTAGACCTAATTTTGGAATATGCTAGCCAAGTTTGGTCACCATTTTACGAGGCACATATTAATAGAATAGAGGCGGTGTGCAAAGAAATTTTTTAAGATTTACTTTGAGAAATTTTCAATGGTCAAACCCGCTGATTCTATCTCCTTATGAAAATAGATTGAATTTAATTCACTTGAAAACTTTAAAATTAAGACGAGAAATTGCTGATGTTATTTTTATTACCGAAGTTATAAAAGGTAACAATTCTTCTCCTCAAATCCTTAATAACATTAAAATTAATTCAAATAGTCGTTTACGTAATACTAATTTATTTACGTTAAGTTTTCATAGAATCAATTATGGCAATTATGAACCAATTCATAGGATGTTGATAATGGGTAATAAACACAAGAACAACATCGATTTCACACTTTCAAAACAAACACAAAAACTTAAATTGTATAAATAGAAATATAAATTCTTTTTTTTTATATATATATTTAGTTGTTTTTATTGTTCACTTAAATTTTAATTTAAGAAATATGAAATTGTAACTTAATTCATTAGCTATTTTTTTTTTTTTATATGTTGTATAATACTAATTGTTAAAATTTTGTAAAGTTTGAGTTAAACAAATAAATAAATAAATAAATAATATTAATCCTTTGCCGATTTGACATTTGGACTTATTATTTAATTATTTTAATATAAATTTTTTTTTTTTTTTTATTAGATATGATCCGACCAGAGTTTGAACACGAGACTTTTCGATTGAAAAGCCGCCACTTTATCACACTGAGCTATCGGTCAGATAAATATATGTATACTTTTAGAAATTATATGTCTAATTATATTAATCCTTCGATTCGAAGGTTTAAAAATTTAACTCGTATATTTATCAGTTTATTTTTATGTTAAGGTTTTTTTTAATTATTTTTGTAAGTCTATTTTGTTTTAAACTTTCAGAAAGGTTCAATCAAATGATTTTTCAAATATACTGGAAAAGGCACTTTAGTTAAATAGCTAAACTAATTTCATCCCAATTCATTTACCCGTTTTTTCTTTTGAATTATGGCTGAAACATATTATAATCTTAATATGAAAATTAAAAAGTCAAAGCTTACTTTTTGAAGTAAAGTTTTATATAAAGCACTGTACTCATATTATGATCTCAAATGCGACTATAAATATGTTTCTTAGATCCAGATAATTATCGAAACTAATTCTCATTCTGTTAATGAAAACCAATTCGATTTAAACTCAGTTGTAAATGAAATGAAATATAGACTCAGTTTTTTATTCAAACAGCATAAAGTTTTTGTGCTCTCAACTGTTATACTGTATAAAAGTTAGGTATAAAATGTAGATATTGGCTAAAATTTTTATTATACTTGTAATAAATAATATACATAAATTTCAGGTTAATACGCTTTATATATATATACAGTGTCACATACTATGGATACGTTATACATATATATATATATATATACAAAATTTTTAAAAACATATTCATGGAAAAATATCCAAATATTCTGTACATTTATATAACGAAAGCATTATATATATATACTTTTTTTTATATTATATATTTTATATAGTTTCATATATAATTAATTATATATTATTTTACATAGTAATAAATATAAGAAATCTAAATAAATTTTCTTATTTATATATATATATTTATTATTATATATAATTTTATATTTTTTCCATTATCCCTTTTTTGTGTTTTTCAAAATGAAAAAAAAAAAAAAAAAAAAAAAAAAAAAAAAATTGAAATATTTATGCAATCTTACGCTACGCCTTGCTTTTGATATTTCGTGCTTGACTTAAAGGAAAAATGAAAGAAAATTAGTTTTTCTTTTCTTATTATTTTTTATTTTATTATAAATTTTTGAGTTCTTACATACTTACTCTCATTTTATATTGATAAAAAAATTGTATACCAGATGTCTTATTTCGTAATTTTTGTATATGTCATATAATAATCACCTGTACACTATAGTAATCACCTGTACACTTTTATAAATCATAAAAAATATATAGTTGTAACTGAATAAGTCTTATTGAAAATTGTAAGTTTTAATAAATTTAAAAATATAAATGCTCATATATCAGCCAAAACTGCTCATATCCATTAGGATATTCTACAATAAATGGACCAAATTTATACCAAACTTATACCAAATTTATAGGACCAAACTACGACTAACTATATCTTAAGTTGAAACCTTCCCAAAAAATATATGTACTTAATGGCTCATATTGTCTTTTTAAACAAAAAAAAGATAGTTTAAAAATTGCTAGTAACAAAAGTGTCTAATATATTAACCTTTTTCAGCATATTCTTTAATAAATTAAAAATTTTTGAAAAAAATATGCTTATAGTTTCATTCTGACTGTCCATTCGTACGTTTACAAAACTTTTCCATGGTTTGAAATAAAGGAAAGTAAATTTTAATTACGAGTATAGGTAGATTTCAGAAAAAAAAAATTATTTAATGGAAGAACTTTTTTCTATAGTCACATACTATTACGAAACAGCAGCCCTCAAAAATGCGCAAAATCTTTATATAAATTTAATTTGTTATAAACAAAAGTTCTGTTAAATATATTTTCATTCTGGAAACGCCCAAACAAAAGTTATTTTTATAAGATTCGATAAAAAATATGTAACACAATAGTATTTGGGTTGCCATACGTTAATTTACGCGGACCGTTTTACGAAACGTAAAATTTTGTAGAAAATTCTTTACCTCTCCGAAACTGTTTGAATTGGTTTTTGAAGATCATTCGAAATAGATCATTGATAAATACGAATAAGAGCAGAGTTAGGGAACAGAACAGTTCTTTGAGAGACATCAGCATCAGCATGTATAACCATCGACAAGAAGTCGAATTTTGCAATTCGAAACAAAATCTGTTAATCTACTTTTAGAAGATCATACTTCATACCTATACTAAAAAATTAAAACTATATGCATATTGCTATCAAAGCATCATGACAGACTCGGTCATAAGCTTTAGAATTACCCACAGCTAGCCAATCTCAGTTATTTTGAATTAAAAAAAAAGTCAATTAAATCAAAATAATTCAAAATTAATTTGAACTATTTCCGATGATGAATATAAATACAATTTATGTAGTGCATTTTGAAGGAGGCCAAGGTACGACAACGGACTGTAGCGTCATAGAAGAAGAAGAAGAAGATATGTATTGCATTACTTTTAAGTAGATTCCGAGGTAAGTTTTTAATAAAAAACTAGGAATAATGTAGTAGAGTAGACTGTGTCAACTCTGGGATACCCGTATGACCGTAACGTATATACATTATATCATTCGGTTAATTACTTTTGGCAAAATTTCAAACATACAACTTTATTAAGTGTAGTGGAATACTCATATAAAAGAAGAAGTTAGCAATAGCAGCTACTCGAACCCTGTGCAGTAGACCAACCAAATTTTGCAGAAACTTTGGCCATTACAATAAACTATTTTTTGAGTTTTATGGCGGCAGCTACTCGAACTCTTTAGTTTTTGAGTTATCGTGCGGATGGATGGGAAAGACGGACGGACGGACGGACGGACATACATAGCTAAATCGATTTATTTTTCGATTCTGATCCGATCCATACACTTGAGTCTATATCTACCCCCCCTTCATTCTCTGCGTTACAAACGTAATGGCAAATTTATTATACCCTTTGACTATATAGTCATACGCGTATAAAGACCATATTGATTTGAAAAAAAAAAGGCCAATTTCATTTGAAATTTCAAGACTATTTTAATTTGTTAAAAGACAAAATTCATTTAAAAAGAGTATATAAATTTCTATTATATTATGTTTAGTAAATAGGTAAATATTTTATGTACTTGAATACTGATATGTATATAATTCAAAATATGATTAATGGACTTAATCTAAATATATTATAATTTATAAATAATTTTATAAAAAAATGTAATTTTTTTTTTAAAACCTTATTTTTTTATTTACGAGATTTTATGGAAATATTATCTAAAGGTCGAGAAAAGCATAAATGTTACATATATATATATATATATATATAATAATCGTATAATAAACGCTACAAAGTTAACCAAAATCATAATTTGTTTTATGTCACAGTGTGACATCCAATTTAAATTGGCTTTAATTCACAGTGGGTGTTATATATATATTTTTATATATACTTGTATACATACATTTATAATTTATATATTTTTATATTTACAAAGTTAATTTTGCCGTTACTCTTCTATATTTTTTACTTTCTCTGTTGTCAAGATCGTTTAAAAAAAAAAAACACAAGCATCATTTCTCATTAATAACAATAACAATAATAAAAATTCAGGAGGACAACAGTTCTGTAGCTGCAGCATCATAAAACACAGCTAAAAATAAAATATAAAAAACTGAAAACTTAAATAAGTATCAAAGGAAGGAAAAATAAAAAAAAAAAAATAAAAACACAAAAATGTACAACTTCCTTAGATTTTATGGTACAAAAAAAAAAAAAAACAAGGAAGAATATAAAATTTTTTTTAACCAAAAAAGTGATTATTTAAATTCTTTTTAAGGGGTTGTTTTGTGGTAAAATATTTTTATATTATAATATTATTCTTTTTTTTTTTTTTTTTTATTTCTCTTTTAATTTTTTTCTTTAAAGTTTGAATTTCAATTCGGGGGGGGGTTGATGATACAATATATTATTAATATTCAAACTTTTAAATTAAACCCATATCTAGTATTCTAATATAGTTATTCAAGTAATTAGTATATTAAGAAAAAAAACAATTAAATATTCCCTTATCTTAATCTATAAAAATTGACTTGTATCAAGTCCTTAAAAATTTTAATGATTTTATTTGTTTTATAGTTTTTTTTTTTTCTGTTCTGTACCTCTGTCCGTTAGTCTGTTTAGTTCAATTTAAACTGAGTATAATTTTATTAAATATGAATTATGTAAAAGTATTTAAAAAACGAGGAAGAGTGTAGTAGAGTAGTCTGTGTCAACTCTGGGATACCCGTATGACCGTAACATATACATTATATCTTTAGGTTAATTACTTTTGGAAAAATTTCAAAAATTCAGCTTTATTAAGTGTAGAGTAATGCTCATATAAAAGAAGGAATTGTATGGCACCTACACGAACCCTCTGCAGTAGACCAACCAAATTTTGCAGTAACTTTGGCCGTTACACTTAATTATTTTTGGTAAAATTTAAGACACCCAGCTTCCTTAAGTGTAGGGTAATGCTCATATAAAAGAAGGAGTTGTATTGCAGCTACTCGAATCCTCTGCAGTAGACCAACCAAATTTGCAGAAACTTTGGCTATTACACTAAACTATTTTTAGCAAAATTTCCGACACCCAGCTACGATAGGTACAGAGTAATACTCATATAAAAAAAGAAGTTGTATGGCAGCTACCCGAACCCATGGACCAAAATGGCTGGATTTAAATAGCGATGACGGCTATTGCAAATCCATAGATCCGATCCATACACTTGAATCTATATCTACCCCCCCCCCTCCCCCCTCCTTCTCTGCGTCACAAACGTAATGACAAATTTATTATATCCTTTGACTATATAGTCATACGGATATAAAAAACTTATGGAAATAAAGTGAACAACTTTTTGGACAGTTCTCAAAATGTACATTAATTTTTATTAACCATCGTATTTATATTCATTAATTTTTTAAAACACAGTGATCTGCAGAGGACGTTGTCAGCTAATTAAAAGAAAAAAAAAATCCAATGTGTAAATAAATTATATAACGGAAAATATTTAGTCAAATAAACACATATATACATACATACACTTTATATATTATATAATTCGCAAGAAATACTTAAACAAGCAAGCGGGAACAATGTAATAAAAGCCACAAGAAAATGTATCTTTGAATTAAAGGCTGGATGCGGCAAAATGGGTTACATTATATAAAAATATAAAAAAAAATAATTTAATTGAATGATATAACTCACAGATACTGAAATACCTCATAATTCAAATATAAAAAAAAAAAAAAAATGATTACATTACAAAACAAATATAATATTGTATCCAATTATGTTTAGGCCCTTAAAAAAAACTATCACTGACACAAGTCAGTGACAAATGATGATATCTAGCTAGATGTCTAGCTAGTATACATCATACAGAATCCAATGAAGAAATATGGCGCGAAACTAAATATAACGCGAATTTTTTTTTTCCTTTTATTATCGCAATAACTGACAATTTTTGGAATCCAATTTTTGTTTTAAAATAACAAAACTAATCATGAAAAAACTCATTAAAATCAATTTTTTTTAAATTCCATTTTGAATTTACAATAAATGTTTTTTTTTTCAAAATTTTTTCACAATACTTTACAATTCATCATCATCATCATCTTTTAGCGTTACAACTCCTGGTGAGTTTTAGCCTTCTTCACTATCTTCCTCCATTCATCTCTGTTTCTCGCGGTGGTTTTCCAGTTTATTTCCCCTAGTTTTCTGGTATCGTCTTCAATGTTATTTTCCCATCTGCTTCTAGGCCTACCTCTTGCTCTGTTAAGCAATGGTCTAGCATTGTAAATTTTGTACTGTGCTCTAT
The DNA here is from genome assembly GCA_963082915.1 of Dolichopus griseipennis. Taxonomy (NCBI): domain Eukaryota; kingdom Metazoa; phylum Arthropoda; class Insecta; order Diptera; family Dolichopodidae; genus Dolichopus; species Dolichopus griseipennis. The sequence goes on along the minus strand of OY720446.1, from coordinate 2,762,247 downwards.
TTTCCGCCATTCTGATGACATGCCCCGCCCAACTTAATCTACTGGACTTTATATGTTTTACAATGTCCTCGTTCTCTGCTAGCGCATATAACTCTGAATTGTGCCTTCTACGGTATTCGTCGTTTTCATTTCGTATTGGACCATAAATAGTTCTAAATATCTTTCTTTCAAATATTCTTAACATTTCTTCTTCATTTCTATTCATGGTCCATGTTTCACTTTCATAAGTTGCTACTGGGCGTATGATGGTTTTGTATATTTGCAACTTTGCTCTTCTTGTTATTAGCTTGGATGTCATCAGCTTCTTATGAGAGTAGTAACATTTGTTTGCTGCCTGTATTCGGTCTTGTACGCAGGCTTGGCTACTGTTATTGTTTGTTAATATTATGCCAAGATATTTGTAGCTATTAACACCTTCAATTTCATCTTGTTCTATTTTTATATTTTGTGGAAGTCTTCTTTCTTCATTTCTTGACATTTTTAGGTATTTAGTTTTTGCCATATTTATATTTAAGCCTATTTTACGCGATTTTTCTATGATTAATTTAAATATATCTGCCATTTTATTATAAGCTTTGGCAATAATCAAAATATCATCTGCGTACACTATAATCTGATACTCTCTCATGAATATATTACCTCCCAAATCCCAAATAACTTTACAATTAAATTGTTAAAGTATCACTTAAATTTCATCGATTTTCAAACTTTATTTTGACACCCTCATTTTATAATAATAATAATATAAAAAAAAAAATCTAATATTTTGATGAAAATATTAAATATTTTAATAATTTTATATTAAATTATAACAAAAATAACAAAAAACATTAGTGAAAGAAAAATAACCTCATCATCAAAATAAAAAAAAACCAAAAAAAAAAAAAAATTAAATATTTATAAGTGCAGTGTAAAAAGTCAGTTATTTATGTATTAAATAACAAAAAAATAAAAAAAAAAGGTTTAATTCAGATCAAAATAACAGGAAAAATAACTTAAATTATCATTTTTGTTTTTTCTTCCCTTCCTCTCTTTTTCATTGCGAATATGTACTATACTTTGTCTCTTTTCTTATTATTTTTATATTGTTATTTTTAAAAATGATTTTTTTTTTTCGTCCTTCCGTTTTTAGATTTATACTATTTATAACTTTGTTGTACTGCTATTACACTACTTATTGTACTTGTTGTACTCTATTATAATAAAATCTTTTTTTTTTTTTTTTTTTTTTTAATAAACATATACAATGTGTGGTGAATTGTTGTGTGTTGTTGTATGGCTCTATCCAATTGTGTTAAAAAAAAAAATATAGCAGAACAAAATAAAAGCAACAGTCGTCAAAAAGGAACAATAGACGACGACGCGTGTTTATTATTGACTGACACGTGCGCAAATCTCTAAACGGATAAAACATGAAACACGCAATACACAAAATAACACACAAATATAATAATCATTATTATCAACAATAAAATAAATGTTACAATTTATAACTTTTTAAATATATAAATTATTTAGAATATATATATATATATACTTATATTCTATATTTATTATTAATAAGTATATATATTATAAATAAAGTGTGTGAAGGATGCTCAAGGAATAACTGCGTGTAAAATTTAAAATCATTGTTTAAGGTTTTAAGGGGTTTTTGTAGAAATGAAATATATATATATATATATATATATATATATATATATATATATATATATTGATGATTACTGTTGCTCTTAATGAAATATTATTTAATATTAATAATAATAATAAGTATAATTATGATTATATGATAATATCTTATATATATATAATACCTATACATATAAGTTGGGTAACATTATTTTTATACAAACTAATTTTATGAGTTACAAAATTTTAATCAATTTCATTGAAAAAAAAAATGCAACAGTCCTAAACTCAATTGGCCCGTATACCTAAAGCCAATTTAATGGCACATTTAAAATCGATATTTTCGTTATAAAGGGTGGGCCAAAAGTCACACCTATGTGCCAAAAATTGAATAGCTTTTTTGTTTATTATTTTGTTGTTGTTTTCTTTTCTAAAATATAATATGAACTATATGCACGATTCAAATTCTAATTATGAAAAAATATGGTCAGATATATGACCATCATTTTCATCAATGCAAAATTGGGTTGTTAAATAAGGGGTTTTGCATAACAGCACGCAAAGTATCAAGCTATATTGCCTTATTCATAGTTTTAATATTGTGCTTTAGCTGCTCTATATAGTTTGAGGCATGTTCACATATACTCGTTCTTTGAGATAACCCATAGGAAACAATCTGGCGCAGTTAAAATTGAATGCTGAATGTCTTGACATATAATTTAATCATCAAAAAATTTCACTTAGAAGATTAATTGTGGCAATTACCGTATGTACTGTTTCTCAATACTTTTGGAACCAATTGTAGGAAGCAAACGGGCGCACAAAATTAATCATATTAATCATATAGTGCGATACCGGTTCCCATTTACTGTCACAGCATTATAAACTATATTCCTACAGAAGTATAGGGCCCTATAACCCTTTGTGATGCCACCCACATCATGATCTAGATTTGAGAGTGTAAATTGGAATATGCTTAATTACTCCATAATTAAATTGTTCAGTAATTTTGTAAAAAAAAAAAGTCAATAAAATTGAATGGCAATTGGGAAAGTGTATCTACTTTGGTCCGTTGCTCATTAGTGTAATTTTGTATGTTGGTGTAACAAAGTTCGATTAATAAAATCTAAAAAAAAAAAAAAAAATTTGAAAAAAGTATTTAAACGAAAAAGTTATTAAATTTTTAAATCTTATGGTGAGTTTTGGTTCACACTGTAGTTGTAACTAAAAAATTTACCTGTAGCAGTGGTTAGAGTTAAGTCTCTATGTTTCATTAGTATGTCTATATACCAAACGTAGACGATATCTATATAAAAAAAAAACTATTTATATTTATACGTCTTTATTATGTAAACAATGGGACATCTATACATTTGCGTTCTAGGAAATATAGAATTTATTTTGGTAGCAACTACAAATTATGCCAATTGTATACCGATTTTAAAAGTCAACATTAAAAGCGGTATTTTAAAACATTAATTTTTTTACTTAATTATTGTCAGAATTAACGGATTTCTATTGGTGCGGGCCATTTAAAATAAGGTATTTAAATTGAAAATATGCTATACTGCTTCAAATCAAATTAACAAAATTATTAAAAACCACGTTTTTTCTTATAACATGTAGATGTCTTAGATTTTCAATAGATACAATTCTATTTGTTATATCAGTAAAACTCGCTTGAGTACCTTCAGGAAAATGTTAAAATTTTTGGGTACTTAACCGATGAAAGCTCTTAAACGAACTCGCTTAAGTGCCTAAAAGAAGCACTTATCCGAATTTGGTTAAGTGCCTTAAAAAAGGTACTTACACGTAAATTTTTCATATTCCCTTTCCGCATTTTCAGATGAAGTCACCGACGGTTTACTAAATTAAATATATATATTGTATATTATGTTAGAATATGTAATATCATTAAGAATTTCTATCTTTTGTTTAATTGTTAAAATTGTGAGTTTTCTTCCCATTTTCGTTTTATAGTTAGTTACATATGTACCAGAACTTCGATGGATATTAAATTTTAAATTTGACTTTTTGTTTTTATTAACGTCAAAAGTCAAAAAAAATTTTAAAAACACAAAATTATTGATTTGTGCTTTTGGACGATAGATGGAAATTTAATTAATAGTTTTGATTTTTAGCAAAAATTTTAGGTACTTAAAAGTATAAATTTCTTTTATAAACAATTGGAAAATGCTAAAAAAATTGAGCATTTAAAAGATTTGGGTACTTATCCGAAGGGCACTTAAAACGAAATATTAATTTGAAATTTCAAGTAAATGGAAAAATGCAAATATGGCGGTGTTCTAAAACGTGTTGAAGCACTTATCGAGAGGGTACTTAAACGAGTTTTACTGTATATTGTAAAAATTTATACCTATATTAAAAGATATTTCTATATCTGTGAGTTATATTATTAAATCAAATTTTTTTTGTATACTCGATTTTAGCCTATATGTATATTTTATCCTATTACATCCTTGAGGACCATATATAGATCTTGCATATATTTTGTAAGATCTTAGTGTATGGTTCGTTTGGTTTCGAAATCAAAAAAAAATCAATTTAAATCTTTAAAGAGTTTTTATTCAAAAAAAAAGAAAAATAAACCAGTATAGGTTTATATATATATATATATATATTTATATAACTATAAATATGATTTAAAACTAATTAAGTATAATAATAACTATATTGTAGTTGAAAGTGTTGAAAAAGTTGAAATAAAAAATATTTTGTCTACAATAAAAACAAAAAAAAAAAATAAGGAAAAAAAGGTACAATAAATAAATTGATTTTCCCACAGACACTTTACAGACTGACTTCTTGTTTCTTTTTTCCCCTTTTTAGCACATTTACAAAAAAAAAAAAAATGTTTTTAAAAAAATGTGCTTATTTAGTTTTACTCTGTCCGTATGAGCTTTATAAATATATATGTAACACAAATGCATAGGGTTGCCATACGGTACTAAATTTTTACGTTTCTCAATTTTTGTAAATTTCTTGAGCCCTCCTCATATATGGCAAAGCGGTTTGAATTAGAAACTTGAAATTTTGAGAGGGTTAAGATTTTTTAGAATAAGTATGAGTCATTATTAAGAAAATTTTTTATTGTGGTCCTTCTTTTAGAGGCGGTCCTTCATAATTAAGAATGAAAATATCTGTACCTGTCAAAACTTTTTTTTTGAAATAATAATACAAAAATTAAGTCTCCAAAAATTTTTTTAACGTGTGCTAACAGTTAACTGTTACAGTTACTCTTATACCTAAAACATGACCCTACCTAAAAAATAACCTATACCTAAAAAATAAATAAATAAGTATATATACCTATTTAATGTAAATGAAAAGACATATATAATTGCAATTGTTTGTATATTTAAAAAAAATATATATAATTCTAATCTGAATAGATTATATATAACCACATATATTATAAAATAAAGGAGTTCAAAGTAGTCGTTGGAATCATATCCTTAACCTATATTTAATTTAAACATACGATTTAAAATTCCAAAACAACGCCTTTTCAAAGTTATTCACAATTTTTTTAAGTTAATCACAACGTTTTCAAAGTCATTCACAATTTTTAAAAGATTAAAATGCTTCAAATTACCTTTCAATTTTAAAAATAACATTTTAAATTTCATAACAGTAAAGTAATCCATAACAAAAGTACAGAAATTTCGTATAAATTTGGTAATAATTCTTTGAAAAAAGCTTAAAAAACAGAAACTTTTAAAATATCTAGATTGTAAAGGTTTGCTTCATGATCGAAAATACGGGTTCAGCAGAGCCCGTCGTTCAACTGGTGATCTCATGATCTAGCTTAATATCAGTCTTCATCATTTTGGCGAGGCTGATGTTGTAGCTTTGGATATTTCTAAAACTTCGATCGAGTTTGGTATGATGCTTTGTTGGCAAAATGCAGGGCTTTAGGTGTTTAGGTAGAATATTTGTCAAATGGATTCGAGATTTTATTTCGAATTCAATGAATGAATCCGATTAAATTAAAATAAATGCTTGTGTTCCTCAGGGATCTGTTTTATCTCCCTGTCTCATCCTAATATTTATAAATGACCTTCTTTCAATAACCTGGAATCCAAATCATAGTTTCGCAGACGACAGTACCCTTGTTGCTTTCCATAAATTCTAAAAATAGCCGCTATACCATTAATTATCAGTTTAATACAACAGCAAAGATTTAGTTATAATTCAAAACCAGAAAAACTCAATGCTGTCTAATCTTGGGAAAAAACCAACTACTGTTCCGGGTTTGAACATTTTGAGAATAAAGCTAAACCAAAAATTGACTTCGTCAAATCATATTTTGGGATTTCTTGTATTACTGCAAAACTTACTTCTTCTCCTCTAATCTCCTGAATATCTATTTTGGGCTGACGATCTCCACTGGGGCACTGGGATATCTTGATAAAGTGCAAAATATAGCTTTTCGTCTTATAAATGATCCCAGTGTTATCTCAACGCTTACTTCACTCGTACATTTGTTTAAATCACCTTGTTTTATAGATATCTTGTAGGAACTAATACCTATTCTATAGAAATTAAACAGTTATTATCTAAATTGAAGATTTTCCAACGGGAACAAGGAGGGAAACAGATGCTGATCCCTACACAGTTGAGCTAACCACATGGCGTAACACGGTTTATGGAAATTCGTTTGTCATACGCTCATCACGTTTATGGAACCATATTCCACCAAATGTGTTCCCTAAGATTAATGATGTATATATGTACGATTTAGCCAAATTTAAGAAGAACATTAACATCCTTCTTCTTAATATCCAATCCCCATAACCCAAAATTTTCAAATAACCTCCACCATAATCCCAAAACCTTCCATATCCCCATCGCTGGAACCAAGTTGTACATTTGTATCACAGTTCCCTTCCTAAAGTTTGGTTCAAAAAGAGTGAAAAAAAAAGTTTTATTCAATTTTCAAAAACTATCTACAGATTATAATAAGACGTATATATGTATGAATTTTTTGTACCCGTATGACTATAAGTCAAAAGGGTATACTTAATTTGCCATTACGTTTATGACGTAGAGAAGGAAGGCGGGTAGATATAGACTCAAGTGTAGGGATCGGATCAAAATCGAAAAAAAGTGGATTTAGCTATGTATTTCCGTCCGCATGATAACTCAAAAAATAAAGGAGCTAGGATTTTGAAATTTTCACAAATTCGTTTTTATGCAATAGCCGTCATCGCTATTTAAATTCAGCAATTTTGGTCCACGGGTTCGAGCACCTGCCTTACAACTTCTTTTTTTATATGAGCATTACTATGTACCTGTTGAAACCAGGTGTCTAAATTTTTGCCAGAAATAGCTTATTGTAATGGCCAAAGTTACTTCAAAATTTGGTTGGTCTACTGAAGAGGGTTTTTGTTAGCCGCCATACAACTCCTTCTTTTATATGAGCATTACACTACACCTAATAAAGCTGTATGTTTGAAATTTTGCCAAAAGTAATTAACCGGAGGATATAATGTTTATATTACGGTCATACGTGTATCCCAGAGTTGACACAGTCTACTTTACTACACTCTTAATAGTTTTAATTATCTAGCACAAATATATACTAGAAACGCTAATATTCTATTACTAGCCTTTTAGACTAGAGAAATTTTTGCCATTTTCTCCACAATCGCTTAAACTGGATACAAATGTAATTATTATATAATTACTTTAATACTCGTACATTCATGATTCTAATAATAAATTTTCAATAATTTATGTGGATCATTCATAAAAAGTGGGAGAGTCGGAGTCAATCTTAGAAATAAAAAAATAGTAAGAGTCGGAATTAAAGTTGGAGCTGATAGTTTTAACGTTATAATATGATTCTAAAAATGAAAAATTTATTAATCTTGTAATTAAATTTTGTACTAAATAGTCTAATAGCATAATGTTTATTTCGTACTTATATCTGCAATCTTCATATATATTTATACATATAATATATATACATATTAAAATAATTATGTTGTAACTCAACTTTTTATTTTCAGTTTTAATTTTTTTTAATATTTTATGATCAAATTTCAAATTTTGATTGATTGAAAAATATAATTGATATTTATTTGTTTACAATATAATATAAACACACCTTAATAAAGAGTTAAAAATATTAAAAATAAAATACAATTGTTTTTTTTTTTTGTAAATTTAATCAAAACAAAATTTAGGTAGGCAACGCTGATATGTATCTCGTATTAAATCAAAAATTACTAATGTGTGCCTTTCCATTTCTATAACTGTCTGCATGACAATTTGAAATAATGAAGCTTTGGTTGCGGTGACATTTAACTTTCTAAACCAAGTGTTAAATCCTTAAGGATGTATGTTTTTTTTTAAGACAGTGGAAATTCTAAGTTGATTTTATGGGTCGTATATGAAGTACCGTGACATAACGCCTTATGTTAAAAAGCCATAATGGCTTTATTACTCACCCGATTGAGTCATAAAGCAATATTGTATTTTAAAAATATTGAGTCATAACACCATATAATTAAAATTTTTGTACATTATAAAATTGTACAGTTATTTTGTTGTTACCATATAATCACCATTTCAAATTATTCTAGCCCTGCTACAATAAAATTAAATCAGGTTATGTAAAGCGCAACAACGGTCCTTTGTTAAACTTGATATGTATAGGTGGATAGTTGAAAATATGTCTAAAAATTTATGCATTAAATGTAATAAAAATTTTTGCAACTTTTACAAATATGAATTTTGTTTATTTAATATAGTTTTGACATTATAAATATAGAAATTAAATGTTTTGTTGATGTTTGCAAGTTGTTTTTTATTTTAAGTGACTCGTGTAGTACGCAAGGCATTTGCGTTTGCGGATTGCTGACCAGATCACGACTCCAAAATATTTATATATATATATATATTTACATATGTGTAAATGGCTGATTATGAATTAGTTAGGATTTTGTTAGTCGGTTACAATATCAATAATTTTGATTATTCCTCTTTTAATACAGAAACACATTGTATACGTATAAATTTATTTTGAAATAACATTTCTATTGATTTTCACATGACAATTTTTACAATAACATTTCTATTAAAAAGTTTTCTATAAGGTTATTTATTAGGCCATTATGACTTTACGACTCATTCGAGTGTGTCTTAAAGTCATATTAAAAAAATTTCTCGATTATGGGTTTACTACACGCTCGATATGGCTTTATATCACTTCACGCGTAGTGTGATACTTTAACATACTCATTCATGCCTTTTTTAAACGAAGCAATAATACATAACGTCATGATGAAGTAAAAGAATAAATAAATATAGCAGTATTTTAATATAATTAAATAAATCCATTAATTGATATATAAAACATAATAATATGTAAAGCAATACTTGAGCGATATTCTAGAATTATACTCGACGGTAACACTGATCAAATTGTTTTGTGAAAATATAAAAACCAAAATCACTATGGATTTGTAAACGCGCGCTCGCTCTGTCATTGTGTTTAATAAGTCAACTTTTTTAAATCAATCATTCAAACAAAGTTCGTAAAAAAATTAGTACGTTAATTTTTAGTATTGTTTATTTCAGAAATGAATACTATTGTGGGTTAAATTCTTACTGTTTTGTTATTTATTTGTTTGTGCACTCTGTATTTTAATAAATTTAATATTCAGTAAGAAGAACGGACTATTAGAGTGAGAAATATATATTTTAAAAGGGTGGTTTTGTTAATGATTAGAAATAGAAAATATATATTGTATATATATAAATTTATATATATATATATATATATATATATATGAATAAATAATAATTTTCATAATATTTTTTTTTATCTTTATTTTTATTTTGTTTTATGCAATTAAACTTTTTTTTTATGAAACCATAAATACCCTACAACAACAAGCATAACTTGTTGAATTCAATTAAAAATAATTATGGTTTGATATTAAGTGTTCTGAAAATATTTTTGTGGTTTTTTTTTTTTATTATTATTAATATAATAATTGTATTATAAATATTTATATTTTTATACATAAATTGTAGATAGGGTGTGTTCTGTTCTATTATAATGGCTTGGGAATTATTGTGATAAATTTTTGTACATATATGGAACTGTTCGAGACTAAGAAATAAAATCAGTAATGAAACAGCAGTGAGTCGATGAAACCGCAGTAGTAACTTGCATCTGAAAAATTCAATTTAAACTTAAATTCCATAAGTTAAGACCTTTATATTAAAGATTTGATATTAGATAGGAATTTTATAGGTATTAAAACGATAAAGAAAAACAGCTGGGGTGGCACAATGGTTAAGTTCCGACCTTTCATGTGAAAGGCCCCGGGTTCGAATCCCAGTGAAAGTGAAAAAACTTTTCTGGTTTTGGACTCGACTCAGCTATCAGCTGGTTTTCGACTCGGCTCAAATTAATGGCTTAATCAATAACTATTGATTGCATATCTTTAATAAAAAATACTTTAATATAACAATATAAACAAATAATTTAATTGAATAATATAACTCAGAGATATCGAATACCATATAACTCCAATACAAAATATTCCAACATAAACAAAAATTAAATTGTATCTATTGAAAATCTAAGACGTTTCTATACATGTTATAAGGCCTAGTACTATCTCATGTTTAAATTGTATGTGGAATTCAATAAGAACAATTCTAATAACACGAATATAATATGACCCCCTGTTTCAACATGTACCTATGGTATAGGCAGGTTGTTAGGCCAATAACAGTTGAACAGTAAGCGCTTAAAAAAAAAAAAAAAAAAAAAAAGAAGATAGGAATATTAAACATTAAAGCAATAGAACAAATCTATATATATATAAAAGGGAAAGTTTGTTTGTATGTTTGTTTGTTTGTTTGCATGTGTCGAATAGATTTCTAAACTGCTCAGCCGATTCTCATGAAAATTTGTATATAGAGGTTTTTGGGTACGGAAAAATATCGTGGGCTAAAAATTTTGCTCTAGCGGACCGCCAAGTTGAGGCTGTGGTGAAACTATTTAAACTTTTTTGTTCTAAATTAGAAACGGTTCGACCAATTGACTTAAAATTTTGTATACGTGATGCTCCGTGAGAATTGAGCTCACACTATTAACAGTTTTGCAATTTGTTAACCCATGTCAGCCCGTTAGTTGGTCAAAAAAAATTTTGGGTTCAAATTTTGTCCGATCTTACGAAATACTGCTTTAGCTAAACAGAAATTTCGATTAAACCTCCATTGAGAGGAGCAGCAACGCGCACCGGGTATTAGCTAGTTTCGAATATATCCTTGTTTTGAAGCTTTCAGAATCCGAAACCTTGGCAAAATCTATAATAAACAATACAGGGTGGTTGAAAATTTTCAAAGTATGCTGGTTTAAAAAAATATTAAAAAATTAAGACTAGAAGTGCCTTATATTATTTTTATTACCGAAGATATAAAATACTTACAATATTTCCTAACCTCAAATTCTGAATAACATCAATATCAATTTAAATAATATATTACTAATATTTAATTTACACCAGATTTAAGGGTAAATTACACACAAGTTAATAAATAAATATGTAATAATGATGTTTTTAAAATAGTGATGTTGAGCTGACCTCCCTTTACGGAAGTATATATACGTCCTGTTTTAAAGACTAAGGCTAAAAAGTATAAAAATACTGTTAATGTACAGCATATAGTACGGGCCACTTTAGATTGATTTTCTATTTCAAAATGCTTATAATTGATTTTATATTTTTTTTTAAGTATTAACTATTAAATTTGTATTAAGCTAAAATTTGTATTAAGTGTATACGTAACGTTTCATTGTGTTGCTTTACTTTGCTCAATTTCTTGTGCGAATATTCTGCTTTAATTCCGGAATTTTTTGTAGTTTGTTGATGTAAACTCCTGTTTGTTCCTTCAGAAACCCCCCCACAAAAAGAATCAGCACCCGTATAATTAAGAGGCTAAATCAGGGGCATAAACCTATGTATGTTATATGCTTCAACTCGACTCAACTCGTTGACGTAATTCTTTAATTATATTATTCGATACCTTAGCAGACTAGTTAATAACTGACATATTTTTTTTTGCAATTCAAATGTAATCTCGGTCGTTAAAGTGTTAAATATGAAATAAAATATGCATTTATTATAAAATTTTTTAAGGTAAATAATCAAAATTATATAATACATTATGTAAATGAAAAATTTTAATATATGTGTTGTATATAGTATTTGTTAGATAAAACAATGTATATAATGTTAAAGAAATATTTTAATATGTTAGTTAGAGAGAGAGAGAGAGAGAGAGAGAGAAAAGAAAATAAAAAGTTTGGGGGATTTAAAAACATTAAAATAATAAAAACAAATTGCAAGGATTTTTAAAGAAGATTTTTAAAAAATAAAAATTTTGGAATCTAATAATATATGGGAGCGTCTTTTAGAAAAAATATAAAAATTTTTTTATAGTATTCTTTTGGGACAAATTATTTTAAAAGGATTTTTTTTCCTTTGTGTTATTTTTATTGTTTTAAATTATATATATATATATATATATATACTTTGGCAGGATATATATATATCCTTTGAAAGAATAAGATAAATTTTACAAAAACTTTATGAACTTTAACAAAAAAAAAAATAAAATAATTTTGAAAACAAAAAATGTAAAATCATTATTTTAATATTATAATATTTTTACTTTAATTAATAAATAAAAATATGTTCACTTTAATATCTTAATTTTGTATAACATAATTCTATAAATACAGGTTTTGCACTGCAAATCAAATTCAAAATCTTCACTTCACAATCATACTTAAATAACACGCATCCAAATTGAGTTTAGAAAATATTTTAGAACCATAAGATTAAAACTTTAACTACATGTTTACTAACTACCTTAGTGCTATCTCATGTTCAAATTGCATGTGAAATTTATTAAGTTAAATTCGAATAACAAGAATTACGTTATAATTTAATAAAGTTCCAATATATACCTATGGTATAGATAGGCTTGTTAACCTAACAGTTGAAGAGTTAGCACTTAAAAAAGAAAACAAAAAACCACTATAGCTCAGCTTTATCGTAATAGTGTAATGCAAATTACATTTTCAGAATGAGCAGACTCTTCAGTAAACTTACTTACTTACTTGCTAGGCACTACAAACCATGAAGGTTTTGGGCCTGATGTAATATCTGCTTCCACTCCTCTCGGTTTTGCTCAGATCTCTTCCAATTGGTGATGCGAAGTTTTTTTTAAATCTGCCGATGTTTCATCTTTCCAACGGAGGTTCGGTCTCCCTCGGCGTCGCTTCCCCTGAGGTCTGGCTTCAAATATCCTCTTAACTGGAGCATCGGTTGACATTCGCTCGACGTGACCAAGCCAATGAAGGCGTCTGATTTTGACTTTCGTGGCTACATCAACGTCATTATACAGTTCGTAGAGTTCGGCATTATATCTTCTCCGACAGACCGCGCTATCGCTTGCTGGACCATATATTCTGCGTAGAATTTTTCTTTCGAAATACCTAGTGCTAGCTCACTTGCTTTTGGCAGTGTCCACGATTCTGAACCGTACAGCAGAACTGGGAGTATAAGCGTTTTGTACTGTTGCACTTTGGTATTCCGCGATAGGAGTTTTGAACCAAGCTGTTTTGACAAACAGCTTGCCATGGTTATTCTACGTCTTATTTCTACGTTTATATCGTTTTCCATGTTAATATTGGTCCCAAGTTAGAGAAACTCCTTAACTACCTCAAAATTATATGCACCGACAGTGATATTGCATCCAATACTCTTGAGTAAAATTATCTGAAATTCAGCTCAATTTTTAGTTCAATTTACAGAATAATTTTTTTCGAATTTTATATAAATAATTTTATATAGTATATATCAAGGTATAATCTATCCTCTGCAGATTGCAATAATTAGTATATAGAAATATGTTTATATATGTATTTGCCTTTAGTCGCTACCGGAGAAATCACATTAAATGATTACTAAAAATATATATATTTTTTTTTATACTAGGTATATGAATTATAAATACAAATTTATTTACTAATTATATTTGATGTTAATTAAAGTGAAGTTGATTTATAATTTTATAAAAGCATGTATAATCAGTATTTATATAAAAAGTTGCATTTTATTTTCAAATAAGTTGATATTGATTTAAAAAAAGTTAGATTTGTATTTCAAAAGATTGAAGTTGAAGTGCAATATACCTGTTATACGAAATATACAATCTATATATATAAAAGCGAAAGTTTGTTTATTTGTTTGTTTGTTTATTTGTTTGTTTGTTTGTATGCAGCGAATAGACTCCTAAACTGCTCAGCCGATTTTCATGAAAATTTTTATATAGAGGTTTTTGGTTACAGAAAGAAATCGTGGCCCAAAAATTTTGCTCTTACTAGCACTGTGGCTTTTTATAGATTTTTGCGTTCCTTAACTCTAAATTAGAAATGATTTGACCGGTTGACTTCAAATTTTATATGCGTGAAGCAACTTGAAAATGGAGTTGAGTCTGTTAACAGTCGGTCCTACGATTGGTCAAAAAAAATTTTTGGAAGTAAATTACGTCAAATTTTGGAAAGTAGTTTGTACTGCTTTGAGATTACAGAAAGAGAAATAGTTTTAAAGAAATTGCTTTCATACATTTTAAAATTTACATGTGTAAACAGTGTGTAATTTTTGTGTTAACTTTTTGCAGTAACATCAATTTCAATCAAACCTCCATTGAAAGGCGCAGCAACGCGCACCGGGTATTAGCTAGTTACTTATATTAGTATCTATTGAAAATCATAAAATTTTTTTATACATGATAATAAAGTCTAGAACTAATCTATATGTATCAATATTGTATGTAGAATTCTTTAAGGTCAATCCTAATAATAACATTGTTATAACACTTACCCTAAACGGTGTTTAAAAATTAGTTAACCTAAACAGTTAAACAAGTTAGCACAAAGTAATCTTGATTTAAATTTCAGTTTTCTCATTTACATTCGCCAAAATTACGGTTTTCGGAAGAAATTCTATAGTAAAAAATTCAATAGATTCAATTCGAAAAATTTTTCAATTTCGAAAAATATCAATAACAACGAAAAAAAAAATCAACAATATATTTTGCGCGCCAGTTAACTGATAAAAGCAACTATATATTGCGCGCCAATTAACTGATCAAAGAGAAGGGAAGAAAGTTTCAGAAAACAATTCTCATTCAATAACGAAATATGAGTATATTGAGATTAGTGTATGTATATATACATATACATAGAGTATTCAAGTTAGAACTTATTCGGAAAATTGTTCACTTTGAATTAAAGAACAATGTATTTAAATTTTATATATTCCTATATGTGATATATATATTGTTATAAGTATATATATTATATATATATATATATAAATATTGGATTTTTATTTAATAAGTTTATTTCACAGGTACATTTTTAGTATTTATAAAGAAAATTTTTAAATATTGTTATTATTAACATATTTTGAAAATTAAAAAATGGGTGTTTCTTTTAAATAGCCCAGCTTGCACTCGTATATTTATTTTTGAATTAATACTTTAAGTGCTATATTTGTGGTGACTAATATAGTGTGTTCTGTTTCAAAAATCCATGAAGTTAATTTTTTTTTTTTTTTTTTTTTTTTTTTTGCTTTTAATGTTCTTTAAAGTAATTGGATTAAAAGTTTATCAAGCCAATACAATCCCTTTTTAATATTTATATTAGTTATAGTATTAGAGTGGTGTTTTGTTAAGGGGTTTTTCTTTATATTTTCTTCATTTAAAACAAAAAAATATATACAAGGGTGAAAATCAAAATGAAAAGGGAGAATTTTGGAGTAGGGAAAAATTTAAAAACAAAGAAATATAATTTAAGGGATGGCAGATTGTTTTTTTTTTTTTTATTATTGAAAACATAACCAAACCAATTATGTTTATGTAATGTTATAATCTGAAGTATAAGTGTAATATATATGTATATATATATATATACATATAATTTTAATACTCAGTATAGTATACTATTAGTAATTATAATAATTTAATTGTATGAAAACAATTTTAATCATATGTAGGGATTAATATATATCACCCATCAACTTGTTTAATTAATTCACTATAAAATTAAGAATAACATCACTCCCACTTCAGTCAATGTTTTTTTTTTGGATTACATGGAAATTTAAGTAGTGATCACGAATTAAAGCTAGAATCGCTCTAAGACGGTTTAAAGTGCCTTAAAATTGAGTTTAAAGAATTCCATGACAAAAATTATAAATACTACATTAAATGTAAAATCGCTCTAAAATGCTTCTAATTGCCTTAAAATTGAGTTTCAATTTTAATTTTGTTATCTAGGTAACAAAATGTTTTAAAAGAGAATTGAAATGTATATTTATAAAAATTTAAATAAAAAAATGTCTTAGATTTATTAATCAAATTAAAATATGTGGTAATATAATCTACAGAATAAGGTTTGCTAATATTTCAAAACCTAATATTAATTCATAAATTCATAAATTTAATTATCTTTGCATAGGCCGTGGCCAAAACTCGCAGGCGGAACTTGTTTTATTAAAAAAAAAAAAAAATCGCCCTTAAAAAAATCACTTTTTCTCCTTAATCCTTACTGAATTCTAGATGCTTGGATATAAATATTAATTGAAGATTATTTTTGTTTCAGTTAATATATTTTCGAAAAATTCGACAAGAGACAGAGGATCGCCAACCAAAGAATAGATCATTTAATTTATTTTAAGTGATTGTTCACAATGTACCTCTAAATTTTTATACAAATTTGTCTTCAAATTCTTGTTCACTAATCGTACATGTGTGATATATAGTTTTTGTTATTTTATCAAACAAGGCATTTCCAAAACATTTTTGATGTAATCAATTTGAGAAGTAGATTCTGAATCTGTAAGGCTCTTTATTCTGTAAATGAATTTGGGTTGTCAGGAGTAGTAGTAGTCATCAATAATGAAGGAGATAATAAATCTCATCCCTAAGTAATAAAAACAGTTGCCGACTTTAAAAATATTTTTTTTCAAATTTAAAAGTGTCTATAAAAATGTTCGATATATGCACTCCAATACACACACACACACACACACACATGTATTTATAAAGATTACAATTAAAGAAAATCATAAACATATTTATAACTCTTATACAATTTTAATATAAAATATATAAATTATAACTTTACATAATATATATACATATAATGTTTTTTTTTTTTTTCCATTTCAGAATTGTACGTAATAAAGCAGCAGAAAAAGCAAAACATGTTCATCATCAACAACAGCAACAACAGCAGCAATCTGGTGGTAATAATAGTAATAATAATAATAACAATTTACAACAACAGAACACAAATAATGATAATGGACCAAATAGTAGTGATGTTGTTGGTGGTGTTAATAATGTTATTATTGGTAGTACAGGTACTGGAGCAGGTGCCGGCGGTGGTGGTAATAATAATAATAATACTGGAAATACATCAATTGGAACAACAAATGGTAAACAATAATAATAAAAAATTTTCTATATTTTTGTTATTCATATATATTATATATATATATATATATATATATTCTATATTTAGCACATGCAACTTCAGTTCAACAACAGCAGCAGCAACAACAACAACAACAACAGCAACCACAAAATCAACTTAATCCACAACAACAGGGTGGCGGCGGTGGTGGTGGTAATACTAATAATGGTGGTAGTGGTAATGTTGGTGGTGGAGGTATAGCACCTGGTAATGGACCTGGTAATTTAAATAATGTTAGTCAAGTTGAGCATAGAACAACAGGTTATAGTATAAATGGTATATTAGGTATTCAACATACAACTGATCCAAATGGTAATAGCATTAAACGTAAACGTATGGATGATCATGGTAAGTT
Organism: Dolichopus griseipennis; assembly: GCA_963082915.1. NCBI lineage: Eukaryota > Metazoa > Arthropoda > Insecta > Diptera > Dolichopodidae > Dolichopus > Dolichopus griseipennis. The sequence goes on along the minus strand of OY720446.1, from coordinate 2,744,662 downwards.
TAATATTTTTATAGTTTTCTAAATATAATAATATATATATATATATATATATATATATATGTAAACAAATCATACTAAATCAATTAGTTCTTTTGTAAATTAAAATATACCTAAGTACAGGTTTGAAGTATTTAACAAATCCTAATTAAAAGATTTTCAATAATTATTATAGTTTTTAATCGTAGAAATATTTTTTAATCGCGAACATGCTTTTGACACTTTGCCTTTGACTATACAATATTTTTTTTTCGATATACATATTTATAAGAATTGGAAACCTTTTTTTTTTTTGAATCTGTTTTCTAAAGAATATACAGTAAAATTTCGATAATCCGAATAATTGATTGCTGCATACCCATATTCGGATTAACGCGTGAAATTCGGATTGGTGAATACCATCAGTCTAGCAAGTATAGCTATAGCCTAAAAACTCTCTAATAATTGTTTATTTTTTAATTGCTAATATTGTTTTCCACTAACTCCCTGCTTTATTGCTTCAAATATTTTAATTTTGACATAAAGAGTTAAAGTTCTGTGAGTTTCTCTTTTTTTGTGGCATATTTCAAACAAAAAATTTATAGTTTTTACTTTTGTACATTCTGATACTTACAATGTTTTAAGTAAATTTTGCAAACTGCAATCAATTCGCATTTGTAGAATAGTTAGTGCTTTGTAAACTATAAATATTCGAATTATTGGATATTCGGGTTATAGAGTTACCTCCTCCTATTCGATCGATGATGAAGTGATTAGGATGTTGATCTCTCAATCAAAGGATTTCAGGTTTAAAATATCAAATCAGAACATTTTCTAATTTAAAAGAAATTTATAGTATATAAATCATAACAGTTTATATATCCATATAATATAAAATAAATATATATCTGCCACACCTGAAAAAGAAGGCCTGATTCACTCGTGTATAACATTGTATGTGGCAGAGGATGGATTGTACGTTGTATATAAATTGAAAAGATTTTCAAAAATGAAGATACTAAAAATTCTTAACGCCTTTAAAAAAAAAAAAAAAAAACTGAAATTTAACGTTTTAAAAACAAAAGGAATTTTCCATGAAAATTCAAAAAAAAAAAAAAAAAAACAAAAAAAAAAAAAAAAACAAAAATAAAAATATATTTTCTGATTTCTTTTTCTTAAAATCTTAAATCCCAGAAATTTTTCTTACAATATTTTACTTTGGTTGCTTTTGGAGATGGAGAAATCGTTTTTTATATGTATATATATATATATATATATATATACCGTATTATTATCTTTTCAATATTCCATATTCCATTTACTTCATTATATAATTCATATTTATATATAATAACCAAAGTATAACTTCAATATATATTATAAATATATATTTATATCTATATATATACACATATATATAAATATATATATATATATTCTTTCTTAAAATTTTTCCCCAATATCCATGAATATTTACATATAATATATATATATATATATATATATATATATATATATTATGCATATATGTATATAAAGTTCATGTTTGCGTCGACGTCGTTTTTGTTGTATTAAAAAAAAAAAAGTTAATTTTTGAAATTTTATGGTTTTCATCCGTATCCACCCCAAAAAAAAAAAAAAAAAAATAACAAAAAGAAAAATAGAGGAGGGTTTCTTTTTCTATATATAAAAGTATTAAACAAAAAAAAAAATCTTATTCAGTTTTTCTTACATTTTTATCTAACTTTTCATTTATTTTCTTTACCTATTTTTTTCATTTTATTTTTACCCTTAAAAAAAATATATATATACATACGAATTGTTTAAAAATGTTTTTTTGGTAATATAGAGAACCATGATGTACAGGTACAGGATGTGTCTAAATTTCTAAATCTAGATTATTTTATTACTTAAGATTTTCCGAAGACTTTATTTTAATAACGAGGAAGAGTGTAGTAGAGTAGTAGACTAATTACTTTTTTAGACTACTACTTTTAAAAGTAGTGTAAGTAGGTTAATTACTTTTGGCAAAATTTCAAACATTCAGCTTTATTAGGTATGTAAATAGTGTAAAGCTCATATAAAAGAAGAAGTTGTATGACAGCTACTCGAACCTTCTACAGTAGACCAACCAAATTTTGCAGTAACTTTGGCCATTATACTAAACTATTTTTGGCAAAATTTCAGACACGCACCTTCCATATAGGTATTGAGTAATGCTCATATAAAATTAGAAGTTGTATGAAGCAGGTACTCGAACCCGTGGACCAAAATGGTTGGATTTAAATAGCGATTCCGGGTTTTGCATAAAAACGAATTTGTGAAAATTTCATAATCCTAACTCCTTTACTTTTTGGGTTATCGTGATGACGGACGGACGGACATACATAGCTAAATCGATTTATTTTTCGATTCTGATTCGATCCATACACTTGAGTCTATATCTACAACCCCCCCCCCCCCCCCCCCCTTCCTTCTCTGCGTCACAAACGTAATTGCAAATTTATTATACCCTTGGACTATATAGTTATACAGTTATACGGGTATAACAAAACCAACTTCGATTCCCTCTGATTTTGTTTTTAAATACTTACTATAATCTTATTTCACATTCGTCCTGATTATCTTAAGCATTATTTTTTAAAGTAGATATCTTGTTTATATAGATAATGCTAGCTAACTCAGTTGAAATAAAATCAAAGATACGTTCAGCTACCTTACAATCATCAGCGAATTGCATGTTGGGATAGCAAATGCATATTCCTAACTATATGGAATCTTTTTTTAGGCGGTTCTCTATACTTGGAATATAGGCAAGTCAGTTGTATTCTGAAAGTTAGTAATTTTCTTATATATATCTATAAACAATTTGACCAACATTTTAGAAAAATCATAAATCATCCTGTAATAAACAAAATGGAAAATATATATTTTTTTTTTTTTTGTTTTTTTTTTTTATAAGATTTTTTCCAAGAAGATATTCTTCTTTCGTATAAATAAAAGAAAATGAATAATATAAAGAAAATGGAGTTGGAGTGAAAAAAACCCAAACCGACTTTAAATTATAAATTAATTCAAGGGTTACAAAAAAAAAATTCAACCTAATTTGTGGAAAATTTATAACACAAATTCACGAATTAACTTTTAACTAATTTTTGCAGCAAAAGAAAATCTGCAGATGTATATACGTATATGTAATAAAAATATAATGTATATATACATTGATTTAAGAGTTTGGGATTTTTTTTTTTTTTTTTGATTAAAAGATATATTATTATATACTTAATATGTATATATAATATATACATATATATATATATACATATATATATATATTTATATAATTCGGAAGGTTTGAAAACAGAAATTTTAGTTTTCAATAATAAAGCCTTGCAAACTTACTTATAAATGAATTTATCAAAATGTGTGTGATAGAGTCGTCATTTACAGATCTGTTTGTAAGTTAGTAAATGATATAAGCCTTGTTTTTTTTTTTTTCATTCGTTTCAGGATCAAGATTTCCTTTATAACACATAAAAACAACTGCAATATTTATATGGGTCAGAGTCTATGATCTATGATTTCAAAAAACCGCTTAGATATTATTTGAAAAACCCACATCGTTTAAAAACCATAGCTTATGTGTGTGTTGTATAATTTTATTAAGAGTAATAAATATGGTATCTATTAGCATGGGACCCTACTCAGAGAACTTGGTTTGCTAAGTAATAATGGAAAAAAGAAAATCAATAGTTCTTGTATATAGATACATATCGGATTATGATTATGATTATTAGCTAAGGTCCAGTGTTTGGATTGCCTTTTACTCTGAAATCAATTCTATATATATATATAATTTGGATGGCAAAAAACATGCATAGCCAAATTATATATCAATACTACTAATAAAGTGTTTGAAACGATGAATCACAGACTTAAGCTAAAGAAATTAGAAAATATAACGGTTTTTAAGGGCCATTATGCGCTTAATTTGTTCAAATCATATAATATGCTTAAAAGTTGAAGAGAATAACAAGTTATCGGGGTTGAAAGTGTATTGAGTGACATTATTATACAATTCGTAATAGTTTACTGTAAGGTTTAATTTTAGGCCCTCTACCCCCTTCCTTATTTACATTAATTCATTGTTTTCCACGAATCGTAACCCAAAATTAAACTGGAACCTATTATAATAATTTCATATAATATTAATAAATTTTATGAAGAATATATGAACTTTACCCTTTTTTAAATAAAATTTTGACTATTTTTAAATGGATTTGGAGTGAATTTTTTTTCTTTCAAAACTCTTCAGTTTTCAAATTCCATTAATCAGCTCCATATCTTGAGATCTAGTATTTGTATCAATATATTTTAAAATTTACTCACAGATTATATACATATAGTAGAGTTCAACTCCAGAAAAGAAAAGTTATAAAGTTTTACTCTTAACCCGAAAATTAAGGTGGCATTTTTAGGGACTTAATTTTTTTTTCCTTTTTTATTGTCTATTGCAGAATTCAGGGCAAGTTTTGTAAAATGCAGGCAGCTCGACTTCTGAATCCTAAGATGCCAATTTGACCATTGATGCCGGTGAAAAGAGTATATATGTATACTATTCATATCTATTATGTATAATTATTAAGCGTTTCAAACGTAAAGATAATTTTAATAAACCCGTGTACTTTTTGTTTTGTGCGACGGGTACAGCTATATAAAAATTAACAATCGAATATGAAAAATGGTTTGTGTACACGATTATTATTTTACAATATTATTACAAAAATATATTCTACACTAAAAAATAACGGGAGTTTTTATCTTTGATAAAGAAAGTTTCATACTATGTATTTTTCTTTTTGAATATTTGGTTTGGTTCTTGTCATTGATAAACTTCATCTCTATTATTATATAAATATAAGCATAAAGTAATTATATACATAGAGGAGTATTCACGTAGAAAAAAAAAGTAAGACAAGTTTTTTTTATTTCGTAAAATCAACTTTATCGTATTTTAGTTTAATATACCCGTATGACAATATAGTCAAAGGGTATAATAAATTTGCCTTTACGTTTGTGACGCAGAGAAGGAGGGGGGAGGAGAGGATCAGAATCAAAAAATAAATCGATTTAGCTATGTATGTCCGTCCGTCCGCACGATAACTCAAAAACTAAAGAAGCTAGAATCTTGAAATTTTTCTTGAATCTTGAAAATGAAAATTCTTTTTTTTTGCAATAGCCGTCATCGCTATTTAAATCCAGCCATTTTGGTCCATGGGTTCGCGGTAGTTGCCATAAAACTTCTTTTTTTATACGAGTATTTCTCTGTACCTATTACAAGCTGCGTGTCTGAAATTTTGCCAAAAGTAGTTTAGTTTTCCTGGCCAAAATCCTGTTTTTCTTTTTTTAATTTTTGCCTTAACTATTTATTTTGATTTTTTAAGTAAAGAATGTTTTTTTTTTTTTAAATTAAATTTTGTTTCTTAAAGAAAGCCAACCTTTTAATAACTGTCGAATACATTTTTAAATAAAAATCTGCACTCCTCAAAAATTTCAAACAATGCCTGCAAAACAAACTTTTTTCATCTGACGAGACAGTTTAAAAATTTTCAAAAAGTACATTCAAATTTCTTACATTTTTGTTAGAATAGCAATTTATTGCTTGAATAATTATTATTTATTTTCAAAGGTTCTCTGTATTCTAAAAAAAAATAAATCGTCCAAATTATATAAAGAAATACATAGGTATATACAAAATACAGAAATGTACATGCATACATCGATTAACATACATTTGATTCTATTTTTGACAGGTAGGTATACACATTTTTAATATTTATAAAGAAGAATGCGTTTGAATAAGAGACAATTGTGCCATTGCCGTATTATTATACGGCAAAATGGTATACTAAATTTGCCATTACGTTTATGATGCAGAGAAATAAGGATGGTACATAGATATAGACTCAAAGATATGGATCGGATCAGAATCGAAAAATAAATCAATCTAGCTATGCATGCCCCTCCATCTTTATATACCGTAAATGTATAACTATAATTCAAAAAATAAAAGAGCTAGAATTTTGAAATTTTCACAAAATTATTTTGAGGCAATAGTTCTCATTACTTTTTAAATCCAGTATATCGTGCCACGAGTTCGAGTAGCCGCCATACATCTTCTTCTGTTTTTATGAACGTTAGTTACTCTGTTAAAGAACAGTTGAATAATATATTCGTGTTCATTCTTAGAACTAAAATTATTTTCCAAATTATCCTGCAAATTTTTATCCAAATTATCCTGGAAAATATCCAAAAAAATCGGATAGAAATTTGGTTGTTGTAAATTTTTTTTTTAAGATAATTGTATTTTATCCAAGACATAATCTTTATAAGATTTTAGTACACATTTTATAAATTTTGTTTTAGTACAATTTTATAATATTCAGAATAATTTAGCATTGCCAAATAGAAAGGATTTTATATAAATTGTTTTAATAAGTATATTTTTAATAATAAAGTGTGCAATTTAAAATCATTATTATTTTTTTTTAAATTTATGTTTTGTTTTTTTTTTTTTTAAATTTCTCTTGTTGAATATGGGAGGAATTATACAACAATTATACATGGTTAAAATATACTTGTGTGTGTGTGTGGTGATTTCAAATACCAATAATGGAAAAAATACTCAATAAAATTCAAATACTAGGAAAAGAAAAAATATAAGTACCAGTAAAAATACTGGGAACCCAATGCTGCAGTTATTTTCCAGTATCTTAATAATAATCTTAGGAATTGCGAAATAAGAAATTTAGCTATAATTGGTTTTTTGTTTGTATTGTGAGTTTTTTGTTTTTTTATATTAGTGTACTTAGGAGAATAAAATGTTTGTTAACTGAGTTTTGACAAGACGGTGTACTCCCCAATCTACATGAATTTTTAAAATTAGGATATTCAGCAATTGCGTAAGGACGCTATCCGAACCACTTCTTTCTTATTAACTCGAATTTTTGAAAATGTCAAATATAGCATAACTCTGAACAAACTTTTAAAATATTTGAAAGCTCTATCCTTGTTGTTTTTAAGATATATGTACTTGTTTTCTCTTGAACTCATTTTGAAGCTGCCTATGTTCGGACCTATATACCATAAAAGTAGTACATAAATATATGATTGTTAAATTTGGTAACTTACCAGTTAATGATTTGCAGTTTTAATTTTTTTTTTTGTTTTTAAATTTTATATTAAATAATTAGTATATATATATATATATATATATATATATTTATTATATAATTAAGACATATATAAGAACATATTATTTACCGGAATACTCTTTTTTTTTATTTGTTAGTGATATTGATTTCAGATGAAAATCGTGATATAAATATTCATTCAGATGATGATATTAAACGTCAACGGATTCATTATAATGGTGATCAATTATATTCAAATGTAAGTTTACTTCTTCTTTTATTTTTTTTTTTTTATCTTAATTATATATTGATATATATACATGTGTATAGGTTAATATATGTATTTAATTTTTTTCTTTAATTTTAAAAATAAAGCTTTGGTCTGGTAAATGGTGCATTAAAGATGAACATAAACTATTATCTGAATTAGGTACAGCTGCAGCAGCAGCAACAAATGGTAGTGGTAATGCACCATATTATGATACTCATAATAGTTTTGTATCAACATCCACATCATCATGTACTGAATCAATACTCTTTGATACAATATCACAAACTCAATCCTCATTATATTCTCAATCGATTGGAACCCCAATTGGTAAGTAAAAAATTTGAAATTTTTAATTTAAAAAAAAACATTTAGGGCAAATACAAAAAACAATATGGATAAAATTGATAATAATGACTAAATTGGAAATAAATTAGATAAACTTACGCAAAGAGGTTTTCGCATTATTGTTGAGATGATCTTTAAATTTTCGAATATCATGTGTGTGATGCCATGATGCCATATATATATATATATATATATATACAGGGCCTTGCAGAGCTGAGAGGGGGCCCAGGCCAATAAAAAATATGGGTCCTCTTGTTTGAATAAAAAAAACAAATTTACATAGTTCTTTTATTATTTTTAATTTATTTAAAAAGTATGAAATTAATAATTAAATTACAAATAAGCTTTTCGAGCTGTAGTTGTAGCAAAATCTTTTATAATAGTTGAAAAATCAATATTTTGTGCAATATCTGAATTTATATGTAAAATTGATAGCCCATTCAACCGTTCTTGGCTCATTGCATATCTTTTAAAATTTTTAACCCTTTTCAACACACTGAAACTGCGTTCCGCTGAAGCAACGGAGGCAGGTAAACTTAAAAATATTCTTAAAGCTGTTGATATATTTGAAAACAATCCAATTAGGTTTTTTTCTAAAATGTTTAGCAGCAACTTAGCTGGAGATGATTCTATATCAAAGTTTACTTAAAAATATTTTTTAAAAATATCATTTCATCACATATTTCAATTGAAATTTCCTTTGGATATTTTAAGTGCATATTTTTTGCTCTCGATTTTATTTCCTCATATGATGAAGTTTGAAAAGTTCAAAGGAATCCAAAAGTCTGGCTAAAATCACTAAAATTTATGTACGGAACCAAAAGCTATACTCAATAGGAAAATTAAAACTGTACTGAATAGGAAATATAGTTAAATTTTTAATAATTGAAAATTAAATATTCTTTTTTATGCAATTGGCTTACTACGTTAAAATTTTTTTGAATTTTTCAGAGTTCAACATATTCTTTTTTATGCAATTGGCCTACTACGTAAAAAAGTTTTATACATACATATAACAATAACTTGAAATTTTTACTATAACTTGTGTATCGTTATATTTTATAAATCTTTGGTTAAAATAAAATAAATTAATACTCAAAATAATATTTCAACTTAATTTTTCCGCACCTACTGTGATCAAATTAGGAAATAAATAGAGGCCCTTTCACAACTCGGGGCCTGAGCCAAATGGCCCTCATGGCCCACCCTCTGTTATGGCCTGTATATATATATATAGTATACAGTTTTTGTGATGACACCCATCTTAATAACTCACAATCCATTTACGAAAGTTTATCTGAAAAGTTTTATATAAAGATTTTTTTAAAAAAATATTAGGATTCTAAAAATTATTAACGCGCGAATATGTTGCAATATTTGGCTGCTTTGTAGCTTTTGTAGTTTTGTAAAAAAAAAAAAATACTCCATTGTGAAAATTCGTGCACTACTACTACACGAATCTTCTATGTTGTCATTTGTTTTTTTTTTTTTTTTTTTTTTTTTTTTTTTTTTAATTAAAATATGTTTTTTTTCTATCAAGTAATTTACATGAAGTGTTAAAGTGAAAATATTTAACTATATCTGTAATTAAAATATATAGTATCTTGTATTTTGATTCGATTTATATAATGAATGTAGAATTTAAGTAATGAAAATATACATATAGTGAATATAAAAATTAAAAAAAAAAAAACTAAAAGAGGGAAAGGGAGAAGGATAATTAAGCGAACGGTTTAGCATTGTTACTCTTTTAATGTGAAATTAAGAATTATTACAATTAAATTGGAAGAGTTTAATTTTAATCAAGGATTGTTTTTTTTTAGAAATAAACATGTAAAATAACATAATATGTGTTATATATATATATATATATACCGTATAGTGTAATTGTTAATAATAATTTATATTTCGTTATTTGTATTACAAAACAGTCCCATAAATCTTAGTTTATTTTTAAATAATAATATTAAAGTTTTTAAGTATAATTATATTTTATATAGTACTTATTTCCTTTTTTGTACAATATAACTTTGTTATATTCATATAATATTTATATACAAACACTTACATAGGAGGAAGTTCATTAACTCCTTTAACACCAATTTCAATGCAAGAAATGAAATTAGGCCAAGGAATACTCGATCAAACACTATCGTCATATCATACAGGTAAAATACTTTCTTCAGAAAATACTTAAAAAATATATTCAGAAAATATGGTAATGGGGTAGTTTTTTTTTTTCTTATTATTCTTTTTTTTTCTTTTTCTTTTTTTATATTTTCTAAATTTATTATTTTTCTTTAACACACAAAAAAAATTTCCACTTTTGAAAATCTAATAAAATTTGCACAATAAATGTGACAAAATGTCGGTGAAACTTCCGGAAAGGGGTTGTGAGCTATCAAGATGAGCTATCAGGAAAAATATAACATTTTAATTAAAATGCTACAAAATCTTAGGAAATTTTTGTAATGCATTTTTCGAATCACTAGATGGCGCCATCGCCACTAATGGTATATATATTCGGAAACATTGAGATATTTAGTACCGTTATGTGATGACGTCATCTTGATAGCTCACAACCCCTATGCGGAAGTTTTGCCAAAATGTCTTATATTCCAACTTAGACTAGTATATAATATTACTGGCGCAGCATAATAGCATCGGACAAAATATCGTCTAAAAATAAAAAATGCAATAAGATCAAAAATAAAAAAGCACAAATTTTATATTCTTTCTTTTTTTTTTATAAATTTAAATCCTTCTTTCAATGCACTTAAAGTATTTTATAAATCTTTAAAGCAAAAAAAAAAATGTTGAATTTAATGCTTAAGGTGAAAACCCAATGAACGCTTTGCTTGCTTCGCAAATATTTTTTGTTTCCAATTATAGATATCCACGTATTTGATTTTGTTGATAAACATAAACAAAAAACAACATCACTTGTTGTACTACATGTAAACAAATTTTGAATTAAAAAAAATGTAATTGTCAACATTTAATGTCAAAAGCGTAAAAAGCGTTAAAAAGCAAGCGAGTAATTGAAAATTTTTCAATTCAAAATTTTGCAGACATAATTCGCTTTCCTCGCTTTGTTTATTGGGTGTAGTTACATAAAAAATTATTTTTTTTATTGCAGACCTCAAATCGTAAGAAGCAAGCGAAGCATGCAAAGCGTTCATTGGGTTTTCATCTTTTACTTAACTCAATATATTTATTTACTTACAATGATAAAAAACAAAATATTTGTAATTTTTAAAAACTTATTTCTGTCCGAAAAATGTCTACCAAATTTAACAAAAAAAAATTCCATCGCGTCAAATCTATAGTTTTTCAGTGCAATACAAGACATAATTTTAATCGCTTCCAGTAATGAATCTTGAATCTTTTAGAATACGGGGGGTGTATAAGCCTCTTAGGATAGTTATAAATAAATAAATATACATAAATAATAAATTCACGTAAAATAGTAGAATTAATTTCTTTATTTTTTTTTTTTTTATTTTTTGATCTAATGGAAATTAATTAAGGATTTTTTTTTTTTTTAATTAAACCAACACAGACACAAGCAAATATCACATTATTTAATTATTTCTTATTTTAAATTTTAATTTAAAACAAAAGTTAATTTTTTTTTTTTCTAATAAATTAATTTTTATTTTCAATTTTAATCTCTTCTTTTTGTTTTTTTTTTTTTTTTTTTTTTTATTTCAAATTTTTTGAACACGTTGATGTATATGTGTATATTGTTATACATAAAATATAAATATACATTCGTATATATAATATATTATATATAATAAAGTTGTTGAAAATGGTCATGGCGGTTATTTAGCAAGTTTAGGTATTGTAGTTAGTCCACAAGAAGAAACAGTTTCTTCACCTGGTTTACCACCAATTACAATAGTTACAAATGATGGAAATGGTGGTCCTGTTGGTGTATCACAACATCAGCATCATAATCAACAACAACAACAACAACAACATCATCATCATCACCACCATCATCATCAACAACAACAACAACAGCAACAGCAACATCAACATCATTCTCATCCAAATCAAACAACAACGGCAACTACAACAACAATCACAGTACCACCACCACCACCACCATCATCACAACCATTATCAACTGTTTCCAATAATGATAGTAATCCAACATCATCTATTTCAATATCAAGTAGTGTAATTGATAATAATGCAACTATAACATTACCAAATATTGTTGTCGGAGGTAATGGAAATGGTGGTGGTAACAACGTTACTGTTAATAATAATCTTAATGAAGGATCAACGGTAAATGTAGCAACAGTAGCAGCAGTAATAGCACGAAGTCATCAACAACAACAACAACAACCGCAGCAGCAACAACAACAACAAAATACAACGAATCATAACAGTAATTTAAATAATTTAGGTGGTAATAACCCCAGTAATAATAATAATAATAATATAAGCGGTGATAATAATACAGTAACGAATACAAATAATAGTGATTTAAGTAGAAATCGTTTATCATCACCATCGAATAATCATCACCAACAACAACAACAACAACAGCAGCAACATCAACAACAACAACAACAACAACAACATCATCAACAACATCAACAACAACATCATCAACAACAACAACAACAACAACAACATCATCATCAACAACAGCAACAACATGATCCTACATCACTTATTGTATTACAACCATCATCCAGTATAACAAGTGGAACTTCAGCTGCTGCTGCTGCTGCTGCCGCTGCTGCTGCTGCTGGTTATCCTTCAATGTTACAAAGTTTTAGTCATTATCCTACAGGCAAGTGTGGTTGTCCTTATTAATAAACAAAAAAAAAAAAAACAAAAAACTTTTTTTTTTTTAAACTTTCTATGGTGGTATTTTCACTTTCTTCGTTTTAAACTCCATTATATTTCATAATTTTATAAATACAAAATTTATTTTCCCTCTGTTCGATTTTCTGATGGTGATGGGAATGGTTTTCTTTTTTCCTTTCGTTTTTTTTTTTTTAATTGCCTTAGTAGTTTAATAATTAATATATTCAAATTAATTAAGAATTTGTATATTTTCTTATTACAAAATATTTTTATTTAGAATAAGAAATTCTTACAATATTTATTTTCACTTTATGTAAATTATGCACTAACAAACTTATTTAAATATACATTTAATATTAGATAATAAATTAAATGAAAATTTTTAATACATAACAAATAAATGTGGGGTAGTTTTTTTTTTGGAATAAATAACTATAAAATAAATTCACATAGTTTTTATATAAAATTACAATTAAAATTAATTAATGAACAATTTTTGTATATGTAAATTGTAAGTTTATTATTTAATTTTTTTTTTTTTTATTATTGTTATTATTATAGGAAGCAGTTCTGTTGTTCCTGGGTCAGATTATGCATATAATCCAGCATATCCTCAATATGGAAGTGCATATGGTACTTATGGTTACAGTACAACAGCAAGTGGACTTTTAAGTAAGCTTCAAAATTATTTTAACATATAGTTGATTTAAAGTTAATTTTTAGCACATTTTCAAAAAATTTTACTATAAAGTTTCACTTTATCCGTTCGCCCGTTACATCAAACTTTTGCACCAAATTAGTTTCATGCAAGACATTTTTTCTGCAGCGTAATCAGCTGTAACGGGAGCTACGACTTCCTAAAGTGTGCGGAAAAACGCTATATTTTAATTGTTATAACACAAGTTCTATAAAAGGCATATTTTCAATCTGAAAATATCAAATGATATATATCTTTTTTTTTATAAGCTTTGTAAATACATATGATTTCCGAAAGATATTTAGATTTACCGTTATTTGACAATTTTGTAAAACTCATCTATATAAATTCATCAATGTATAATATCATCTTTCAAACGGTTTCGAGTTATATAATTTAAAACTTTACTTTATTCCAGTTCCAGTTTATTTCATCTCCCCTATACTTCAAATCCCAATATGTTTTCAATATTTACCAAATTATATGTAAAAATTAATTTTTATTTTTCTTACATTTACAGACTCTTCATATTACTATGATGGACAAAATCAAAATACTACATTAAATCAAGATATTCGTTCACCATTAGCTGCAACAAGAGCAAATTCATTAGCAAGTGCAGCATCTCCAACTGGTAGTGCATGCACTAAAACTGAATCATCTGATATATTTTTAGTTTAGTACTTTATAAATCAACTTACAACATCAAAATGTAGAAAATAATTAATAATTAATAAATAAAAAAAAAATATAAAAGACAAGACAAAAAAATTTACTTAAGATAATATAAAAAAAAAAAAAAAAAAAAAAAAAAAAAAAAAAAAAAACAAACTAATTAAAAGAAATTTTTTAATAAATCTTTAAATATATGTGGATAAATTACAAAACTATATACATATTCCATTATTTATCCTACCAACCATTTTTTTTTTTTTTTTTTTTTTTATTAATTTTGGTCAAGTTGTTTACAATATTAGGGTTGTAAATGAATGAATTCATAAGCCGCCGCCAAACTCAATTAATTGACATGGCGTTCTCACATATTTAACACGGATTGAAAAAATGAGCCAGATTTTCGTATTTCAAACAGAGATATTTAATATTTGAGCGATAGAAGTTGTACGAATCTAAACTTTTAGTTTAGTCAAAATTTAAGCTGTTTCAACTCTCCAATATATATATATTAATAAATTTAAAAAAAAAAAATATTAGGTAATATTTTATAAAGTGAATTATTTTAGTTGTTTAAATTACTAAATTCATAAATTATGACCCAAGTTTTGAAGGTTTTTTTCAAATATTCATCATATTTGTGCTCAGAACACAGATATTGACGCTCAGATTTTCAATCTGAAAATCTTTATACTCAAACTTTAATACTTTAATACTCAAACCTTGAAGATGTATTTTAATTTTGCGGAAACTTGTAATCACAATTAAATTGATACTTATACTACTATATATTATCCAGTTTTGTATTAAATTGAAAAATAAAAATGAGCTCATGAAATCACGCTATTCTAAGCCATTCGGAGATATAAAAATGATATCGCTTTTTGACAGCTTAGCGACATTATAGAAATGTCATTTTTGTAATACAATTTTTTTTTTTTTTTTTAAATATGAATTAATATGTGCAATAATTAAATAAATATTTTCTTGGCATACAATCGCATAAACATCACTGTTTTTAAGTTTTAAAAAAAATTATTAAAAATTTAAAATATTAGTTTGTTTTTTTTTTTTTTTTTTTTTTTGCGCTCTCTTAACACTGAATAATAAAACAAAATAATTATATACTAATTTTTTTTTTTTTTTGAATTAAAGATAAAACAATTTCAAAATTTTAAAATTCTAAACAAAGTAAATCCAAAATATAAATTAAAAAAATATATATATATATATAAAATATAAAAATGATTAAAAAAAAAAAAAAGAAAAAAATATTTGAAAAACAAATCAACATCACGCAATTTTCAATTTAAAAAAAAAATTAATTATAATAAAAAGAAAACTTTAATTATTAAAATAAAAAAAAAAAAAAATAAATAAAACCAGAAATGTATTAAAAATAAATCATCAAAAAAAAAAAAAATTAAATTTAAATTTAAATATATTTTAAGTATAACGAAATATACAAATAAACTCACACAAACACACTTAAGTTATTGTAAATGTAACTGTATAGATTGAAATATGTAAAAATAATATGTCTATATATATATATATATATATATATATATATATATACATATACATATATTAATAATATTAAACATATTTATGTACTTGGCATTGCTTCGTATTTTAATTTAGGCCCCGGATTACTCAAAAATATTTTGATTATTAAATATACAATATCCAAAATCTTGTAAAAAGTTTTAAAAAGTTTTAAATCCAAAAGTTTTAAATTTATTTTTTAACTAAAATTTAGACTAAATTTCAATTGACTAATTGACGACGACTAAGTTGATAAAATTCAATTTATAAGCATAAAAAAAAAAAATATCGCGCGTCTGGTCCGTAATCCTATTTTACTAAAATACCCCGTTATTTCAAAACTAGTTTTTCTAAAATCCTGGCCCAACGTATTTGATAAAGTACACGATTACAAAACGCTCTCAATTATATTCTTAATAATTTGATAGTTTTAAAACAAATAAAAAAAAAACATAAAAAAATTATCGCATACAGTCTCTTCAACTTTAAAATATTTGGGCTTGGCCAAAATCTAAAAGAAATTAAAATCCTTAATAACTTTTTACAAAAATTAAAAATGTTATAAATAAAATTGAGAAACACGTTAAAATATCATTGCATAATTTAAGGCGAAATTAATTAAACAAAGTGTTCTGAAAAAAAAAAAATGGCATATAATGGCCTAATATATATATACGAGGCAATGTGTATTTATGATTTTAAATTTTTATTAAAAAAAAATAACAAAAGATAAAAAATTAATTACCTATCCACCATAATATTATTAATATATTATATATTATGTAGGTACATATTATTGTATGTAATTAATTTATAAAAGATTATTAATTAATATGTACATATTTATAAAATATAAATGAAAATATGAAATCTATATTAAAGTTAATATAAAAAAAAAAATTTTTATTTAAATTTTATTTCTGTAATACCACAGAAATATACATATACTAAATATACATATATATATGTAGTTATTTTCCAAAAAATTCCAAAGTAAAACTTCAGTTAAGTTTTTGCTAAAAATAATTATAAAAATAAATGAACGAAATTAATTGGCCAATACTATCAATCAAGTTAAATATAGGTGCACAGGTATTTTGAATGTAGTTTATAAGGTATTTTTTTTTTTATGTCCACTATATTTCCGATAACTTCTGGCGAAAAAGTCAAGCCAACTTCACTTCAAATTGTTCAAAACTTATTCAGGTCAATCGTGAGTGTCAATTATCACAAGTCAATTATCACAATTTGTGATTACTGTCACAAATTTTCATTAACCTCATCGCCAGTGTCAATTTCATGAAAAAATTGTGTCTATTGTGAATTTAGTCAACTGTCATGTGATAATTTGGTATCGTGAAGTTTCAAATATGTGACACTTGACTGTTTATTTTATCAACTGCTAATTTGAATGTGATAATTCAAAATTTGTTAAATAAAAGGAAATTTTAAGAAAAATTTTAAGAATTTTATTGCTTTTATAAAAAATGTTAGTAAATAAAATTGTTGAATTTTTTTTTTTTTAAATTTTAAAATAAAATTTGTTTATTAGGAGTAAAATAGTTAGCAATAAAATTGAAAAGGCATTTGTACTACAATAATCTTTTCTATTGTAGTACAAATGCCTTATTTCCCTATTAGGATCGACCTATAATTCTAATGTGCGTACCGTCCACACATCCTGTAATATTTGGAATACGGCATTTTTCATAAAAATAAAGTACGGCCCGACGCTGATCCTCATATCCACTTAGTGCAAATGGTTGAATAAACATTTTTCCAATTCTTTTGATTAAAACCACAGCAAATAGAAACTTTTTAAATAATTTTGACTTTAAAATTTGTATATTTATCTAATTTTTATATTCAAATTAAACCCAAAGTACAAAATAATTTTTTTTTTTTAAATGTCTCAAACTTCAATTTATCACAATTCACAATAGTAAATTTTTATCACAAAATTTATCAATTTTACTTCGCGATACCATTTTTGATAAATTTTGTCAATTATCACATATGTGATAATTGACACTCACGATTGACCTGAATGTTTTTCGTTTACAAACCTAAAATAAAAACAATTTAGTATAATATCCAAAAGTAATAATCTTGTAATTTAATTAAAAATCAAAATCATAAATACAATTTTTTTTTACAATCAATGCATATATATAAATACAAATATATATATATATATATATATATATATACAGAATAGCTAATAATTATTTTTGACATCGACTATTTATAAAAAAAGAAAAACAAAAAAAAAAAAAAGAAAATGCAAATTGTAAGACCTAAAAAATATATATATATATAATTTATTAGTTTTTATTAATTATTATTTTTATCTATTTAATATTTAATTTTAAAATATTTTTTAATGTTAAATATTTAGTTTTCAACATAAAAAAAAAATTGTTACTACTTGGGCTTAGTTTTATATTCGTTCACACAACAAATAAAAATTGGAACTAATGAAATTCTTTTTGTATAAGAAAACTTTTTATATTATGTTTTTCAAAAATTCCTAATTTACAAATTTATCGTTTGTTAATTTATCGTAAATATACATTTTTTTTTTTGTTTTTTTGCCTATCGTAGTTTTGTGTCCGACATTTAAACAATTTTGTGAAAGTTTTTCTCAATTTTAAACCACCAATCTTGAAAAAAACCCTTTTACATTCAAGATTATTAATATTATATGCGTTTTTTTTTTTTTTTTGTTTTTTGACACTCTGTTGTTATGATCCATTCGTATGTATATATGTTTGTTCCGTGATCGGATTATTGCCGACACGAAAAATGCCCACACGAAAATTGCCCACAGAAAAATTATTATAAAACAGAATTGCCGCTTTTTCCAGAATATTTAATATTTTATTTTAAATCACTAATAGATTAATCTCCTAGATAGAATATAATTTTTGATTTTTTCTCTATTTATTTTAATTTAATTTTTATTTTTAATTCAATTTTCTGTGGGCAATTTTCGTGTGGGCATTTTTCTTTTGGGCAATAATCATCGAATCGTTTGTTCCTGTAGTGGTGGTATTGGAACAGAATCGATTTATTTTGAGAATTTGAATTTGTTTTGGAAAATTGAATCGATTTTATCCAAATTTTTTTTCTTGGATTTCCAATCAATTTTGCTGTCATCAAATTTATGTGTCAAAATAAATCAGCTCGCTGCTAGATTTTCTGGAAATCTTCACTTCAAAAACCACATCATACCTAGTTAGTTCATCTATATGACAATTTCGATTTTGATTTTTGTATTGATTTATTTGGAAAATTTTTTTTCACAACCCTTGTTTTCTTTTTATATATATATATATATTTGTCAATTGTCATATACAAAAAGTACAAATTAAATTAATTTGTTCAAAATTAATCAATTCGATTTTAAAGTTTATGAACGTACCTACCATTTAACGGTTTTTAGTAATTTTCCAATTTTTTACATTTATATAAAATATTACATTACATATTAAATTGGTGGTATATTTTTCTAATTTTTAATTATTTACAAAAAAAAAATTTATTATTCTGTGTTACTAAATTGAAAAAATTTGACAATGATTCTGAAATGTCAATTCAAGTGGTCAGATTTTTTTGCAGTTCACTAATGTTGGTGGTCTGAAACAATGAATTGCTAAATTAAAATCTTATCTTTTCAAAACATATAGTTCAGAATTTGAGGTGTGCTGAAGTAGTGAATCCGGCGGCATCAGTGTCTTAATATCTTTGTGTTGGACATATATTGATCATATACTATATTAAAGTCTTAAATTACTCTATTAACAGAGAGTGTCATAAGTTAAAAAAAAAAAACCGTCGAAATCTTATCAAGCGCAAATTTTACAAAAAAAAAAAAAAAACCCAGTTTATAAATGTGTGTTTACAGAATTTACACACAAGCTTTACATACAAATGAAAAAATTTTTTATTCCTCATATATATACATACATATATATTTTAAAAGTTTTAAAAAAACTAAATTGAATATTATATAATAAATAAATTAAAATGAAAATATATAAGATATTAATTTGAATTAAAAAATCTATAAACATAATGAAAAATTTATATTATACAAAGAATAACTAAAGAGTTATTATTATTATATATATACATCATAATAAATTGAAAATTTATTTAATTTAATCTTTTTTTTTTAAAACAAATATTTTTTAATTTTATATAAAATATAAGTTTTGCACCAAAAATAATTTATAATATAATTTGTTTTTATTAAAAAAAAAAAAAAAAAAAAAAAAAATAAAAAAAAAAAAAAAATAAAAAAAAAAATTGTATTAAGTAAGTTATATCAATATCTATATATAGTAAAAATACATTTAGTTTTATAATAATATTTCTTTATAAGAACGCACCCTTATTCAAAAATTTTTATTATTTATTTTCTTAATTTTGTTTAAATATTTAGCTTTTTTTTTTTTTTTTTTTTTTTTTTTTATATTATAAGATTTTTGTTATTTCCCTTCTTTTTTTTAAATTTAATTTTTTTCTTTACCAAATCCCCATGGTGACCAAATATAGTTTAAATAAAAAAAAAAAATATAACATAAATAAATTAAATTTATTATATATAACATTCTAAAAAATGTATAAATATATATATTAATATATATATATATATATATATATATATATATATTCTTCATTTAAAGTTAAATTTACAATATATATATATGGGTACATGTGTGTATGATGTTTTAAAATTATTTGTGATTGTACATCATACCATTTTTATACATTTTTAAAAATTTTTTTATAAGTTTATATTTATACATATATATAAATTTTCCCTGAAAATATGTACATATTTTCTTCTATAAAACTAATAATAATTCAAGCCATACGACATTTAGAAATTTTTGACAATTGAAAACGATCTTCCAACTATTTTACTATTACAGAAATTTTCTCATAATACAGTATGTGTACATTCAAATTAATTGGCAAGGCTTCATATACGCCCGGTTTATTATAGATTTTAATTAAACAGTTATATCAGACTAAGTGTATGTTTTTTTTTTCTAATTTTTATAATATACACCATTTAATAATTAGCTGTAATGGGCAATTACATCAAGTTTATACTCTCAAAAAATTTTCAAATAATTCTCAATATTTAAAAAGAAAATTCTCATTATTTTTAATATATATATTATAATATGCATTTAAAAAATAACTAATTCTATATATATAATTGATTAGAAAATACAGGG
>OY720446.1:2689852-2723678 GCA_963082915.1 Dolichopus griseipennis | reverse complement strand
GTTCCTAAAATTTTGGTAGATGTCACTTATAATTTAAAATTAAATTAAGTAGGCACTTTTAACAAAAGAATTAGCCAAAAATTATAGCACTTAGACCTTTTTAAACAATTAAAGGAGGTATTAATTAGCAGTTTTACATGACTGTACTACAATACATTAAAAGAAAAAAATACATATTTTTTAATATAATAACATATTTCTTTAATAAAACAAATTTTTATTTTCCATTTATATATATGTATTTGTTTTTTATAAATTCTTTTAAATTACAGACCCCACCCCAACACTAAGCCCCAACAATACTAAAGAAAAGAGAAAAAATATCTAATTAAAATAGATAAAAAATAAGAAACTATGTAATATTTAATTTAAATTCTTATTAAACAAATAAGAAATTATTTCTAAAGAGAAAAAATAGGGGAAGCCCTCCCCACTTCATTACAAAAATAGCAAACTACTTCTTTTTTTATTGTTAATTAGGAACGTGGCATTTAATATTAAAAACAAAAAGAAAAAATCAAAAAATTCCAATTAAAAACTAAAAATTGAATTTTAAAATTTTATTTTATACCAGGCAAATATAGTCGAATAGCAAGGATTTATTCCTTAAAATTATATAATTAAATTGTTTAAATTTGTCTTGGCTTAATTTAGTTCCTAAAATTTTGGTAGATGTCACTTATAATTTAAAATTAAATTAAGTAGGCACTTTTAACAAAAGAATTAGCCAAAAATTATAGCACTTAGACCTTTTTAAACAATTAAAGGAGGTATTAATTAGCAGTTTTACATGACTGTACTACAATACATTAAAAGAAAAAAATACATATTTTTTAATATAATAACATATTTCTTTAATAAAACAAATTTTTATTTTCCATTTATATATATGTATTTGTTTTTTATAAATTCTTTTAAATTACAGACCCCACCCCAACACTAAGCCCCAACAATACTAAAGAAAAGAGAAAAAATATCTAATTAAAATAGATAAAAAATAAGAAACTATGTAATATTTAATTTAAATTCTTATTAAACAAATAAGAAATTATTTCTAAAGAGAAAAAATAGGGGAAGCCCTCCCCCACTTCATTAAAAAAATAGCAAACTACTTCTTTTTTTTATTGATAACTAGGAACGTGGCATTTAATATTAAAAACAAAAAGAAAAAATCAAAAAATTCCAATTAAAAACTAAAAATTGAATTTTAAAATTTTATTTTATACCAGGCAAACATAGTCGAATAGCAAGGATTTATTCCTTAAAATTATATAATTAAATTGTTTAAATTTGTCTTGGCTTAATTTAGTTCCTAAAATTTTGGTAGATGTCACTTATAATTTAAAATTAAATTAAGTAGGCACTTTTAATAAAAGAATTAGCCAAAAATTATAGGGCTTAGACCTTTTTAAACAATTAAAGGAGGTATTAATTAGCAGTTTTACATGACTGTACT
This sequence comes from Dolichopus griseipennis, assembly GCA_963082915.1. NCBI lineage: Eukaryota > Metazoa > Arthropoda > Insecta > Diptera > Dolichopodidae > Dolichopus > Dolichopus griseipennis. The sequence goes on along the minus strand of OY720446.1, from coordinate 2,722,222 downwards.
ACAATACATTAAAAGAAAAAAATACATATTTTTTAATATAATAACATATTTCTTTATAAAACAAATTTTTATTTTCCATTTATATATATGTATTTGTTTTTAATAAATTCTTTTAAATTACAGACCCCACCCCAACACTAAGCCCCAACAATACTAAAGAAAAGAGAAAAAATATCTAATTAAAATAGATAAAAAATAAGAAACTATGTAATATTTAATTTAAATTCTTATTAAACAAATAAGAAATTATTTCTAAAGAGAAAAAATAGGGGAAGCCCTCCCCCACTTCATTAAAAAAATAGGAAACTACTTCTTTTTTTATTGATAATTAGGAACGTGGCATTTAATATTAAAAACAAAAAGAAAAAATCAAAAAATTCCAATTAAAAACTAAAAATTGAATTTTAAAATTTTATTTTATACCAGGCAAACATAGTCGAATAGCAAGGATTTATTCCTTAAAATTATATAATTAAATTGTTTAAATTTGTCTTGGCTTAATTTAGTTCCTAAAATTTTGGTAGATGTCACTTATAATTTAAAATTAAATTAAGTAGGAACTTTTAATAAAAGAATTAGCCAAAAATTATAGGGCTTAGACCTTTTTAAACAATTAAAGGAGGTATTAATTAGCAGTTTTACATGACTGTACTACAATACATTAAAAGAAAAAAATACATATTTTTTAATATAATAACATATTTCTTTATAAAACAAATTTTTATTTTCCATTTATATATATGTATTTGTTTTTAATAAATTCTTTTACATTACAGACCCCACCCCAACACTAAGCCCCAACAATACTAAAGAAAAGAGAAAAAATATCTAATTAAAATAGATAAAAAATAAGAAATTATGTAATATTTAATTTAAATTCTTATTAAACAAATAAGAAATTATTTCTAAAGACAAAAAATAGGGGAAGGCCTCCCTCACTTCATTAAAAAAATAGGAAACTACTTCTTTTTTTTTTGATAATTAGGAACGTGGCATTTAATATTAAAAACAAAAAGAAAAAATCAAAAAATTCCAATTAAAAACTAAAAATTGAATTTTAAAATTTTATTTTATACCAGGCAAACATAGTCGAATAGCAGGGATTTATTCCTTAAAATTATATAATTAAATTGTTTAAATTTGTCTTGGCTTTATTTAATTCCTAAAATTTTGGTAGATGTCACTTATAATTTAAAATTAAATTAAGTAGGCACTTTTAATAAAAGAATTAGCCAAAAATTATAGGGCTTAGACCTTTTTAAACAATTAAAGGAGGCATTATTTAGCAGTTTTACATGACTGTACTACAATACATTAAAAGAAAAAAATACATATTTTTTAATATAATAACATATTTCTTTAATAAAACAAATTTTTATTTTCCATTTATATATATGTATTTGTTTTTAATAAATTCTTTTAAATTACAGACCCCACCCCAACACTAAGCCCCAACAATACTAAAGAAAAGAGAAAAAATATCTAATTAAAATAGATAAAAAATAAGAAATTATGTAATATTTAATTTAAATTCTTATTAAACAAATAAGAAATTATTTCTAAAGACAAAAAATAGGGGAAGCCCTCCCTCACTTCATTAAAAAAATAGGAAACTACTTATTTTTTTATTGATAATTAGGAACGTGGCATTTAATATTAAAAACAAAAAGAAAAAATCAAAAAATTCCAATTAAAAACTAAAAATTGAATTTTAAAATTTTATTTTATACCAGGCAAACATAGTCGAATAGCAAGGATTTATTCCTTAAAATTATATAATTAAATTGTTTAAATTTGTCTTGGCTTAATTTAGTTCCTAAAATTTTGGTAGATGTCACTTATAATTTAAAATTAAATTAAGTAGGCACTTTTAATAAAAGAATTAGCCAAAAATTATAGGGCTTAGACCTTTTTAAACAATTAAAGGAGGTATTAATTAGCAGTTTTACATGACTGTACTACAATACATTAAAAGAAAAAAATACATATTTTTTAATATAATAACATATTTCTTTAATAAAACAAATTTTTATTTTCCATTTATATATATGTATTTGTTTTTAATAAATTCTTTTAAATTACAGAACCCACCCCAACACTAAGCCCCAACAATACTAAATTGTTTAAAAAGGTCTAAGCCCTATAATTTAGTAAAATATAAAGTAAATTTTGAACTCAATTTTAAGGCATTTGGAACTGTCGTAGAGCGATTCTAGCTTTAATTTATTTATTAATCCATGTAATCCTAATTTTTTCTTTTTAATTATGGTCTTGGTAAACTTTAAACTCAATTTTAAGGCACTTAGAAGCATTTTAGAGCGAGTTTACATTTAATGAAGCATTTATAATTTTTGTCATGGAATTCTTTAAACTCAATTTTAAGGCACTTAGAACCATCTTAGAGCGATTCTAGCTTTAATTCGTGATCACTACTTAAATTTCCATGTAATTCAAATTTGTATACCCTACACCTATAGAATAGGTAAAGGGGTATATTAACTTTGGTGTCCTATGTGTCTCCGAAATCTAGACTTAATTGTAGTGGTTCAGCTATGTTCAAAGGTACTTGCTGCATTTATGTAAAATTTATTTTTTTATTTAAATGAATTATATGAAAAGGTCTAAATTTGTAATTGTATTTTAGAAATACTATTTATTGCATATTTTGCGTTTATAAGCTTTTCTATTAGGTATATAAACTAACCATTTAAAATAATTGCAATTTTTAAAAATTTGGATTATTAAATATATTATGCTTTGATTATCTTTTTATCACAAAATTTAATAATTACAATTTTTTCATTTTGTAATTGAATTGGAATAATTGTTTTTTAATATTTTTAAATAGATTAATTAGTAAGAATTTGTAGTATTTTTTAATAGATAGTGTAATTGGAAAATGTTTTTAGTATTATACAGTTAATTTGGTTAGCTATGTCTTACGATCAAATTAATAACAGCTTCTATGGTGTTAAAATGACTTATGGATATGTTCTTAAATTTGAACCAAATAGGTGTAGGGTATTTCTAAGTCGGTTGCACCGACTGACTGTTTCTTTACTTGTTTCTTTTTAATTATGGTCTTGGTAAACTTTAAACTTAATTTTAAGGCACTTAGAAGCATTTTAGAGCGATTTTACATTTAATGTAGCATTTATAATTTTTGTCATGGAATTCTTTAAACTCAATTTTAAGGCACTTAGAACCGTCTTAGAGCGATTCTAGCTATAATTCGTGATCACTACTTAAATTTCCATGTAATCCAAATTTTTTCTTTTTAATTATGGTCTTGGTAAACTTTAAACTCAATTTTAAGGCACTTAGAAGCATTTTAGAGCGATTTTACATTTAATGTAGAATTTATAATTTTTGTCATGGAATTCATTAAACTCAATTTTAAGGCACTTAGAACCGTCTTAGAGCGATTCTAGCTTTAATTCGTGATCACTACTTAAATTTCCATGTAATCCAAATTTTTTCTTTTTAATTATGGTCTTGGTAAACCTTAAACTCAATTTTAAGGCACATAGAAGCATTTTAGAGCGATTTTACATTTAATGAAGCATATATAATTTTTGTCATGGAATTCTTTAAACTCAATTTTAAGGCACTTGGAACCGTCTTAGAGCGATTCTAGCTTTAATTCGTGATCACTACTTAAATTTCCATGTAATCCAAATTTTTTCTTTTTAATTATGGTCTTGGTAAACTTTAAACTCAATTTTAAGGCACTTAGAAGCATTTTAGAGCGATTTTACATTTAATGTAGCATTTATAATATTTGTCATGGAATTCTTTAAACTCAATTTTAAGGCACTTAGAACCGTCTTAGAGCGATTCTAGCTATAATTCGTGATCACTACTTAAATTTCCATGTAATCCAAATTTTTTCTTTTTAATTATGGTCTTAGAACTGTCTTAGAGCGATTCTAGCTATAATTCGTGATTACTACTTAAATTTCCATGTAATCCAAATTTTTTCTTTTTAATTATGGTCTTGGTAAACTTTAAACTCAATTTTAAGGCACTTAGAAGCATTTTAGAGCGATTTTACATTTAATGTAGCATTTATAATTTTTGTCATGGAATTCATTAAACTCAATTTTAAGGCACTTAGAACCGTCTTAGAGCGATTCTAGCTTTAATTCGTGATCACTACTTAAATTTCCATGTAATCCAAATTTTTTCTTTTTAATTATGGTCTTGGTAAACCTTAAACTCAATTTTAAGGCACATAGAAGCATTTTAGAGCGATTTTACATTTAATGTAGCATTTATAATTTTTGTCATGGAATTCTTTAAACTCAATTTTAAGGCACTTAGAACCGTCTTAGAGCGATTCTAGCTTTAATTCGTGATCACTACTTAAATTTCCATGTAATCCAAATTTTTTCTTTTTAATTATGGGCTTGGTAAACTTTAAACTCAATTTTAAGGCACTTAGAAGCATTTTAGAGCGATTTTATATTTAATGTAGCATTTATAATTTTTGTCATGGAATTAAGATTCATTTTTTCCTTCTCTTTTGTATGTAAGTTTTTGTAAATAGAAGTATGTTACATGTGTGAATAACACTTAACATTAACATAATGCAACAGCAGCAGCGTCTTTTATTGTATTTATAAAAAATAAAAACTACAAATTATAGTTAGTTATTAGTTCTGTAAGTGATATTTATATAAAAGTGTACAATATACATACTGAAATGTAACAAATTTCCTATACGTTTTTATTAAAATTTCCTGTATCTACCTGTTAACAGATTTCTCATTAATTTTGATTTTTTTTTCTGTTCATAATTTACATTTTATCAGTTTCATTTTTTCTTTCTCTTTTGTATGTAAGAATTTGTAATTAGAAGTATGATACATTACATGTGTGAATAACACTTAATATTAACATAATTAAAGAGCAGCAGTATCTTTTATTATATTTATAAAAAATTTTCTATATCGACCTGTTCACAGATTTCTTATACGTTCATAATTTACATTTTATCAGTTTCATTTTTTCTTTCACTTTCGAATGTAAGTATTTGTAATTAGAAGTATTCTACATATGTGAATAACACTTAACATAACATAGGGCACGTTGGTCAGCAGCAGCAGCAGTTTGTCTTTTATTATATTTAGATGGATTTAACTTCTTAACCCATTTAAAACTAGAAACAGCAATTTAATAGATAATTTCACAATGAAACAACAAGCCACCAAGGGTTAAAATATAAAATCCCAGGCATTGAAAATAATACTATGAAAAAATTACCTACGTCATCTTTTAGTGTTTTTTTTTTAACATTAAATAAAATTAAAATATAAACACATATGTAAATGAACACACACATACATTTCAATACACTTGATTTGATCAACACGTCTATTGATCCGTGATCGGATTATTGCCCACACGAAAATTGCCCACAAAAAATAATTTATAAAACAGAATTGCCGCTTTTTCCAGAATATTTAATATTTTATTTTAAATCACTAATAGATTATCTCCTAGATAGAATATAATTTTTGATTTTTTCTCTATTTATTTTAATTTAATTTTTATATTTAATTCAATTTTCTGTAGGCAATTTTCAAAAAAAGTGTGGGCATTTTTCGTGTGGGCAATAATCATCGAATCCTATTGATCATATTGTATATTAAAAGCTTATACGTATAGTTTAATTTCTGGTGTAACCATATTGAAAGACTAATGTAATTTACCCTGATTTTTCAACATGTAAGATTTTAAAAACTTACATATTAAAACTTTAAAGAATTAGTTTTTCTAAAAGTTATGTAAGATTTGAAAATTATTTTTTCAATATAATGTGTATAATTTTTGATAGGACAGAAAATGGGAAAGGGTGTAAGTTTAGTGACATCTATTGACCTCAAAGTGAAACTGTCAGCTTAAAATATAAAGTTGACAACCATCCATCGATGGTAGCGCTAACATTCACATTTTTTTACTTTGCCATATATTAATACGATGTATATATTCTTTATGATACGGAGTATATATATTATCTATGGGTTTATATATATTATCTATATTATCTATTTATTTCTGCATATTCAAAATTTAACTGAGAAAGATATTTTCTATCGTGATTACAGCAGAATTAACCCAGCTGAACTTTGAGCGGATATAAAACTACATAACTTCAGGAATATCTTATCTTCTAACAATGTTGACGTTCAAGTTAATGAGCTAACTTAGTTTAAACGAAGTTTGCTGGACAGACATGTCAACTATAAAATAAAGTTATATCGACTAAAAATTTATTGTTCTCTCAAAAAACTTTTCGTGCCTAGAATTCAGATTTTAAGCTAAGATTTAGCTTATAAAGATTTCAAATTATATGGTACAGACAACAGACAAGTTACAAACCAACCACCATCCAGATGTTCATGTCTAGGTTTTCAACAACAACACCCTTAGTATGTATATCCTAAATCACAGCCTTTGACAATTAAAACTTGCGCTATGACTCAACTACCAAACACTACCGCTCAATCAAAATCCCAGGCTCATATTCCATCCTCCAAAACGGATCCATGTTTTTTCCTAATATTGTAAAGTTCACTTTTATTGATATTATAAATATTGTAAAGGACTTGATGTGGAATAATATTATTAAGAAATTAAAATTTATATTCAATGAAGGACTTCCATTTTTTAGTGACAACTGATGAATCACCAAAAATAAATATTCAAATTGAGGGTCGAAATGAACATTATTCTATCTAAATATTTATTAAACAACTCTAATATTTTTTTTTCGCTAAATTCTAATTATAATTTTGACAGCGGAATAAAATGCTCTAAATTTTAGTAATCATTTTTTGCAGTCACCAAATTTTTTCGTTCAATTTTGAAGCGGAATGAAATGAGCTAAATTTTAGTGCAATATTTTGACAACCACAAATCTATCGCTGAATTCTAGTATAATTTTGCCAGCGGAATTAAATGCAAAATTTAAGTAATATATTTGATAGTCAACTAATTTTCACTGATTAGACAGATAAATTTATTCCGTAAGAATTTCTCACTATAAATTTGATAGGAAAATAAACTGTATTAAATTGCACATTTAATTTTGACAGATAAATTAATTTCGTAAGAATTTCTCAATAGATCTCTTCACGAAGAAATAATTAAACTTAATTCAATTAAAATCGTTTGTCTCGTGAGGATGTTTTTTGTCAAAAAAATTAATTTAGTTATATTAGTTTGGAAAACAGCTGATTTTGAAATTTTATTTGTTTATAATATTAGAAAATTATTTTAATATAAACAAATGAATTATATTATTATATTAAAAAGAAAAGTGTTGATATTTAAGACTTTTTTTTATTACTAATAACAAATATATATTTATGTTAGTAAGTTTGGAATTTAATAAGTCAAAGAAAAGTAAATTAATTTTAAATTGATTAAAAAAAAACCAAAAAGTTCTAAAATATTTTAATTACAAAATTATTATTTCAGAAATTATTTAAAAAAAATTAAACTTTTATTTATTAACATGAAAAATGTAAATATTTACCTTTTGTTTATAAACAAACTTGTTGTCATCAGTTGTCAAAGGAAAATAACTCAATTAACTTTAATTGAATTATTTAAGAACTAGTCCTGAGGCTTATTATTTTTGAAATATTGAATTAAAACATTGCGTTCGTTTATTCCATTTGTTCGAAAAGTGTATCAAACTTTTAATATGACAATTTTTTCTAATTTATTGATTGGTTCAAAAAGCAAACTAGTCATATAAACGAACGGAATTGAAATGTCAAAAATAATAAGTTAATTCAATTAAGTTTAATTTTTTGTTAAGAATTTTGTGAAGAAACCTAATACAAACTTGAATTTTGAATAAACATCATTAAATTATTCTTTTAAAATGACAACTTCAATAAATTTCGTAATAATTTCCCACCATATATTTGATTGACAAAAATATACATCAATAAATTATAAATTTTGCTAAACTAATGTCGTTTTCGATTGGCAAAAAGACCCTAGGGTGGTTTAATTTTCGATTTGCACAATAAAGGGTAAATCTTTTTTTTTAGAGTAAATCTAGATTTTATCTGAGATTTACTCTATTTTTTATGTTTGTGTTCGACATTTGTCAGTTTTATTAAAATGTCATAACAAATAAATTAAAATATTAAAAAGTATATACACTAACACAAACAAAAAAAGAGTAACTCTCGTTTCATTTTCGATTGGAACAAAAAAAGCACTCTAAATCTCAAAAAACCAATCGAAAACAACAGAACGTACAATAAATTTTTTTTCTACCTAAAATAAATAATAGGTGTCGCTACTTGAAACCCATAATAAATTTTATTTCGTAAATTAATATACTTCGTATTAATAGCCAAGTAAAAAAACTTGAATGTTGGCGACGCCTGCGGTGGAGGGTTGTCAACTTTACAATTTCGGATGGCGGTCAATAGCTGTCGCTAAACTAATATAACTTTTTTTCCTTCACCAGAACCAAAATATTGATTCTTTCAGAAGTCCTGGACATCGATAATATTTAAATGGATTAGTACAAATTGTAAATATGTGTGAGAGAAAGCTCTTCCAAATGACGTTTCATAAAAAATTTTTTGTACTTTTATGTTTATGGTTTTTTTTTTAGGTAAAATCCCCACTTTTATAAATTTTCTTTTAAAGTTTTAGCTATGAAATAATTGTCCAACTAAAAATTTTAAGGTTTTACCTGTTTAGCGGTTTCTGATTAGAATTTAGAATCACTAAAACTTTTTGTTCGTAGCCAATTTTTCGTAGAAAGTCTACGAGGGAATTCAGAATAATAATAATAATAATAAAAATTAAAAATAAATAAACGAAAAAATTAAAAATTATCAAAATAATGGATTATCTTTCCGTATTATGGGTAATTTTGAAATGCTTTCAAATATCAACAACAAACGATCAAAAAAATTCAATTTTTCGTAGAAAGTCTGCGAGGTAATTTAGAATAGGGGTGTTTATCTACAAATCAAATAAACGTATCTCATTCTGGTGGGCATCATGAAATTATATGATGAAATAAAGTGGCTGTTGATTTATTATTAAAATTTTTTTTTTAAAGATTATTAAATCAAACCCTTCAGACATTTGTTAGTTTGGCTGTTATTATATTAGACTAAGAGCATTTTAAGAAAATTAATAAAACAAAAAGTTTATTTTAATTGAAAGGAAAAGAAATTATTAAAAATAACGTATGAAGGAATTTTTTTAGAAAACCATAAGGTCATTGGTGTTTAACCTTTTAGGTATAATTAAGATTAATTTTTTTTTTTCAGCAAAGGGCGGAGAAAGCAGCAGGCCTGATGTGGTCTTCTTTTACGTAAAGCTGAGGAAACCTTTTTTTAAATAATCAATCCATATCTCTCAAAAAAAGAAAAATAAAAAATTAATAAATAAAATATTGCAAAGCCTATGGGTGTCGAATTGCTTTCATTTTTATATATTTTTATTATATGATGTATTTTTTTATAATATTAGATTTATTAATGCTACTATTTGAAGAAAGTATGAAGTTAGCAATATACTTTTAAATTAAAATAGACATATGCTAAATTTATTTATTTTAAAATATAATATGATGTTTCAAAATAAGCTTTTGAAAATAAAAGTAAATTTTTGAAATTTAAATAATTAAAATATGTTGTTAAGGAATTATTTTTGTTTTAAAAAAAAAGTAAAAATAAATAATAATAAAGTTAGAATATGTTATGAACTTATAATTAACATAAATATGACTTTGTAAAATAAATTAACATAAATATGACTCTTACAGGTTGACGGTAGACCCGAATCGGATCAGAGCAATGGGTCGGATTAGTAGGAGTAGTGCGGCCTTTTGGCCACCCACTCCAAGTGTATTAAAGTTAAGGTTTTAACGTTTGTGATCTGGTATTAAATAAAAATTTCAAGGTTTTACCTGTTTAGCAGTTTCTGATTAGAATATTTTACCTTTTTTTTAAATTATCCTCGTTCTCTAGCATCCCTTTATGGAGCCACCGCAATAAAACCTAATTGAAAGCGTTCCTAACCTTGGAGACTAGTTGGAGTGATTATTCAAGTACCTTCCCTACTCTTACAAAGGTCTAACAAGCATAACTTCAAAATTAGAGTGTTCTGTTTTATTTGCTTTCTTATTTAATACTTTTACAATTTTATAAGGCTAAGAAGGTAATTAAATTTTAATATAAAATATGTTATATATTATATTTTATAAATAAAGAACTAAAATATTTTTTTAATAAACGACTAAATTTCATATTCTTTTTAATTTTTTTTATTTACATATTCTTTTTAATTTTTTTGTATATCAGATATTTAGTTAAACTATTTTCAGAAAAATTTTATTAAGATAAAAATATATACGTGTTTTATAGATTTTCAATATTTATCGATATTTAAAATATAAGTAAATATTTCTATAACATCAATTTCGGTATATATTGATATCAGTTTCATTATAAATATTACAATCATAATTATGATACATAATATGTATAAATAATTAATTGTGTATGATACATAAATTCCTTACAATGCCTACTTAAAGAATTTCCTGCATGTAGAATTTATTTTAATATTTAAATAATTTTTTTTTGTTAGGCAAATAACCCTGTCTATACCAAAGGTACATGTTGAATCAGGGGGTCAAACTATATTCGGGCCATTAGAATTGATCTTAATCTTAAGGTATTCTATATCTGTGATTTGTATTAATCAACTAAATTATTATACCCGTGCATACATATATGAACATCGGGTATATTAAAATTACTCCTCCGTTTGTAACGCATCGAAATATAAGAGCTAGATATAGTGTCAAGGGTACGTATCGAATCAGCATCGAAAAGTGAATCGATCTAGCTATGTGTGTCCGTCCGTCCGTCCGTCCGTCCGTCCGTCAGCACGATAACTCAAAAACTATAAGAGCTAGAGTTCTGAAACTTTCACAAAGTAATTTTTAGACAATTTGTAGGTTCCCTATTGTTTTTGGTTAAAATCGGAGAAAGGCTTCGGGTAGCTGCCATACAAATTTTTCGATATTTTATGAGTATTTTCAAAATTAATAACGAAATAGAAACCAAATATAAAAACAAACAAATTGTTGTCAAATTATTAATCGATTCATGGTGTAGTGGTTAGGACATGTTACTTGTAGCAAAAATGTCTCGGTTCGAATTCAGGCTAAGGAAAATTTTTTTTTTTTGTAAATTTATTTTTTTTTATCTATTTTTTTTTTAAATATATGTAATTATTTTATGTTTGAAAAAATTTTATTTTATAGAAAATTTGACAGAAAACTCTCATTTATATTAAAAATTATTAATTTTTTTTTAATATTTCTATAAAAAAATTCAAAACTGTTATTTAAAACAAACAATTGATACCATAGCAACTACGATTATTTAAAACTGTTAATTAAAACAAACAATTGATACCATAGCAACTACAATTATTTAAAAAAAAATAATGAGATAAATAAAAACTCGTTTTGTAAGCAGATTATTTATTGTTCTATGGTGTAGTGGTTAGGACATGGGAATGGTAGTCAAAACGTTTCGGTTCGATTTCTGGCTGGGGCAAAATTTTTTTTTTTTTTTAATTTATCTTAAAACTCTCATTTATAAATTATTTATTTTTTTTTAATACATTTTTTAAAAAATTCAAAACAGTTATTCAAAACATACAATTGATACCATCGCAACTATAATAATTTAAAAAAAAAGTTGAGATGAATATAAAGTCGATGGCTTAGTGGTTAGGACGTCGACATTTTAATTGAAAAGTGTGGGTTCGAATCTCGTTGAGAGCATATTTTTTTTTTAAATTCATCTTTTTTTTTAATTAATTTTTTTTTTATTAATTTTTTTTGTAATTAAATATAAAAAAACAAATATTTTGAATTTTCTGTCAAACAGTTCAATTGCAATATATGAATTTCTTATTTATTTAATACACGCACGGGTATTTAAAAGTTGACAAGGGCAACTATAATCTTCCTCGTTTTTTATATTTTGTATTTGTTTATATTTTTATATTAATGTATTTTTGTTTTAAAGATATATAATTATTAATTATTTATTATTAATATTAAGCCAAATATTATTATTTATAATAATTAATGGCTTAATATTAATTTGAACCCAATGACGAATGGTATCTGAGTCGAGTCGAAAAGCAGAAAAGTTTTTTCACTTTCACTCGGATTCTGGAAACCGAATCTTTCGCATGACTTATAAAAGCATTAATGTTGTTAGTTACTTTGTTTTTTTTTTCTGTTTTTTTACTGTTCAACTGTAAGGCTAATAAGCCTGTCTATACCATAGATATATGTTGGAACAGGTGGTCATATTATATTCGTGTTATTAGAATTGGTCTTATTGAATTCCACATACAATTTAAACATGAGATAGTACTAGGCCTTATAACATGTAGAAATGTCTTAGATTTTCAATATTTACAATTTTATTTTTTGTTTATATTGTAATATTTTATATTTTACTTATATGGTATTCTATATCTGCGAGTTATATTATTTAATTAAATTATTTGTTTATATTTTGCATTTGTTTATATTTTTATATTAAAGTATTTTTTATTAAAGATTTATAATTATTAATTATTGATTATACCATTAATTTGAACCCAATGACGAATGGTAGCTGAGTCGAGTCGAAAACCAGAAAAGTTTTTTCACTTTCACTAGAACTCGAACCCGGGCCCTTCCGCATGAAAGGTCGGCACTCAACCACTGTGCCACCCAGCTGAATAAAATACGTATATATTTTTATCTTAATAAAATTTTTCTAAAAAAAATTTAACTAAATATCTGATATTTTAAATAGATTTTATTTAAAGTTAATATTTTTTAAAAATTACTTTGAATTCCAACGTATATTAGTGTCACAGATAACAGATGAAGTCTCGTCTCTTATATTTATGATAAGAGATGTTGAGCGCTATTGTCATCATTAGTTATTACAATCCTAATTGTAATCTAATATATAAAGAAGAAAATTTGTTTGTTTGTTTGTTTGTCCAGGATTCACGTGAAAACCACTGGTCCGATTGACACCAAATTTTAGAGAAATAATTTTGGGAGTCCGGGGGGTGACATAGGCTATGTCGCATTTTTATAAGTCAACAGGTTGCGGCTCCAGAGCCGTTTTAAGCTTTTTCGTTTTTTTGATGTCGAGTCGAAACGGTTTTACCGATTCACTTGAAATTTTGCACGAATGTTCTTCTAATTAAACGGAATGAATGGTATAAAGTTGGTTGGAATAAATTAACCCCTTTCGGCCCAGCGGGCTTCGAAAAAATTTTGTGTTTCCGATTTGTGTCCAATTTTACAGGGTGGTTTTGCAGTCAAAAAGAAAGACTTACACAAATTTTTGTTGGGTTCGGTTAACCCGTTTGGGCACGAGGGCGCAATGAAGCTTTTTCAATGTTTTTGATGTCGAGTCAAAACTGTTTGACCGATTGACTTGAAATTTTGCACAAATGTTCCTCTTAGCAACCGAATTTAGTTGTATAAATTTGGTTGGAATAAATTAACCCATTTCGGCCTGGCGGACTTTCAAAAAATTTTGTGTTTTCGATTTGTGTCCAATTTTACAGGTTGATTTTGTAGTCTAAAAGAGAGGCTGCAAAAAGTTTTAGTTAAGTTCGATTAACCCATTTTCCTCGACGACGCTATGAAGTTTTCTATATATTTTATTTTCTTATACGATTAAAAGTATTTTATTGAAAATTTTATACCAGCATTTTAATTAAAACCCACAGGGTTAATTTGGTTTTAACCTGTGTGTGCGTTTTGATCAAAGATTCAATGAAATTTTCAGTTTTCTTCAAATGAAATCTAAAAATCAAAAAATTCAATTTGTTATATATAATGCTTAAATACATAGTATTTTAAAACAGTTTTTCCAAAAAATAAGCCTACATTTCTCTCATAAAATCATAAAAAAACGAGGAAGAGCGTATTACAACTTTCAGGACTAAACAAAATATAAGTTGAAAAGCAAATTTTTAAACCTTTTCTAAACAATCGACTATATTTTATTCAAACGTTGGCAATTCAAGAAAATCCCCTTTTGACCTATAGTAATTTTAATTCAGTTAACATTATTCACCGGAAACCTACCATCCTCAACTATATCGTCAAGGAGCACCAAATTGTCAAGAAGCACCATGTATAGAAAAATTAGAGATAATCGTTCAAATTGTTTTGCAAACTGTTTTTTAAAGTTTTTGTTTCGCATTCGATTAAAAGAACTCGACAAACCTTTTTTTTAAGTATTCCCCTAATTCAAAGAAGTTGTACCTACTTTCAAAAATTGGACGTAATTTACTAACAAATTTTTTTTTGAACAATCGTCGGGTTGGCAGGGGTTAACAACTTTCAAGTCTGTTAGTAAATTGAACTTCATTTTCAAAGAAGAACACATGTACGAAATTTGAAGTTAATCTGTTAAATCATTTCTAATATATAGCAAAGCAACGAAAAAACCTATAAAAAGCTGTTGGGCCACGATGGATTAACGGAACTCCGGAAACGGAATTTTTTTGTGGCATTTATAGGCAAAGTAGTATTTCAAAAAATTGGCTGAAACTTGCTTTTTTACAATTTGCTTCCGGGCAACGCCGGGTAAATCTGCTAGTATATTTATAATTATGTAATTGTGCACGATACTTAAATTTTGTTCACTGCCTTTTAAAGATACTTGCTGCATGTATGTAAGATTTATTTTGATATTTTAATGAATTATATAAAAAATAAAATAAAAATTTTTTTTTTCCATATTTATTTTTATTTCATTTTTTCAAATATTATTTTTATTTCTTTTATTCCATATTTATTTTAACTAGCCCCCTAAAATGTCGAAAATAATAACTTGATGGTAGATTTTGAGAATTTATTACTCTTTTAATATGGTTAAAGAAAATTGTTTTATATTTATTAGGTATTTATTAAGCCTAAATACATTTTTTCAGCTAGCCTACATGGATGGACATGTCATGATGTAATGACGTAATTTTCCATCAATGACGTAAGTGAATATTTCTCAGGCGCACACGAGTGTTTTCATCAATTTATGCACTTATGAATAAATGTGTAGAATCTAGTTTATTCGACGATAGTTAATCCTCGGAGAATGTTTTGTCAACTTTGAGTTATGTATTTACTTTTAGCATTTTCCGTATTTTATAAAATGTTGGGATCGTTGAAAAATTTGTAACTATAAAAAATAAAATACTTCACTTTGATAATGTAAAACACCGGACTAAATAATTATATAGACGATCGATTAGATACAAATTAGACACAAATTAGTAAGAAGGCTTTATAAAACTGAAATTTCTATTGTTTAACTTTATATAATCTAAACTATCCTAATGTTTGTTAAATGTTTTAAAATTTTTATATGAAACTAATAATCTATAGTTTTACATTATCAAAGTGATGTGTTTTATTTTTAAAGAACTATCTAAATAAATTAATTTTACTTGTAATTTTTATTACTATTTCTGTTGAAGTTAAAAAACAAAAAAAATTTTTTCTTTCAACGAGGATCGAACTCATATCTTTTTACACTCCAAGCCATTTCTTTACCTACTACACTATACAACACTTATAAATTTATGGTCAGATTTCTAATATAATTGTATCAATAGCTGACAGAATGAAAAATGAACCCATAGTACAAGCAAGTTAATATAAAAGGATATAAAAAGTACTAAATTGTCATTGTGTTTTAGAAATATATTTATTGTATGTTCTGCATTTACAAGTTTTTCTAACAGGTACATTTAATAGATATTTAAATTATTTTTAGTTTTAAAAATTTGCATTCCTAAATTATGTGACAAAAAGCTGATCAAAGCAAAAATTTTTTTTGTTTATATAAAAAACCATCAAATTATATTATCACAAAATCATATTTCTTTCGAATAACTTTGAGTTTAAATGAAAATTAGTGTTCCAGGTAATAAAAGAATTATGATTGTAATACTTAATTATACTTTTGCTTAAAATTCCTTATTATTAATACAAAAGATGCGGATAAACCATCCTAACCATGGATTAGGTTATATTTCCAGTAAAAGTAAATATGATTCTTATAAATCTAAACCAGAATTTTTCAAATTAAAAGAATTAATTTAAAAATTATTTAAAACTAAAATAAATTATTACTAGTTTTAATTTCAAAAGAATTAAAAATTAGATCATTTTTAAGTCAGATTAATAAGTTTAATCGACATATTTTTCATATTTTATAACTTTTTTTTTATTTTTTAGAAAAGATTCATAAGTTCAATCTTAATCATTATATTTTGACCTACATTACAAGTAACTGAAATTAAAACAATTATGTAAAACAGTAAGTCGTTACAACCGACGAGCACAATTTAAGTATCGTACCTTTTGTAATAATTCAATAAAATATCTGATATAATAAAAATTGAAAAAAAAGAAATTTAGTAGTTTATTAAATAAATATTTCAGTTTTTAATTTATAAAATATAATACATAATATTATGTTTTATATTAAAATATAATTACCTTTTAAGCTTTTTAAAATATAAAAGTGTTAAATAAGAAAGCAAATAGAAAACTCATGTTCCAAATAGTTTCTATCGTTATTAACTTCGAAGATATACTTGCTAAATCTTTGTAAGAGTGTGGGAGGCACCTGAACCAATTAATCCCCTATGTTAGGAAGGCAATGGAAACAAAACAGAACATTCGTGTATCAAATTTAGACTTTTTATCTTTATTATTTTGAAGACATCCTTGTTGAATTTTGGAAGGTGCTTGGAAGATACCCGAACCACCACTCCAATTGGCCCACATTTCAGGAACATGAGGAATAAATTTGAAGGTTTTATCTTTTTTTAAAGTTACTATCTTTATTATTTTGAAAATAAGCGTTATAATGTTGGGATTTCTTAGGAGGTACCTGAACCACAACTCCAATTAAGTCCAAATTACGGGAACACGGTGAAAGAACACCGTTATACAAAATTTAACACTTCTATTTATTTCAAGTTACTATCTTTATTAATTTCGAATATATTTTTAAGGTCGGAGAGTAGTGGGGATGGTATCCGAACGTCTATTTCAATTGGTCCCAAATTTCAAGGACACAAAGAAAAAGAAGAAACACGTGTGCCCTAAATTTTAAAGTTGTATCTTCATTACTTTCGAAATTATGCTCATTTGGCAAATCGATGAAAAGCTTCTAGAATCCGAACCCATTGTCCGATCTCTAATATAAGCAATCACCGCCGTATTTTCATTACTAGTTACCCCTTGAACCAAATTGGAATTTTCTATCTTTATTCTAAGTTACTATTTTTTTAATTTCGATGATAAACTTGAGAAGGTCTATAGGAGATACCTGGACCACCACTCCAAATGAACCCAAAATTCGGGAGCACGCAGAAAATAGTAAAGAACACCCTTTCAAGTCAAAATTGAAGCTTCTACATTTGTTTCAAGTATCTTTATTAATTTCGAAGATATTTTTTAAGATTTTCGGAGTTGTGTGGATGGTTCTCGAACCACTAATCCAATTGGTCTTAAAATTCAAGGACATTAAGGAAATAGGAAGAAACGCTTTTGTACTAAATTTGGAGGTTCTATCTTTAATGGTTTCGGAATTATGCTCGTTTGACCTTAATTCGATAAAAAGCTTCTGGGATCGGAACTAATGGGCCTATCTCGACGGTACGCAACCCCCAAAGTTAATACCAATACCAAAGTTAATTACCCTTTTACCTATTTCATAGGTTTAGAGTATAAAAGTAACAGGGTACCCTTTTACAAGGTATCCATAGGGGAGATTAAGCAATAGGCATATTTTCTTAAGAGGACCTATTTAAATAATATTTATAAATGCTAAAAGATTTCGCCAAAATGACTTATAAATTCGATCAAAAATTTAAAACAAATGTTAATGTAAATTTTATTTTAGAACCGGTACTAATTCTATCTGATTTTTGATATATATTTTTAAAAAATTTGTCACAATGTGAAGAAAAAAGAATAATTTAAAGAAAATTTAACTACAAAAGTAAAAAAATATTTATACTTTTAAGTATTCATTTTAGTTAGATTGGAATTATGGTCGACGTATGGCAACTTATATATTTGAAACATCCATTTCTGTAGCAGCAAGCATAAGATATGATGCCCTAAATGCTATTGCTGGAAAATTTAAAAAATAAATTTCGAACACTGAGGCATCAGATGCAAAAACTAAAATGAATTGTATGCGTGGGCGTTATTCACGCAAGATGACTTGCAATTAAATATTATCAAACTATTACATAGTTATAAAGACAAACATAAGGAAATTAAAAATTAAATTATATTCAAACACTCAATATAATTTTTTTTAAGTTACTTTTATTATATGAATTTAAATACAGTAATATAAAAATAAATGCAGTAAAAATGTCTTATATTGCCAAGGAACAAAATCAACAGTGTTCAGTGAAGTATTTCGAAATTCTATACCAGCATCACAAACGCATTATAAAACTATTTATTCGCCAAGAACCTGTTGTCATAGTTCAGGTATTTTCTTGATCAACTAGAATAAGAGATATATCCAATGAATTTTCTATTCTTAAAAAGTTGTGAGGAGCACCTGCAACCAACAAAATTTATTCAATTTTCTCAACAGATAAGTCAATTTTCTTTTGAAAAATTGAAATTTATCTGCAAGGATCCCAAACGTACTTCCTGCAACTTGCAGTGCTCTGCTTAGATGATAATTAAAAATGCTATTTGATTCAACAGCTCATTAACGATGCATCCTTAAAATTTCTGTGTTTAATATAAAAGCCTCGTCACCAAGAAAAACATACTGTAATTTTTTATTTAAATTAAGTATCACTTTATCATCAGGGAAGTTGTAGGTGTTATTTTTAAATCCTTGATCTGCTCCTAGATTCAATAAAAGCTGCAGCATCAAAAACACGATCCATAACCCTTCTTTGGTAGAATAGCTATGTGCTTACCATCTAGAAAAGCAATATTTTTAAATCTAATATTCATCAGGTCGTCAATTTCATATTAACCCACAGCCTCCAAACAATGTCTTTTCCATTTTGATTCAAAATATTTAGCTACTTTCATAAACTTTACTTTCAAGTAGTCTTCTCTTAACACTAAATATATAGTATACACTAAATAATGTCGCTTATGGCAGGAACAGAAACTTGAAATCCATAAGTTAAATCAATGTTCTTGTTACCAATTGCCAAAAACCGTATGTAAATAGTATGAGGAATCTGCAGTTATTAGTAATCTACAATAAACGATGCTCAAATTACAATGGTAAAGTTATTATATTTATTTTTTATTATTTATAAGTTATTATTTATTATAATAAAAAAATTCAACAGTAAATATATTTACCTTGTAGATGCTTCTCTTAAAACAGTATTTGGTTTATCTATCAATGGTTCAATTTTTTCGGGTGACATTCTAGTGAAGTTTTGATAACTTTTAGTATCTTCATATCTTAACTTTCTAGAACTAAATGAGAAAGATCTTTCTCGGAATATCTTTTTAAGAGCCATTTCCTACTTCATAATTTTATTTCAATTACTTCTTTTATCTGATCTGTTCTTTCTTTTTGATTGTCATTCCGATGCATATTAAAGATGCCTCTTTAATAACCAAATAATTTTCTCTTCGTTAATATCAACATTTTTTTTTTTTGTTTTTAAGCGCTAACTGTTCAACTGTTGGAACAAGTTGCGCTGTACTTGTTGGAAGAAGGAATCATATTATATTCGTGTTATTAGAATTGATCTTAATGAATTTTAAATACAATTTAAACATGAGATAGTTTTAGCCCTTATAACATGTAGAAACGTCTTTTAAAATATTCAATACACACAATTCTATTTTTGCTTATATTTTAATATATTGTATTTTACTTATATGGTATTCTATATCTGCGAGTTATATTATTTAATTAAATTATTTGTTTATATTTTGCATTTGTTTATATTTTTATATTAAAGTATTTTTTTATTAAAGATTTATAATTATTAATTATTGATTATGCTATTAATTTTAACCCAATGGCGAATGGTAGATGGTCGAGCCGAAAACCAGATAAGTTTTTTTACTTTAACTGCGATTCGAACCCGGGCCTTCGCATGAAAGATTGGCACTCTAACCACTGTGCCACTCAGCCGTTTATTTAATTTATTGAAAAAAATGAGAAAAATGTCATAGAGGTTTGAAGGCATCAGAAAATAAAAACGATATGGAAAAATTAGCATTTGCTTAATCAACAATTTTTGCTTTGTTTTTTATTCAACTATGTTAAATGTAAATTACATATACACCCCTATTCTAAATGCCCTCGTACAGCTAGATTGGAGATAATCTACGAATAGCGGTTCTCAACTCCAACTTAACCTTACGAAAACTTCATGAATGCACAATTTATATAATTCTAATTTTCCTGTAGCTTCGTCAATATCCGATCCTACTGCCAATATTGCAGTATCGTCAGCAAATGTTGCTACAGTTACATTTTCTACTTCTGGTAGATCACTTGTATAGAGCAAGTACAAAATAGGACCTAAAATACTGCTTTGAGGCACACCTGCTTTTATTTCTCTTAATGTAGAGTACTCTTTGTCTTGTTTAATTCTAAATAATCTATCAGACAAGTACTATTCGAGTTTCTCTACATATTGTAAAGGTATCAGTTTCCTTAATTTAAATATTAATCCTTCATGCCAAACTTTGTCAAACGCTCGTGCGTTTTGTAGATTGTATTTGTTTTTCTTCAATCGCTTTTTCTTTAATATTTGTTATTCTATGAACTCGGTCAATTGTTGCATGCTTGGATCTAAATCCAAATTGATAGTTTGGAATTAAATATATATTTTCTATAATTGTCTTCAGCCTTTTTAACAACAATTTTTCATTAAGTTTAGACATAATTGGTAGCAGAGATATTGGCCTATAAGATTTTACCTCATTTAATGGTTTCCCTGGCTTTGCTATCATAATAACCTCTGCTACTTCGCAAACGGTTGGACCATACTTCAGTTTTACTGCTGCATTTATGATTTTTCTTAAAAATTTTAGCGCTTTTTTTGGAAGCTCTTTTATAAGCTAAACTGTAATAAGATCAAAACCTACGGCTTTTCTTAACTTTAAAGTTTTTATTTCTTCACTAATTTCCTCTTGTGTAAATAGATTAATATTGTTCTCTTCTATTGTAACATT
Source organism: Dolichopus griseipennis (assembly GCA_963082915.1). Classification (NCBI taxonomy): domain Eukaryota; kingdom Metazoa; phylum Arthropoda; class Insecta; order Diptera; family Dolichopodidae; genus Dolichopus; species Dolichopus griseipennis. The sequence continues at coordinate 2,700,915 of OY720446.1, read as the reverse complement.
CTCCACTAAACAAAGATCTGAATTTATATCGTTTGGTTTGAATTTTTTTCCTAAATGATCTGCAAATAATTCGGCTTTATCTTTATTATCTTTTGCCGTCTGGTTTCATAAGCGGCGTGGCGTACTTTATCGGCTCTTCATTGCTTTCCACAACGAGTAATTTGATTCTTTTGTTGCCGATAAGCTTTTTAAAAAATTTTCATATGATACTGATTTTAAAATCTGAATTTTTCTTTTTTTTTTTTTTACATTAATAAATCCTCCTAATTCCAAATCCAATTGTTCTTTTGATTGTAAATTTATGTTAAAATTAATATTATTTGTAATTTCATACTTAAAGCTGGTCTTAAGACTGGTTAATCTGTGGTATTATTTGTCAGTGTGGGCTTATTTAATTTTCTAATTATTTTTTCATTCAACTCTAGTATGACAGCAGAGTGATTAGAATCCAAGTCATGAGTATCTTCTTAATTTATGAAGTCGCTTGAAATTCTTTTGGTTATAAAGAAGTCAATGAGATCTGGAGCTTTGTTGGTGTCAGTTGGCCAGTAAGTTACTTTGCCAGTCGAATGATTGCAACAACCTAACTCTTGAATAGTTTTTCTTAACTCAAAATGAGAGTAATGTAATGTTTAGCGGTTTATGCATTATGAATATATTGAAATTTATAATACATAATATAATAATAAATATATGATAAATAAATAATAAAGTATTAAATACATAACAAATTTCAATATTTCATTATTGCATTTAGAAAACTTGCTATCCGTTAGGAACGCTTCAAAATAAAATCATTAATAATTTTACAGTTCTGACTGTAGTTCTGACTGTAGCACAGCAGTTGCACATAAGAGAAATGTATAGGTTTTTCTTGTTATACTTGAAAGTTGGTTAGTAAATTGCATCAAGGATTTTTTTGTGCAAAGTTAAATAATTTAATTTTTTATTTTTAAGCGCTAATGTTCAACTGTTATTAAAATATAAGAGGTTATATGTGGTATATTAGAGGCTAATAAGACTGCTTTCATCATGGATACATGTTGGAACATTGGAGACATATTATATTATTATTAGTAGATGAAAGAGGAATGAACTCCACATACAATTAAAACATGAGATAGTATTAGGCTATATAACATGTAAAAATGTCTAAGATTTCCAAAAGATATAATTCTATTAGTTTATATAATAATATTTTTTTTATTCCTTATACCTATGGAATAGATAAAGGGGTATATTAACTTTGGTATGGTGTTTGTAACCATCTAAAGGAAGGGAACTACATGGAAAAGTATATATATTTGTGATCAGCATGACCTCTTGAGTCGATTTAGCCATGTCTGTCCGTCCGTCCGTCCGTAGGCACGTTAACTCAAAAACTAATGGAGCTAGAACTAGTTACTAGTAATTAAACTAAGGCGAAGATTGTGTGTCGCCGAGATAGCTCCGTGGGTCCGGTTCCTAGAGGCTTTTCATCGAATTGAGACCAAACGAGAATAATTCCAAAACTACTAAAGATAGAACGTCCAAATTTGGTATAATGAGGTCTCTTCCTTTTTCCTTAGTGATCTTGAAATTTGGGACCAATTGGATTAGCGGTTTGGCGACCACCTTACAACTCCGAAGTCATTAAAGCATATCTTCGAAATTAATAAAGATAGTAACTTGAAACAAATTTAGAAGCTTAAATTTTTTTACTATTTCCTGCGTGTCTCCGAAATTTGGGTTCAATTGGAGAGGTGATTCCGATACCTCTCATGCACCTCCCAAGGTTTAAAAGCTTATCATCGAAATTAATAAAAATGGTAATTTAGAATGAAGATAGAACCTTCTAGTTTGGTACAACAAGGGTTAACTAGAAATTAAAGTATGGCGAGCACTGCATATGGGCGAAATCGAGCCATGGGTTCAGGTTCTGGAATTTTTGATCGTTTAAAAAACACGATAACTCAAAAACTAATGGGGCTATCTCGAAGAAATGATATTATAGGTGCCATTGTCAACTTTAAGATATCCGTTAGGTACGTATAATAGCACGGGTATCTAAAAGTTAATAATGGCGCCTATAATTCTATCTCGTTTTTCATGAAAGATTTATAACTTTTATTTATTTGTTTAGCCAACTCGTTAGCGAATGGTAGCTGGGACGAGTGGAAAAATGGAAAGATTCAAATGGAAGTACTCTAACCATTCATCCAGCCGTTTTATTTATTTACTCAAGTTAATATCAACTTGGTCTTTCTACAAAAATAAGTTTAAAATTTAAAAAAAAATAACAAATATTTTTTTTTTTTTTTTGTTTTTATTATTAAACATTACATTTTTTTTTTTTTTGGTTTTCTTTTTGTTAATTTTTTTTTATTTTTTGTAATTTTGTTTTTTTTTTTTTTTAATATTTTCTTTTACATACTTTATCTCAATTTTTTTTTAAGTCATACACATATATATATATATATATATACATATATATATATATATGTATATATATATATATTCAAATGTAAGAGCTTCATTATAGAATATATATATAAACATATATTTATATGTATATATATATATATATATATATATATAGTTTTATAATATAATTTTATAATTAATTGTAATAATATTTATTTTAAAGTTTTTTTTTTTTTTATAATTTTTAGGTTTTTTTTTTTTATTCATTCACATGATGCGCGAGGTTAAGTAAATTTAATTTTATAATTAAAATTTTATTAGTTTACGTTGGTTTTTTGTTTTTTTTTTTTTTTTTTTTTTTTTTCGTTTGTATATAACCTTTTTTTTAAGTTTTATATATATTATGTTTTTTTGATGTGAAAATTCAATTAAAAGAGCTTATTATGTGTGTGTTGGTTGTTTGTTTTTTTAAGTGTTTTAGTTCTGAATGTTTGGAAAAATTATATTTAAAATATTTTTTTTTCAATATTTTTTGTTGAGATTTATTAAAACAATATTAATAATATATATAAATATATATATATATATAAATTTTTTATTGTTAAATAATTAAATTTCATTTATATTTTGTTGTATTAATAATAAATACACAATTTTGTTGAATTTTTTTGGGGGTGTTCTGTAAATGATTGAAACATATATTTAATATATAATTTAAAAAAAAAAAAATTTTTCCAACTAGCCGAATATGATTTTAAAGTAAAAATTCTTTGAGCTACAAATTAATTTTAATGTGTTTGCCTTTGGATCAGATTATTTTTTTTTAATTGGTTATTAATTAGTTTTGATTCAATAAATGCAAAAATTTTTGTAGTGACAAAAAGTGATTTTCCGTTTTAATTACAAAAAAAAAAACAAAAAATAATCATTTCTTCAATAATCAATCAATTTTTTATATACTTTTAATTGAACTTGCCTGCGTCTATGGCTTTATTTTTCATTGTGTCAGTTAGTGATACATTTTTTATGTTCGAGATTAATTATTAGAAAATTTAGATAGTCTGAATTTTGCAAAAATTTTTGAATTAAGATGTATTAGAATATCAATTAATTTTCTTGAAATTGGTATAGAAATTAGCTACGCAACTTAGAAAATTAGGTACCAAAGATGAAAAAAAAAAAAATTATAATATTCTGGATACTTAAAATCAAGGGGAGAGCTAGGGAAAGGGGAAGAAAAAAAATATTGCTATATACTTGTATATTACATTATTCTTTTAAAAGTATATTTTATTTAAATGCTAATTTTTTAGTAATTATATTTTATTTGTCGAGAGAAAAAAAATAAAAAAATATTTTTCATTTAATGTGAATACATAATTATATATTATGGTAATTAAAATAAAAATTAAAAATATTGAACAAAAGTTTGTTCTCATAAAAGGGCCAAAGATAGAGTTTTTTTTTTTTATTTTCAAATTTTGGTAAATTCCATATTCATTTTTTTATTTTAATTTAACGAAAGGTTCAATTAGCTTTTAATTCGTTATGCAAAATTATAGTTACTATAAGTTACTCAATGAATTATTTAAATAATAAATTATAATATTAAATTAGTTAAAAACACTTTTTTTTTGCAAAAAAATTCTTTTATTTAATAATTAATTACAAAATATAATTATGTACTCTTTGTATTTAATGTTGAAATACACACAATATGCATACATTTATATATATATATATCAATAAAATATAATATATATATATATATATATATATATATATATATATATATAATTGCGTGTGTGGACATAGCATTGTTTTATATGAATTTAAAATTTCTAAAATGTTTAATTTAAAAAAAAAAAAAAAAAATAAAAAAATGTAAACAATTAATATGAAATACTTTCACTTAATTAATTATTATTCCTATAGGTTAAGTATATATTGTGATATGTTTTTGTTGTTTTTTTCAGTTATTTAATAATTTTTTTTTTTTATTTTTAAATAGTTCTTTATCAGCCCAATAAAGTTTTTTTTTCAAAATCAGAAAGTAAAAAAAAAAAACAAAAAAAGGGTAAAGGGGTGAATAAAATTAAAAAAAAAAAAAAAAAGAATATAAATACATTTTCAAATTTCTTAAATTCATATAAAATAAAAATTTTAAAATTAATATGTATGTATGTAATAATTGTATAACTCAGTAAGTTTGTTTTTATTTTCTGTTTGTTTCTTTTTACACAATATAATTTCACTTTTTTTTTTTTAATTATTATTTTTTATATAATAAATTCAAAATACTGATTTAAATTCATTTATTTAAATTTTTTTTTTGCATTTACTGTTTTCTAAAAAAAAAAAAAAAGATATTTTATTTTAATTTTTCTTCTTTTTTTTTTTTTTGATAAATACTTTTATTAAGATATTATTTTATTTTTTTTTTTTTTTTTTTTTTTTTCATCATCTTTTATATTTTAATAAATATTTATTTTTAATTTAAGATTAATCTTATGTTGTTGTTTTGATAAAAATTAGGAACTATGTTTTCAATTTATATAAATATATATAAATTATATATATATGTATATGTATATGTATATATATATTTATAATTATAATGTATATAAGAAAAAAAAATTTATGTATTCATTTATAGTTTAATAAAAAAATGCAATTTACAAAAAAATGGTATACAATATACACATGAATGTATTTATATATGGATTTGTTATATATATTTGTTTGAAATAAGATACATATATATCTATCATTTTATATATAACCATACATATATAATATATACTTGTATATTGAATTTATTTGTTGTGATAACAAAAAAAAAAAAAATAAATAAAATTTCATAAAAAGAAAGCTCAAATATAATTTTTCAAAAATTAATCATTTTAAATTATATGTTGAATTGAAAGAAAATTTAAATATTAAATTCAAATATGAAAATCAATATCATTTTTTTTTTTTTTTTTTTTTTTTAAATAAAAACAAAACAGAAACTTAAAAATAACAAAACATACAACTATATGAATAACTTCCAAATTCTTCTGTGAAAATTATTATTATTTGTTTTTTTTTTTTATAATATTGTTAATCATCATATTCGGGTGTTAAAAGTGGCGATGCGATTCAATTATTTGTTTATAAATATAAATGGGTGACATTAGCTCGAATTTCGAGTGTTAGGCGGCACCTGATTGCAATAATTTATTGCACAATTGTACCAAATGGAAATTTTATTATTAAATATTAATGTTTTTTTTTTTATATTTAGTCTTTCAAATTTTTAATTTACGTAAGTGATTTTTCACGCGATTATTTTTTTGATAATATTGATAACTAAGTTGAACATATTAAGTTTCTTTTCAAAATATGAAAACAAATATGGATTATGTATATTTAAACGAAAGTGCTCTTATGTAGATTTTACTGGAGAATTAAACAATATTGGAGAATTGAAATTTTGTTTTGAAATTTTTTCATTTTTAAAAGAAAAAAGTCTAAGAATATTTTTTAAATCAAAAAAAAAAAAAAAATAGAATCCCTGACATCGTAAATGTGTTTGCGACGTCGTGAATACAATGTCGAATGATCGTAAATGTAAACTACAAAAATTTTACATTGTCTCATGATCGTAAATTCATTTTACATTGTATTCGCGACCCATTTTCATGACGCGTGTTATTAAATTGAGTATCGAAAATTTTTTGAATACACAAATAAAAAAAATTAAAAATTATTTGAATTTTGAAGTTTTAATTTGAATTTTTTGGTTAGTTGAATTTTTTTTTTTTTTTTGGTGGTGAAGTCCCTAATTTAAAAAAACAAAAAAAAAAACTATTTTATGAAAGAATTATGAAAGAAAATTAAGTATGTATTTATTTATACTTTTCAAAGATTGTGTCTGCAGAAAAAATTAAAATTTTTAACATTTCATTTTGACGCAATCGGAATTGTAAACAAAATACATATTGAATTTTCGACACAATGTGTTCAGAAAATTTTATTAAAGAAATTTTTTTCAGAAAAAAATTGGGTCACGAATACAATGTAAAATGAATTAACGATCATGCGACAATTGAATTCGAGACATCGCAAACACATTTACGATGTCAAGGATTGTGTTATTTTCATATTGTATCAGGTTGAAGTTTTTTTTTTTACGACATTTACGATGTCACCCAATTTCATTTTCAAAAGAGCCAAATATTTTGCATATTTTTAGGATTTCATTAAAATATACATAATTTGTATGAAGGTAAATTTTGTACATTTAAAAAGATAAAGGTATAATTTTAATGTATGTTGATATTTAATTATGTATTAAATTAATTATAAACTAAACTAACCAATTCACATTAAATTCGTTAATGATGATTTATTGAACAATTTAAGAATATTTTGTTAAATAATTGTGTATTTTTTTTTTAAAAATAATTTTGTGGATTTTTAAATATAATTGAGTAAAATCAGTAGTAACTCATATTACAAGTAAAATGAATGAGTTTTACTTGGAGCTTCATAATAGATGAAAAAATAGAAGAATTATAAACTTCTTTTCTTTGCCATCCTTCTTGCATCAAGAACAAAAAAAAAATTTACTGAACTGAATAGAGTCTCATAAATGAACCTTGTATTTATATGTGATTCAAATACTTAAGTTAACTTAAAATTGTTTTATTTAATTAAAAAAAAATAATTGAATTTTTAACGGTAGGTATTAAAAATAAAAATCTGGAAGCTATTTTTTATTAATTTTTTTTGTTTTTTTTTTTGTGAATAAATTAAAAAATAATTTGAAATAGAAAAATTAAAATAATTAAAATATTTTGAAAAAATTTAACATAAAAAAAATTAATTAAAATTTTTTTTTTTTGTAATGAGATATATTTTTTTTGTTTCATATTACATTAAATATAAGTATTTGTTTATTTATTTATTTTTTTTTTTTTTAAATTCATTAAATTTAATTTACGTATTATCATGTATTATTAAAATTATTTTCTACAATTTTATATGTATTTTTATGTATACATGTATATATATATATATATATATATATTCTTTTTCTCTATAATTATGATTTTTTTTTGCCTTATTAAATTTTTAAAGTTTATTTTTAATTTAGCTTTTTTTTTTTGTTAATTTAATTTAATTTATAATATCAATCTTTTTTCTTGCGAGTATCGTCTTTGTTAGTAGTAATTTATTATTATATTTTTTTTTTTCTTTTTGTAGTAGTGGTAATAATACATAATACTTAAACATATATATAAGTGTATATATATACATATGTATCATATTTAGTATATAATAAATTAGCAGTTATAATAGTGAAAAAAAAAAATAAAGGATTTAGTATAACTATTAAAAAACAAAAATCTATTTTAAGATCTATTTCGTATTGTAAAACAATAATGTTGTTAATCCATAAGTAATAATTAAGTAATAATTATTATTATAATATTACATTAATAATATATAATAGTAATAATAATAATAGTAATAATAATAATATATAATAATACATAATAATAATAATAATAATGTTAATAATAAAAAAAATAATAATATAATAATGATAATAATAATGATAATAATATTAGCAATAAAAAAAATAAACAATTATCTAAAAATTAAAAAAAAAAAAAATCAATTAAAAATATTTGTTGTGTAAATAGGAATTTTTTATTTAGGAATTGTTATATACATATATATATATATATAATTTATATATGTTTTCAATTTATCTCTGCCTTTGAATTTTAAATCTTAAATTTATTTAATTCATGTTTTTTTTTTTTGTTTTTTTAATACTATATAATTAAATAATTTAGGTTTTATACATAGTATGTATATATATTTTTTAATTTATTTTACTTTTCTTTTTCTTTTTTTTTTCTTTATTTTATTTAATGTTTTTGTCTATACAACTAAATTTATATAATAATAATAATTAATAATATATAATAATAATTGTAATAATATATAATAATAAATTAAATATTAATTTTTTTTTCCAGTAATTAATTGTATATATATGTATATTATTTTTTTTTTTTTTTTTTTGTAATTTGAAATATTACTGTTAAGTTTTAATTATAATATAATATAAATATATATATATATCCATATATGTATATACATATATGTTTATATTTATATATATTATTTATATTTACTTTGTTTTTTTTTTTTTTTTTTATTTAATTTAATTATTATTAATTTTATATTTAATATATAGGAACCATGATTTTTCACTTAAATTTTAAATATTTTTTTTTTTAACATTACACTTTTAAATTTTTTTTAAAGTTTTTTTTTTTTTTTTTTTGTTATTTATAAATATAAATATAGATATATGTATATATATATATATAGGAACCATATATATATATATATTTATGGATGCATATATAAATATATATGTACATATTAATATTACTTTTCAAATTGTTAGTTTCACATATTATGATGTCTGTATGTATAGTATGTTAATCCATATATATATATTTATAAATAGTTATGTCTATTTATATAATATATATATAGAGATATATTAAGATATTATATAAGTTTTATATATATAGATATCGTTAAGAAAGAAAGGTGAAAATAAATATTGCAAATATATATATATATATGCATACAAGTTATTTATGCAAAAAAAAAAATAAATTCATATTTTCATTATCCATTTTTTTCACAATTACTATTATAGAAAATAAAAAACTGATTAATAACAATTAATTGGTTCATTGGTACATTTTCACCTTTAATCCTTAATTTTTTTTCAGGTTTCTTTCTTCTTTTAGATGCTGTTTTTTTTTATTTTAAGTTCTTAAAAACTTTTTTTAGTTTTATATAAATACATATACATATATATATATATATATATACATTTATATGTATAAATATATTTCAATATAATTATACCTAAATGTTATTATATATATGTATATATATATATATTATATATATATATATATATATATTTATATATATATATATATATTTTATATTGGAGCAATTCTAATTATATTAAAAAATTTTAATATCTGTCACACAATTAATTATCAATTTATATTTAATATTTTTTAAAAAATAATTTTTAATTATTATCTTATATATATGTATGTGTATATATATATATATAAATGGTTTTTAAAGTTAAATTTTTGTTGTTCATCTATGTTTTATTATTATGAATATCATCATCATCAATTGGTTTTAATTTTTTTAATTATTTAACTAATTTTTTTCTCCTTTATTTCAATTTCAAAATTTGTTTATTTTAGTTTTATTTTTAAATATTAACAAATAGTAGTAGTAGTAGTAGTAGTAGTAGTTAATATTTTTTTTTTTAGTAGTAATAGTAATTTTTTTTTTTTTATATATTATATCATTAAATATATTTAATAATTTTCTAATAAATTTACCTTATTTTTTATTTAATTTTTTATTTTAAATCTTATTTTGTTTTTAGTTTTCAATAATGAAAATTAGGAACGTACGTCTTGGAAAGCATTTTTTTTTTAGTTTTATTCTAACAAGTACTTATTATTAATCCTTCAATTAAAAAAAATTTTTTTTTTAATTATTGGTGTACTTCTTCTAATATTTTATTCTTTTTAATATATATATTATATTTTTATTTTATTTATATATATATATAAATTTATTTATATTTCTTTTACTGTAAATAAAAAATTTTAAATTTATATATTTGCGACAACCTAATTGGCATAATTGAATTAAAACTCTATAATTATTTTAAATTTTTTAGTTCTCAGTATTCAGAAAATCAAAGGAAACCTTTAATTTTCGATATGTCGTGATGATAATATTGAAATGAAGTTAAAAATTGGCATAATTTTTGACAATAATTTCCATAGGCGTAACACGGCTTATGGAAATTCGTTTGTCATGCGCTCATCTCGTTTATGGAACCATATTCCATCAAATGTGTTCCCCAAAGTTGATAATGTATATATGTACGATTTAACCAAATTTAAGAAGAACATTAACATCTTTCTTCTAAATATCCCATTAAAATTTTCCCCATCCCCCATAATCCAAATATTCCAAATAACTTCCACCATAATCCTAAATCCTTCCATATCCTCATCCCTGTAACCAAACTGTACATTTGTATTACAGGTTCCCTCCTAAAGTTTGGTTCAAAAAGGGTGTGGTTTTGGTGTGTTAAAATCATACACTACCCATAGAAACACCGCATAGTTTCAATGGGTGGCTTTCGAGCTTTCCATTCCCTCGTAAAAAAAAAAAAAAAAAAAAAAATATTGTTTGCCTATAAAATTACTCCATTTTTGTTATACAACCACTATAAGACATGGATCAGAGCAGCATTGTTAGGCAAAATCAATTAAGGTATATGTGTGTCCGTCTTTTTATCTGTACGATAACTCAAAAACTATAAACATAAAAGCTAGGGTTTTAAAATTCACACAATGTGTTTTTTTTTAAAGCAACTAGTTTTTTGTTAAAATACTGAAGCCATAGTAGCTGCCGCACATATATATTTTTTTTTAGACCAAAACTAACAATATTTTATATGGAAGGTTTAAAATTAAATCTCTAACGTAATACAAAACGAGACAAACACTATACTGTGCAAATTTTAAACT